>CM033711.1:5303519-5789949 GCA_019671005.1 Hibiscus mutabilis
TATAAAAAGGATTATACATAAATAAAAAGAAAAAGGGAAGAATGTACCCAAAACCTAAATATTTATGCTTAATCAACCAAATTTCACATGTTGTTGTTGGGGTTGAGAAGTTCGATTCAAGGGTTTAATAATGGTGGAAAATAGTTTCGATTAGGAAAAATTATAGTGGATAAGGGAATTAAATGGTAAAAAAAGAACGAAAATGGCGGTGAAACGACAAGGGAATTGATTTTTGGGAGGGCTTTGCTTCAATCGCCAAAGGTAGTGCCATCCTTCTCTTTTTTTCATAGGGTATATATATATATGTGTGTGTGTGTGTGTGTGTGTGTGTGTGATGAAGGGTATTTTTTGTTTATCCCCTTAAAATAAGAACCAATGAAAATTAAGACATTGGTCACCAAGTAGTTTTTTTAACCAATGGGAATGAGGCATTGATTCATCCAATGAGAACCAAGCCTTGGTGAGCAAGGAGTTTGGATTTTTATTATTTTTTTGTATATATTTTTTACTATATAAAATTATATAATGGGCCATGAAATTTTGGGTGAGGGTATAAAGGTAAGGTTTTTGGTATTTAAAAATGGTAATGTGGATTTATTTTATTTCGAGCAATTAATTTAACTGGACAAAATTAGTGTCTATAGCTGCCCATCTTTGCTTATACTTGTGGAACAAGAATAAAGCAAAGACCATAAGCACTAATTTTGTCCCACTTCCTGTTAGGAGATTAGAGCTTCGAGTTCCTCCTATATAGAACTATTCGCTCTTCCTCTCCCTACAACATGAAGCTATAAGTATCTGTCTCCTTTGCCCCAATGTCATTGAGCTACGGGTATCTGCCTCTTTCGCTCCAAAATCCTTGAGCTATGAGTATCTACCTCCTTTGCTCTAAAAACTCCGAACTATGAGTATCTGCCTCTTTTGCTCGAAAGTTCTAATATGGCGAGTTTGAAATCCTTCATCTAAAATCCTTGAGCTTTGAGTATTTGCCTCATTCGCTCTGAAAACTCTGAACTATGAGTATCTGCCTCCTCCGCTCGGCAGTACTAATACGGCGAGTTTGAAATCCTTCGCCTAAAATCTTTGAGCATTGAGTATCTACCTCATTTTCTCTGAAATATTGGTGTGGCGAGCTTGAAATCCTTCGCCTGAAATCTTTGAGCTCTGAGTATCTGCCTCCTTCGCTCTGAAAACTCTGAACTATGAGTATCTACCTCATTCGCTTGGAAATTCTAACACAGTGAGTTTGAAATCCTTCGCATGAAATCTTTGAGCTTTGAGTATCTGCATCCTTCACTCTAAAAACTTTAAACTATGAGTATCTGCCTCCTTTGCTCGAAAACTCTAACACGACGAGTTTGAAATCCTTTACCTGAAATCTTTGAGCTTTGGGTTCTTCCTATATAGAACCTTTGGTGTTGAAATCCTGGAGCTTCAGGTTCTTCCTATATAGAACGTCTGGCTTTGAAATCCTTTTCAAGTTATCACTTTAGACTTGCTTCTCTTTTTTTTCTTTTTATCTTCCTTTTTTCATTCTTCTCTCTCTCTCTCCTCTTTTCTTCATTTTCTCCTTTATCTCTCATTCATTTTTCTTCTTTCTTTTTTCTTTTTTTTCTCTTTTTTTCCTTTTAGGCGCCCGTACGGGTTTTTGCATCTGGTCCCTTGGATGAGAAACATTCGTTGTCCTTTCTTGATCGATTTTGCCAATTTCGTACCTAATGTCCTCCCGTCTTAGTTTTGGCATATTCCTTTAATGTCCAGAAAAAGCTCTAATTTTATCTCGCCTCCCTGACTATGGCCTTACGATTGCGATTCTTTCAAAACTTTTCTCTTTCCGTGCACCATTTGAGACTACAGATTTCTTTATGCCCTGAATTCTGTTGTGTGGGCAGCTTAGCATCACTCTCGAATGGCTTATTGTTGGCCTGAAAGTTTTAGCGGGAAATAAATTGGTCGCTGAAGCCTAAAACTTTTCTCACTACAAATTTCTTGGATTCTCTAACAGAATTCAGAGTCTGGAGTTGTTCTTCTCAACTACAAACAAGTTCTTGAGGTTCCTATCTTTCCATCAAGATTGATGCTTGAACAGTTCTTCTCGAGCTTTTTCGTTATGGTCAACTCTCTCTCTTTGCTAAGTGAATCATTCTCATAAAAAAATTCTTTGAATCTTTGTTAGGCACGTTCTCTTCATTAGAGACTCTTTATCTCCACTAAGATCTACCTTTCAAAATGGGAAGCTTCAGGTCAAAATTTTCTCAATTCCTCGAATCTGTCAAAACAATCAAAAATGATTTGATGATATGAGTTAGCATGCTCCTATCCTATGGATGTCTAACTAAATGTGATGCATGAGTGGAGTCATTTTTTAGAGATGTCAAGGAGAAATTCTCGCCTTTCAGTTGATCACCCTTAACTTCCACGGGATTTCTGTCTTCATTAAATCTTCACTTGTACCTTATCTTGAAAGGATATTGTTGGCCAAAACTGATTTGACTAAAATCTATCATTTCCATGAGTCCATCTTCGAAACATTGCCCCTCTCAACTTGGGCTTCATTATTTTATCTTCATTGACTCTTCATGACGAGTCTTCTTTATTCTCGGTATTAGGGTGAACGCTTGCCCCCTAGACTTCTAAATTCTTCTTACTTTCAATCTCTATTGTTCTGAACCCTATTCAAAATATGATGTCAATCACGTAGACCCTTGAACTAAAGCTCCATGTCCACATCCGGGTGTGTTGGTATGTTCCCATGAAAGAGATGTATTTACTTGGCGATTCTGAATCAAACATTTGCCCCAATCTTTACTCATTTCGGCAAAGGTTTTAAGCTTTAAAGGGGAATCATGGGACTTCAACGGCTTTGTGCAAACCCAGCCCTTATGACTATTCTTTTGATTAAGCAAAGCAGAATACTCCTCAACCATGGACATCGAGTCTTCCCTGTTAAAAGTAAAGTAATAGAAAGTAGGATTCCAAAATTGAAAGATGGCTCCGAACAAAAGTCGATTAATTCGGACATACATCAAGCGTGCAATGTCACTATAATTCTCACAGAATCGCCAACCGTCGATCCCAACCCTTCTAGATCTGCTTCAACTTTCGCAACTTGTTTCGCTATAAGATGATGTAAGCATACCTCACTCGTTTGATAGATCGTCGTCTTGCACTTTAGTTAACTTCTTCTGACCATCGCCGGTCAGCTGAGTTGAGGCATTTCTTAAGATGTCCCTTTTTACTGATCTTAGTAGTACTCTATCTCTTCTTTAGGTTCGACGGTCATTTGTTCGTGGCTCTTTGGTATGGTCCTTCTTCTATTTCAATGTTAGGTTGAAAACATGCCCCACGATTGTCTAAATTTCATATAAAATCTAATCCTTATTTTTCTGGGCCAACCAACGTTTTATGGTAAATACTCACTTCAAGTCTCTGAATCGTGTAGCATACTACAACCTACTGTTATTCTTTTCAGGACTGCTGACAGGTTTGTATCAGGTCAATCATATGCACATCTGGCATTGAGCCCTAAACACCATTCTAAAACCCGGAGACCTTATTCTTTTCTATTTCTCTATTTTCCATCTCTTTTTCTTTCCTTTTAATTTTCTCTCTCTCTTTTCTTTTTTTCTTTTTACACTGGCTTGCTAATCAACATTTCAACAAATGATGCTTTTTGGGTTAATATACAAAATCAAAATTAATGAAAAAGAATAGAATGCCCCGGATATGAAATATAGGAGAGTCTTAGATTTAACCTTTCCGGTGATCAGTAGTTTACCTTTAAATGTTGTGGCGATACTCGTAGTAGTGAAATTCCTCCAAGATTGCTTGGTTCATCCTCATGATTATGGTTCTCGCTTGATCCATTCGAAAATTACTTCTTCTAGTTCTCATTATCCTTTTTCATTAACAAAGGTTTAACCTTTCTGACTTTTATTTAGCCCATGGAACGTAGATAATGTCAATTTAGGAATTCTCAAGTGTAAGCATATGCTTCAATATTGTGTCAGTGTCCTCATCTCTGATGCTAGGGTATTGAACAGGTGGAGTGTAGCTCCTTATTAGATTCGTTCTCCTCCCACGGCTTCATCAGAATGTTCCGGGACTTATTCAATTTGTTCATTCATTTCATTTTTCTTAGGGGAATTCATCTCGTCACAGTCCTTTGTCTCGAGAATAATGATAGAGCATACAACGATACCTCGAGTTACTCGGTACAGTCACGATTTTGAAAATATTACCATCACTCATGAAGCGATGAGTTTAGGGCTTCAGCGGAGTGCCCCTAAAATTATGCACTCGTATCCGAAAATGCCTATTACCAGGTTTTGAACATTGGAATGCTTTTTGGTTAATGCCTATTGCCAGGCTTTGAAGTAATTTTTTGAAAAATGCCTATTACTAGGCTCTGAAAGTTAAACCAATTCATTTTATTTTATTTTTATTTTCCTTTTTAGGCACATTCAAGCAAATCCATTTGGATTCGCCTAGGAGATTTTCTTAACATTGAACATCATCGAATGAGTAGTGATATTGCTTCTCTCGCTTTACCAACCAGCAGACTGAGAGGGAATCACGCTTCATCTTTATCACAACATTCAATTGCTCTTTCATTAGAATCAATGCCGCATCATGCACGTGATATCTAGGGGTTTACGAAGGTAGGAAATAATATATGCATATACACTTTAAAGAAAAGAGCATCATTTTATTGGAATGGCAAAAGCAAATATAACATGAATATTCACAAAAGATCACTACTACTACCTTCAGGTAAACAAAAGCAAAGCTAACATGCATATAAAATCAGATAAAGAAAAAATAATAAAATATAGATAGGATGCCCTAGAAATCTTTGACCCTTACAACATTGGTCATTCATCCCGACGCTCCAAACCTTCCCAAAAATATGGCCTCTTTCTTAAACTTAGGTCTTCCATTCTCACAGGAAAGCACTTCGTTCTTAACGAGTTCATAGGTCTTGCTCTTCAAAAATAAGCACTCTTCTGTTGTGTGGCCAAAATCACCGTGATGATATTCGCATGGAAACCTACTTCCAAGTACATTGTGATTGAAATAGGTATTCCATTTTAGGGGAGGTAGCCTCAAGAGTTTGTTCTGAACTAACATATGTAACAGCTTTGAATTTATCATTGGCAATAACATCTTCTTCCTCTTATCACTCCCTCTTGCATCATGCATTTTAGCTTTATTTTCCCCTTTTTTTCCTTAAGTAGGGCTCCCCTTCTCGGAAGACATAAGGCACGTCACTTTTGTGGGCTCTTTCAAGAATGCTTCGGATCTTTTAAGGAGGTTCAAAGCTAAGCCTTCCATAGGAAGGTTGTGATCATGATGGTTGCTGACGTTTTCCAATTTTGCCGATGTCGGCAACTTTACTTTATCCTCCTCATTCGTTACGGTGACCCGATCTCCTCTTACTTTCACAGTACCGGCTACGGCTGGAGAATTAATTATTAGACCTGGACTCATTTTCTCAAACTATAATACCCCGATATCTAAGAGATGCTAAACTTTACGCTTAAAACTCACACATCTCTCGATAGAATGCCCCTGAGTTCCGACATGGTAATCACAATAATCTTTCTCATTGAACCAACTCGGGTATGGAGGTGACTAGGCTTTGACAAAGCAAGGTACCACCAATCGAGCATGTAGCAGCTTGGAATACAAATCTCGATAAGTGAAATGAATGGGAGTGAACTGGACGTCCTTCGATTCTTCCTTCTTTTCTTGAGCCTTAGAAGAAGCTTCGCTAACCGACGAGTTGATGAGGTTTTAGAATCACTGACATCAAAGGTTGTTCATGTGTACGAGAATGACAACTTCGAAAGCGGTGTAGTCGATATTCTCATCCTTTTATTGCATATCACACATTCTCATTCTGTGACTCGACTCATTCAATTTTTTGTTTGTTGGCAAGGACAAGATTTTCAACGGAGAGCCTTTGGCCTTATCCAACACCAAATCGTTGGGCATTCAGAGGCGAAGCATTCTATCTCATATTGGTTGATGATAGCTTGGTCTTTGTCGACAAAACCTTTTTCGCTATGAAGTCGCAATCCCGACTCTCACTCTCCTCTTGGACGAAAGAGCATTCTTTCATACCCTCCTCTTTGGTCATGGTGGCCATCATACCCATCAGTTCATTGATTTTCCTCCTTGTTTCCTTTTGGAACTTCTTCACATATGATATTGTCTCACTTTGATTCCAAACCAATTGTTAATGAATCTGTTCGAGTCTAGCTACCCTAGTTGCTAGATCATTCATATTTCTAGAGTTAAACCGTTCAAAAGTCATCCCTCCACAATCATACTTTCTAAGGAGAATGTTTTTCCCGCTTAGTGATGCATATGATGTATGTGAATGAACAAAAATGTATTATTTGAACAAAAATAACAAGGCAACACAAAATAATACTACTATAAAAACATGAATGAATGCACAGAGCGGCTTGAGTTTGGCAAATATCCTCGTTAAACGACTTGTATTAATGGGAACATTGTTTTGTTACAATGATCAAAGGAAACCCACGACATATGTGGTCTTTAAGCTAGCATCTAGGTCGACAATTTTCTCCAAGATCCAAACAATCCATTCTTCCTTCTTAGAAGCTTGACAGCGTCTTTCGCTTAGGTGATCTCTTGTATTGAGTTATCAAATGTGCCAATTCTTGTTCTTGCCCCAAGTGGTGTAGGCGGCGAATTATAGTCGCTCCAATGTCGGTACTTGGTACACTTGACTTGCTCTTTGGAAAGGGTCCCACCAGATTCAACATTCAATGTGTACTAAAGTCAAAAGTTCTTATGGCTTGAAATATTCTTGCTTGTTGAGTTGAGACTCGATTTTGACCCATAATGGCAAAATGTCCGAGAAACTTTCAATCCGCCCCTGAAGGCCTCATTCTTGTTTGGCATGGTTTTGTTGATCTCCTTGCATGACTTGGTATTTCTCAATTGTCGGGGTCAAATCAAAGTTGCCAATCACAGAACATTTGTCAACTTTGAAAGTATTTCTCTCCTCGTAATCCCGACCATCATCACATGAAGGTTTCGACCGACATTCTGACTGAACTCGATCGAATACTTTGTCCTCGTCGTAGTTGCTCTCCTTCTGACCATATTTATATAATGAGATTCTCCTTATCATTGTTACGAACCAAGTTTCCCATTAATCTAGTCTTTAATTTTAGACTATTTCCAACTCAATGTGCTCTTCATGATATGATAATATATGTGTTAAGTGTTCAAAATTACTATTTTTATTACCCTTTTTACTCATATTATTGTTAGACTTAGGCTCATATTAGTTGCATTATTAGTCATTCATGCATTAATTCATGTTTCTTTCAACCGTTGAGCTTGATTACATAACTTGGTGATTTTTGTGAAAAAAGATACTGCTTTGCTGTTGTTGCGCGTAATAAGTGCTACGCAAATGTGCAAGTATACACGTCGCAAGTTATAGTATAAAAGATATCGTCTCCACAGGGATTGGTGCCACTTCAAGAATCTAGTCTCTTGCACTGTAAAAAGTAAAAACACAAGTAAAGGATTATCAAGTTTAACTAATTACTAATCTAGAAAGCAATAAAATAAAATAAAAGATGAATTCAATTGAGAGAGATAGGCTAGGTTATCGTGAGTTGAGGTGTGATAGCCGATTGGATTGTCTTGGTAAAAAAGAGTGCATGGGCAACTCGATTTGCCGTGGCGACTTGCACAACGGGTTGCCTTGGCAACTAATTGATGGTTGCTTGGGCGACTAGTTGGGCAACTACTTGGGCGATCGGGCAGCAACTTCAAGGTTCGGCGGAGCGTTCTTCAATGGTTTCTTCTTATCCCTAAGTCGAAACTCTAGCTACTTGTGCATGCCTTGATAATACATCCTGCGTGAATCAAGGGTGAACAACAACCAATCTTTGCGCTCCTCTTAGCCGTTGAAATCCTTAACTTATTCCTAAGCCGGATTAATCTTCACCATCATTGGATTGCATAAAGATCATATTCATTCGTTTCTTGAATCTAACTCTCCCGATATTAGATAAATGGATGAAATCACGAGATCCTCTCCCAATTCACTCAAACAATAATAAGAATCAAGAATGAATAAACCTTGAAATAGAAAAGTGCAAACTCTTATTACCTAAACAAAAACCAATAGTTTCTCACAACCACAAAACACAATAACCATAGCCAAGTAAATTTAGTTCATGGCTAGGTTCCAAAGAAACACAAGATAATTAATCCCTAGCATGAACCCAATCGAACAAAGATGAAGGAAGAGGCTTGTCGAAATCCTCCTTGCCCTTGATGCTTGTCGAAAATTCTCTCCTCTTGCCCTACTTGGACTTGCGAAATTTCCCTCTTGCTCTCTCTATTCATCTTGTCGAAATCTCCTTGGTATTTATAGGGCTAGGCCAAAGTCCTTCTTTGAGGAGGAGTTTGAGTTGGAATTAAATTATCTTTAAAGAATATAATTCTTTATTATAATTTTATTCCTATTAGAACTTCTCCTATCCTCTTGGAATTTAATTCTTCTTTAATCTCTGCATGGCAATCAAATTCCTTTGGGCTTGGGCCTTGCTCCATGTTATCTTGGGCTTGTAAAGTCATGAATTTCGACATCCATATTGCTTTTGGTCTTTGTCGACAAATGCCATGGCAACTAGCTCGGCGTCTCCTTCATGCACCGCACGGCAACTAGCTCGGCATTGCTTTGGCAAGTGATCCTGCACATACACACACAAAAACACACCAAAGCAGCATCTATTTCCACAAAAATCACCAAGTTATGTAATCAAGTTCAACGTTTGAAGGAAACATGGATTAATGCATGAATGACTAACTATGCAACTAATATGAGCCTAAGTCTAACAAATAATATGAGTAAAAGGGTAAGAAAAATAGTACTTTTGAACACTTATCACACCCCAAACTCGAACTATTGCTTGTCCTCAAGCAATGCAAACTCATAATTACCCGCCAAGACTTCAAATTTTCACAAACTTAGCTTTGAACTTGATTTCAATTCTCCAACCGGGGGCACAAAGTATGATTGGCTTTTTATTTTTTCGTAAAAGCGAGGAATTACTCGGAATCAAACTATAATGCTTGTGAGTGTGTGCGGAGTTGTGTGCAAGTTGATTTTTGATTCTATGCAAACAATAGGTTTTCAAATTACTTGAGTGGGTTCTTTTTAACATGTTTTAACTAGAGCCAATTTGGGCACCTCTAGTGTTTTATTTTTAGTTTTCTTAAGTTAATTTAATCGACTAGAGCCGGTTTGGGCACCTCTAGTTAACAGAAAAAATTTTAACGCCTCCTAGAGCCAGTTTTGGGCACCTCTAGTGATCAATTTTTAGCACATGCTAGAGCCAATTTCGGGCACCTCTAGCATTCATCCAATTTTTATTCTAATCCCCAATTAGTTAATTATCAACCTAAGTTTACTAGAACTCCTTAAATCAATCAAACCACAACAGTGTTTCATCAAATTTAGCATCATAGTAAAATTCTAAGTTTTTCATGGTTATCCTAGAATAAAAATTCTATCAATTAAGTGCATTGGTAAAGTCATCATTGAATATTCATCAAATCTAAGCAATTCTTGTTCCAATTAAAGGCATGGCAAGCAATTTATGTATCCTAAATGTAATGCTTAAGATTAATGTAACTAAACATGGTAATTACTAATAACAATCCCCCAAACTCGAGTGAGGCATTGTCCTCAATGCATGCATAAAAATAACGAAAAATAAAAATAAAATGCATACGAGGACTTACTTGAGAGTTCGTCATCGTAGATGATTAGTTTCCTTCTAGTTGGCGTCTTGATTTTCTTGCTTGAATGCAATGGTTGTTTTCTTGTTGCCGGGATGTCTTGACTTTGGTTGCCGTGGCATCTTGAGGGTTGGTTGCCGTGGCATCAGCTTGTGCATGCATGAAGTAAGTTGTCGCGGCATCTTCTTCATTGGTTCCGGGGCAATGATCTTGTGATAAATTTCCTTAGCATAGTAGTTGTGAGTCTTGTTGTGAAAAAGAAAATAAAGAAAACCTGAAAACTAAAGATAATGAAGAAAAAATAAAATATCTCCTAAAATTAAAAATAAAAATAAAAAGAAAAAGAAAAAGGAAATCTTGAGAGGAGAGTATGCTCATGCATCTCCTAAGTTGACCACTTCCTTATTACGTTCCACATGGGCACCATTGTAGTGCTTCAATCTTTGTCCATTAACTTTGAATTCATGGTTGTCGAGATGGACTTGATTATCACAGCACCATGGGAGAATGGTTTGACGACTTCAAATGGTCCCGACCATCTTGATTTCAGCTTTTCGGGAAAAGTTTTAGCCGAGAATTGAATAGGAGAACTAGTTGCCCTGGCGTGAATTGCCCGTGGCAATAGTTTCTTGTCATGCCATCGCTTTGTTTTCTCCTTGTATATTCGTGCATTGTTATAGGCGAGTGCACGAAATTCTTCTATCTCATTGAGATCCATCAAGCGCTTTTGTCCGCACTTTCCCAATCCATATTCACGGTCTTGATTGCCCAAGACGCCTTGTGCTCGATTTCCACCGGTAGATGACATGTTTTACCATAGACAAGCCGGAAGGGGACATACCTAATGGTGTTTTGAATGCGGTGCGATATGCCCAAAGTCGTCATCTAGTCTTAATGACCAATCCTTCCTTGAGGATTTACAACTTTCTCGAGTATTCCCTTCAACTCCGGTTGGAAATTTACGCTTGCCCGTTGGTTTGTGGGTGATATGCCGTGGCGATCTTGTGTGATATGCCAAGCGTTGCAACATCTTGGCAATTAGTCATTGTCAAAATGCTTGCCCCCGTCGCTGATAATTGCTCTCGGCATCCCAAACCGTGTAAATATGTTTTTCTGCAGGAATCGTTGCACGGTCTTGGAATCGTCGTTGGGAAGCTGCAGTTGCCTCTACCCATTTAGACACATAGTCGACGGCGAGTAAGATGTAGAGGTTGCCGAATGAAGATGGGAAAGGTCCCATAAAATCGATCCCCATACATCGAGCAGTTCCACCTCGATGATGTTCTCGAGTGGCATCTCATGTCGCCTAGAGATATTGCCCGTCTTTCCGCAACGATCACATTGCTTGTAAAAGTCTTGGGCATCTTTGTACAATGTTGGCCAATACAACCCGGATTGCAAGACTTTGGCGTGATACGAGTTCCTCCAAAATGTCCTCCATAGGGTGAAGAATGGCATTGTCGGAGTACATTCTGCATTGCTCTTCTTCGAGGGGACACATCGGCGTATAACCTGATCGCACATTGTTTAAACAAAAGAGGCTCGTCCCAAAAGTAATGCTTAGCATTATGGCGGAACCGCTTCTTCCCTTGGTGAGTAATGCCATACGGAAAAATACCACAAACAAGGAAGTTAACTAAATCTGCGTACCAAGGTATTGCCGGGCATGTCTTTGTCGAGTGTCCGCTCCCAAAATTTGCCGAGGCGTGCTCGTCAAAGTCTCGCTGCGGCGTCAAGAGTTGCCGCGGCGTGTGCTTCCATGGTTTCCGAGGCGTCATGGGCTGCCGAGGCGTCAAGGGTTTCGAGGCGATTAGAATTTGTTCATCCGGGAATGCATCACATATCTCTAGATCCGCGTCCTCCTCCCTATTGCGTTCCAAACGTGATAAGTGATCGCCACTTGATTTTTGTTCCTTTCTTGTCCTTAATTTCAATATCAAATTCTTGTAAAAGTAATATCCAACGAATCAAACGAGGTTTAGCATCCTTTTTAGCAAATAAGTATTTGATTGCGAATGGTCCGTATGAACAATTACCTTTGTACCAATTAAATAGGATCGGAACTTGTCAAATGCGAAAAACTACAGCTAGTAACTCTTTCTCCGTTGTTGTGTAATTCACTTGAGCATCATTAAGAGTTTTACTAGCGTAGTATATCACATGGAATGTCTTACCTGTGCGCGTTGGCCTAGGACTGCTCCTACCGCTGAAATCACTTGCATCACACATGAGCTCAAAAGGTGCGCCCAATCGGTGGAACAACAATGGGTGCCGAGGCAAGCTTTTTCTTTAGGGTTTCAAATGCTTGAGTGCAAGAATCATCAAAATCGAAGACTTTATCCTGTTCAAGCAGATTACACAAAGGTTTAGTGATTTTAGAAAAGTTATGAATGAACCTCCTGTAAAAAACCGCATGTCAGAAAACTTGAATTCTTTTAACCGAATTTGGTGGGGGTAATCTCTCGATCACGTCCACCTTGGCTTTGTCTACTTCAATTCCCTTGGATGAAATCTTATGGCCGAGCACTATTCCTTCATCTACCATAAAGTGGCATTTCTCCCAATTGAGGACTAAATCCGTTTCTTCGCATCTTGCCAACACCCTCTCTAAATTGCCGAGACAGCCGTCGAAGTCATTACCAAAACCGAAAAATCATCCATGAAGATCTCAAGGAAGTCTTGACCATGTCCGAAAAGAGCGCCATCATGCATCTTTGGAAGGTTGCCGGGGGCGTTACACAATCCGAACGGCATCCTTCGGAAGGCATAAGTACCGTAGGGGCATGTGAAGGTTGTCTTTTCTTGATCTTACAGTGCTATGGCAATCTGATTGTAACCTGAATAACCATCAAGAAAAAAAAGTAAAAGGGTTTACCCGCAAGACGGTCAAGCATTTGATCAATAAAGGGTAATGGGAAGTGATCTTTCCTAGTGGCTTTGTTTAGCTTTCGATAGTCCATACAAACCCTCCAACCGGTCACATCTGGTTGGGATAAGTTCATTATTTTCATTACTCACCTTTGTTATACCTCCTTTTTCGGCACACATTGTACCGGACTTACCATCGTACTATCGGAGATAGGGTATATAATGCCGGCGTCAAGCCACTTGATGATTTCTTTCATTACAACCCCTTTCATGGCATGATTCAGTCTCCTCCGGGCCTCAATTGAAGGTTTGTGATCATCTTCCAACAAGATCTTGTGCATGCACACACCGCCGGGCTAATTCCCTTCAAGTCGGCAATTGTCCACCCTATTGCCTTTTTATGTAGCTTCAACATGTTGATTAGCTTCTTTTCTCGCTCAGGCTGTAACTTAGAGGAAATAATTACAGGTAATGTATTATCGATCCCTAAGTATACATATTTTAGTTGATCCGCAATTGTTTCAACTCAAGAATTGGTGGATTTTCGATAGAGGGTTTTTCGATCTTACCTTCCTTTACCGAGTAGTCCAGTGGTTCAAAGTATGTACGGGTCGATTTACTAGCCAATTTACCTCTTCTTGGTTGTTCCTCATCGACCCGCTCTTCATTCTCCTCGGGTTCCTCTTGATCAGCAATGTAGTTGCCGAGGCAACTAAATTCCTCATCAGTTAAACTGCCGTGGCATGAAGTAGTTGGCATTCTTACGGATCATCGGCATGCCTTAGTGTTTGGAATACATTTAGTTTTACCGCTGGTCATTCACCCTCATTGTGAGTTCTCCTTTTCAACGTCGATCAAGGTTCTCCCCGCCGCTAGGAATGGTCTCCCGAGAATGATAGGTGCATGCTCATCCGCTTCACAATCCAAAACAATAAAGTCAGCGGGAAAAATGAATTTATCAACTTTTACCAAGTATGTCCTCGATTTTTCCCTCTCGGATGCACATAGGATCTGTCGGCTGGCTAGTCGCAGCATAATCGTTGTAGGTCTTGCCTTCCCGATTCCTAGTTTTCGGAAAACCGATTTAGGCATCAAGTTTATGCTAGCCCCTAGGTCGCATAGTGCTTTCCCGACATAGTGATTTCCAATAGAACAGGTATTGTGAAACTTCGGGATCCTTCAACTTGGGCGGCATGCGATTGTGCAACATTGCCATGCATCCCTCTGTCGCGCAACTGTTTCAAACTCTCCTAGCCTTGTTCTCTTGGACACAATGTCTTTAAGAAACTTGGCATAGTTTGGCATTTGTTCAATTGCTTCCACCAATGGCAAGTTGATGTGGACTTGCTTTAAGATATCAAGAAACTTCTTGAATTGGTATTCTTGCTTTTGTCGCTTCAATCTTTGTGGGAATTGTGGTGGAAGTCGGATATCTTCTATCCTTTCATTGGTTTGAAACCTGATTGACGGCATTACTGAGGACATCGGAGTTGCCGATGCGTTACCAACCCGGGTTGCCGAGGCGTGCTTTATCGCAAGTTGCCGAGGCGTCACCGGTTGCCGCAGCAATTCTCGGTTCAGCATCCGAGACTTTGCCGCTAGGTTCGTCTTGATCTTTTTGTGGAGTTTTGTTTGACGAGCGGGTTTGAACCTCTCTAAGTTGTTGGCCACTTACTGGTGGTGATTGCCTTACATTGCTCATGGCCGTTCCTCTTGCGACTTGATGATCGCTAGGTAAACCTCCTTGTGGTCTAGTGTTGATTTTGAGCAAACCGTCCGACTTGATTTTCCAATGATTTGATTGCCGCCTCTTGGTTTTGCAATCTCATCTCGGTCCTGTTAATAAAAGCATCAGTTCTTTTTATGAAATTACTATTCTCAGCCATATAAGATTCAGTTTTTCATCATAAAAGCATTTAGAGAATTTTCCAAAGAACTAGATGTTGTCGGTTGTTTTTGCGGCATCCATTTGCCGTGGCATATTCTCTTTGGAATCGATGCTTGTGCATTCGATTGTTACGGTTTAGAGCATTGTTGGGATTACTCCATGAAAAATTCGGTGCTTCTTCCAAGCTGGATTGTATGTATTTGACATCATGTTGTTGCCCGATTGTGATTCCCACATAGAAGCTAGATTCGGATTCTCGCATACATTCGGAAGAATTATGGTTATCACCACATAACTCACAAAAAGAATCCATTACCTTGACTTCATGTGTGTTGTTTGTTTTTGCATGTTCTGGACCATCTTGGTTAAAGCGGCCAATTGTGCGAAATTGAATCGATGATCCTAGTTCATGTATTGTGGCTTAGCGTCTAACTCCTCCTCTTCTAGTGGATGGGAATTGATAGTCATTCTTGGCCAGCCTGTTTAAAATTTGCATTGCTTCCTCCGCGACTTATCTAAGAGTATGCCGTTTGCCGAGGCATCTAGCATCATCCTTGTTGGTGTATTCACGGCGTTGTAAAACATTGTCACTTGAGTCCACACCGGGAATCCGTGTAGAGGACATTTGTGTAGAAGTTCTCTATATCGCTCCCAAGCCTCGTACATGGATTCATCATCCGCTGCCGAAAAGAAGTAATGTCGTTACGGCTTATCGATTAAATTTGTAGGATTAAATCTAGCAAGGAAATCACGACAAAGATCAGTCCAAGATGCTATGGATCCGCAGAATGCTATTTAGCCATGCTTTCGCCCTATCCTCGGTGAATAGGGAATAATCTTAATCGTAAGACATCGGGGTGACTCGTGTATCTTGAACGAGTTGCAAATCTCGAGGAAAGATTTGAGATGTTGTCGTGCATCTTTGATTCTTTGAGCCGCCAAATTGACCTATTGTGTTGATCATATTAAACATTACCGGTTTCAACTCAAAGTGGTCGGCTTCAATTTCGGGTGCGACAACTCCGGGTTGAGTCCATCAAGATCTTCTTCAAGATAGTCTCGAATCGTTCATTTCGTGCAAGAATCACTCCCCCCCGCTCGAACATCTTGATTAATATTGCCGTCTTGATTTGCCATTGCTTCTCTTATCCTTCGTCTAAGTCTTTGTAAGGTTCGTTCGATTTCGGATCAAAGGGATATTTCGGTGAAGTCGGTCTCATACTGGTCATATACCAATGCAAAACCAAAGTTTGTTAGCCCTTTGAATTTTAAACAAGAAAAATAAAAAGAATGTGCAAGAAAATAAAAACAAAGTCGCTATTGCCAATCCCCGACAACGGCGCCAAAAACTTGTTGTTGCTGTAATAAGTGCTACGCAAATGTGCAAGTATACACGTCGCAAGTTATAGTATAAAAGATATCGTCTCCACGAGGATTGGTGCCACTTCAAGAATCTAGTCTCTTGCATTGTAAAAAGTAAAAACACAAGTAAAGGATTATCAAGTTTAACTAATTACTAATCTAGAAAGCAATAAAATAAAATAAAAGATGAATTCAATTGAGAGAGATAGGCTAGGTTATCGTGAGTTGAGGTGTGATAGCCGATTGGATTGTCTTGGTAAAAGAGTGCATGGGCAACTCGGTTGCCGTGGCGACTTTGCTGCAACGGGTTGCCTTGGCAACTAATTGATGGTTGCTTGGGCGACTAGTTGGGCAACTACTTGGGCGATCGGGCAGCAACTTCAAGGTTGCGGGGCGTTCTTCAATGGTTTCTTCTTATCCCTAAGTCGAAACTCTAGCTACTTGTGCATGCCTTGATAATACATCCTGCGTGAATCAGGGTGAACAACAACCAATCTTGCGCTCCTCTTAGCCGTTGAAATCCTTAACTTATTCCTAAGCCGGATTAATCTTCACCATCATTGGATTGCATAAAGATCATATTCATTCGTTTCTTGAATCTAACTCTCCCGATATTAGATAAATGGATGAAATCACGAGATCCTCTCCCAATTCACTCGCAAAACAATAATAAGAATCAAGAATGAATAAACCTTGAAATAGAAAAGTGCAAACTCTTATTACCTAAACAAAAACCAATAGTTTCTCACAACCACAAAACACAATAACCATAGCCAAGTAAATTTAGTTCATGGCTAGGTTCCAAAGAAACACAAGATAATTAATCCCTAGCATGAACCCAATCGAACAAAGATGAAGGAAGAGGCTTGTCGAAATCCTCCTTGCCCTTGATGCTTGTCGAAAAATTCTCTCCTCTTGCCCTACTTGGACTTGCCGAAATTTCCCTCTTGCTCTCTCTATTCATCTTGTCGAAATCTCCTTGGTATTTATAGGGCTAGGCCAAAGTCCTTCTTTGAGGAGGAGTTTGAGTTGGAATTAAATTATCTTTAAAGAATATAATTCTTTATTATAATTTTATTCCTATTAGAACTTCTCCTATCCTCTTGGAAATTTAATTCTTCTTTAATCTCTGCATGGCAATCAAATTCCTTTGGGCTTGGGCCTTGCTCCATGTTATCTTGGGCTTGTAAAGTCATGAATTTCGACATCCATATTGCTTTTGGTCTTTGTCGACAAATGCCATGGCAACTAGCTCGGCGTCTCCTTCATGCACTGCCCTGGCAACTAGCTCGGCATTGCTTTGGCAAGTGATCCTGCACATACACACACAAAAACACACCAAAGCAGCATCTATTTCCACAAAAATCACCAAGTTATGTAATCAAGTTCAACGTTTGAAGGAAACATGGATTAATGCATGAATGACTAACTATGCAACTAATATGAGCCTAAGTCTAACAGTAATATGAGTAAAAAGGGTAAGAAAAATAGTACTTTTGAACACTTATCAGCTGTGTTTTTGTGTGTGTGCAGAATCACTTACCTAAACAAGGCTGGAACTAGTTGCCAGGGCAATGCATGAAGAAGATGCCAAGCTAATTGCCAGGGCAATTGTCGATAAGGGATAAGATGATATAGCAGTCGAAATTGATGACTAGATAAGCCTAAGATGATGCGGAGTAAAGTTAAATCCCAAAGGAGTTTGATTTCCATGAAGAGGTCAAAGAGAAATTAAATCCCAAAAAGATAAGAGAAGATCTAGAATGAATTTAAATATGATAAAGAATTATATTCTTTTAAAGTATTTAATTCCAACTTAACTTCCTCCTCAAGAAGGACTTTGACCTAGCCATCTCTTATTTAAATGAGACCAAGCCGTCAAACTCAAGAGAGAGCAAGGAAGGAGATAGCGTTTCTTCTTCTTCTTCTTTGCTTCCATTAGATTCATGGTTTGGGGATTATTCTTTGTATATCATTTGAACCCAACCATGAACTAACTTGATTGGTTGGGGTTATTGTGTTTCCTTGTTGTGAGAAACAATTGGATTTTGTTTAGGTAATAAGAGTTTGCACTTTCAATTCAAGGTTTACTCATTCTTGGTTGTTATTCTTGTTTGCGAGTGAATTGGGAGAGGATCTCGTAATTCTATCTATTTATCTAATATCGGGAGAGTTAGATTCAAGAAACGAATGAGTATGGTCTTTATTCAATCTATCGATGGTGAAGATTAATCTGGCTTAGGAATAAGTTAAGAATTTCAATGGCTAAAAGGAGCACAAGATTGGTTGTTGTTCACCCTTGATTCACGCAGGGATGTATTGTCAAGGTATGCACAATTAGCTGGAGTTTTGACTTAGGGATAAGAAGAAACCATTGAAGAACGCTCTGTCGAACCTTGAAGTTGCTGCCCAGTCTCCCAAGCAGTTGCCCAGGCAACCGTTCGATTAGTTGCCAAGGCAACCCAGCTGCGCAAGTTGCCACGGCAACCAAGTTGCCATTGCACTCTTTTACCAAGATGATCCAATCGGCTATCACTCCTCAACTCACGATAACCTGGCCTACACTCTCTATTATTTGATTTCATCTATTCTTTTAGTTTATTGCTATTAGTTTACTCGTTAATTAGAACTCCTATTATCAATTGTGTTTTTATTTTCACAATGCGGTAACTTAAGCAAAGTGGCCCAAACCAATCCATGTGGAGACGATACTCGATACTCATATCACTTTATTACTTGCAACGTGTATACTTGCACCATTTGCGTAGCACTTATTACGCGCAACAATACGCAAAACAAAAGGTAAAACGAAACGAAAAGAAAACAAACAGAAGTCTGTTAGTCATAAGATAAGAAATCATTTTGAAAACGATAAAAGGTAAACACAAACTAATTAAGCAAAAGACAAACAATTAAAGCAAGAACCCTAACCGCATAAATTCTAGTTCGCTAAGGTTATCTGCATGGCTCTAACGGGGTGGGCTTCTTAGATTCACACACATGAGTTCGGTTCTAATTCGGGTACCCAAACCTATCTTATCACCTACTAAGGCAACAAGAACTCCAATTCTGGCCCATTACAAGCTTGCGAATTGGTTTCGATTCGAGGAAAAACATGACCTAATGACGTGGAGGGCTGCTCACGTGTCAAGAGGCATGGATTTCAAAAGTAAATTACCGACCCGTGAAGGGCTACTCACATAGGTATGTGGCGTTTCACTCCCACTTAAGGGACGAAGCTCGGGTATAGAGCTTGATGAAATAGTGCAACACATGTCGGTGATTCCTTAGAAATTAAATAAAAAATTAATTCAAAGGCCACCAATTATCAAAGCCCATTCAATTGTAGTTACATTTTTAAGAAAGGTTTAACCTTACTAGAATCAATTGAAAATGCGACAATTTTCTATCATTAAAAAGCAACAAATATTTTATTTGCCCTAACTCTCTTTTTGTTTTTTTAAAAAAACAAAACCGATCCCCAGCGGAGTCGCCATGTTGTAACGACATTTTTTGAAAAAATCCCCTTTGAAAAGTTATATGTTCGGCGCTACGGGTTATCCCAAAAATTATTTCTTTGTAATCTTGGTTTAAAGAGATTTCTTTTGAAAATTCTTTTTCTTTGGAAAACTGATTGAAAATTGGGAGTCGTCATCGGCTACTTGGATAAGGTAGGCCGGACACCACAAAGCTAGAGATTCATTTTGAAAGGGCTTGGGAGTTGGTTACGTGTGAGGAATGATTAGCACCCCCATCACGCCCGGAAATCGGTACCAAAATATTTGTTGTTTTTAATCGAAGGAAATTGTCAGAATTTGAAAGGAATTTAATTCGGTGACCTTAATTAAAAATTAACCTTAATTGAACAGGCTTTATCAAACTGGTGGATTCAAATTAATTGGACATTTAATTAATAAGGTTGACGATGCATCGGAACATAGATTAAACCGACATCGAATAAGCCCAACTGTCGTGTTAATTTATGGTCTGAATCCCGCACGTCACCTTTATGCATGATGTAAGCATTTTAAAATATGATGTAATGATTTGGTTAAGTTTTAATTTTACCTTGAGTCGGTAATGATTAATTCAAATATTTGGTCAACATTCTTTAAGCTCAGACTGTTGCAACACAATTATCGGAATTAATGAATACCTCCCTTTTTATGATTTAAATTAATTAACGTGTAAATCAAAATAAATGGGTCACATGAATGACAATTAAAGATGGGTGTCGCAAAGAGGCTTGAAAATTAAACACACAAAAAGGCCCTAAAGCCCTAACCTAAAAGGCTCGGATTATGAAAATTTAGTTAGTGATCTAATTTAAAAACTAGGTGAATCTAATATTAACCCTAAATTAATTAATCCTAAAAGGCTAGAGAACCCTAATAAATTATGAGTTATCTTGTGATATGATAATTAATTCGATTAATTTTAAACTAGTATTCCAATAAGCCAAGAATACTATTTAAAATAAGTCAAATTAATTAATCATAGCCTTAAATTAAAATGTTAGTCTAATTTCCATGTCAATTTTATCTCAAAAGATAATTAAGAGGTGTTCAACAAATTTTAATAAATTTAACATTTACTCCAATAAGCCAAAGGCAAATTTAAATTCACTAAACTGATTCGAACCTTAAGACTAACTACGACTCTAAAACTAATCCTAGAATTAACTTAATTAATTTAATGGTCATGCCCCTGTTAGACGAGCACACGACCTAAATTAATTAAATTAATTCCTAAACTAATCTAAAGCTAACTTAACAACCCAAAGCCCAAAAAACCAAGAGGCCCAAACTTCTAAACTAAACCCAAATGAAAAGCCACATGTATATACTTTTAAGAAAATATACCTTAATTATATATTATATATTATATACAAGAAAATATATTATAAAAAGGATAATATCAAATCATGATGATAAAATAAACATACAAGCTAATAGTAAATTAAACAACATTCAACAAGTGAGATAACATACATATCACTAGCAAAAAAATAAAATAAAATAAAACACATAAAAAAGAGACTAAAATAAACAGCAAAGGTTACCAACAAAATCATCCACATTTTTATTGAACTATAAAAAAAGATTATATATAAATAAAAAGAAAAAGGGAAGAATGTACCCAAAACCTAAATATTTATGCTCGATCAACCCAATTCCACATGTTGTTGGGGTTGAGAAGTTCGATTCAAGGGTTTAATAGTAGTGAAAATATTTTCGATTAGAAAAATTATAGTGGATAAAGGAATCAAATGGTAGAAAGAAAGAAAGAAAGAAAGAAAATGACAGTGAAACGACATGGAAATTGATTTTTTTTGGGGGGGGCTTTTGTTTCAATCGGTCAAGGTAGTGTCGTCCTCCTCTCTTTTTTTCTTAGGGTATATGTGTGGGGGTGGGGGTGTGTGTAATTTTACTATATAAAATTATATAATGGGCCATGAAATTTTAAGCTTAGGGTATAAGGTAAAGTTTTTGGGTATTTAAAAAAGGTAATGTGGATTTATTTTATTTCAGGCAATTAATTTAACCCGGATAAAATTAGTGTCTACACCACCACACCACATCTCATGGTTTACATATGATAGCTTTTTTACGAACATATGTGAAATTGATGTGACATATGAGAAAGCACATTTGGTCGGTTGGTTAAATTGCTCATTTTTGTTCTCTCATATTCTCTTAAGTCATGAGTTGTTGACCCAACAAGAACATTTCCTTCCTTCCCCTAGAGTCCCCTTCCTTTTAGGTAGGATTAAGATTAAAATTATGACTTATTAAAAAAAATATCGTTGTGTCACATTATTTACCATTTTTATGTAAATTTATACATCACAATATACTCGTATCTTTATTTATATTGTTTTTTTCCAAAATTTTTGCTATAATCACTAGCATCATATACATAAACGGACTTATCTAAACCAGATAATACAAAGACTCATTACGAGGTCGACCCTCCAAATTTAATTTATTTCATTCGCACTGTTAAGATTTGAACATTTAACCTTACTTAAAGGACATAATGTCTCATCTAATTAGATTAAGTTAATTTATTTTTCATATTTTTAAGGTGTCTAACCGAAATATAAAATCTTCTAAAAATAGAGCCTTTCTTCCGTTCATTAATCAGATTCAACCCAAATGAAAAGAGAAAAAGAGAAGAAAAAAAACCTGAATCTGATGGGGTGGCTGAAAATCGACCAACACACCATTCATCGTGCCAACTTCAAATAATTATAGCTGATAAATGAGACGGATATTAACTCCACCGACGGTTGAGGTAGTTGAAGATTACAGTTTTTAGCTTAGTTTTTAAGTGGCTCCAACTGCAAGCAATTAGGAGACTGCCATGGAACAACTCAGCTCCACCATCACTTTGAAAATTCCACCGCTCAGTGCTCAACCTTCCGCCATTCTTATGGTTTTGCTTTTGCCCTTTGGAGGGAAAATGAAAACTTTAATTAAACATTATCTATCTATCTATTTATATTTATATCCATTAAAACAAGGAGTTGAGCAAATATTGAATACCATGGCCGCTACTCGGGGGCCAATCGTAGGGGTCCTGCGGAAATAATATTTTGCATGTGCCCTTTTTATGAATCGCTTAATTATTTCTCCTAATTATTGTTCTTTCACCAGTTAGCTACGTTGCTTAGCTATGGAGTATGGTGGTTTTGTATAGATAGCTATACACTTTCCCCCCTCAGATCCTCAAACCGTTGCTGCAAGCTATAAGGTCAGCCAATTGTTTGAGCTATAGCAAGCTCTCACTCAAATGGTCACCAAAACGATAACACTGCAACTCTTTCCCCTTTTCTTCTTCTGCTTGTTCAGTGTCTGCAACTGCAGATTCCATGGCGTTGATGGAGACGATAATGGCGGTTGGCAAACCGCCCATGCCACCTTCTACGGTGGTGCTGATGCCACCGGCACAATGGGTGAGTTTCAATCTTTTCAGACTACAATACTACATACAAATGTCCGGGGTATGTGTATATAATTTGTGATGTTTGTTTTAGGGGGAGCTTGTGGTTATGGGAACTTGTATAGTCAAGGGTACGGAACCAGCACAGCAGCTTTGAGCACTGCACTTTTCAATAATGGCTTGAGCTGCGGTGCCTGCTACGAGCTTCGGTGCAACGATGATCCGAAATGGTGCTTTTCTCCAACCATAACCGTGACCGCCACCAACTTCTGTCCCCCTAACTCTGCTTTATCAAGTGACAATGGTGGGTGGTGCAATCCCCCTCGTGAACACTTCGATTTGGCCGAACCGGCTTTCTTGCAGATCGCCGAATATAGAGCTGGAATCGTCCCGGTACTCTACAGAAGGTCATAAACCTCAACTCAACTCGATTCAAAGCATAACTCACTCATCATATCTTCAACAATACTTTAGTTTCCTTTTATAACCTTTGCAGGGTCTCATGTGTGAAGAAAGGAGGCATAAGGTACACCATCAACGGGCACTCGTACTTCAACTTGATCCTGATAACAAACGTCGGAGGTGCCGGGGATATAACGTCGGTGTCCATCAAGGGTTCGAAAACAGGGTGGCTGCCGATGTCCCGAAATTGGGGCCAAAACTGGCAGAGCAATGCCTACCTCAACGGACAAAGCCTCTCTTTCAAAGTGACAGCCAGCGATGGCAGGACTATTACAAACTACAACGTTGTGCCTGGTGGTTGGCAATTCGGACAAACATTTGAAGGAGGTCAATTTTAAGACAATATGGTTTTCTAATATTAAAAACAGGAATTGACACATTACTTGTGTATGGCACATGAGCGTTTTATGCAGAGGTAGCAAGGTGGCGCCCGCTGGCTTTATGTGTGAAATAGGCGAGCAAGTGCCATAGCCTATAATCTATATATATACACATTTCAATATATGAGTAGTTCCCTCCAACTATTATGTTTGGAATCTGGAGGGAATATGTCTGAAATTTGTTTGTTGATTGAGAATAATTTTTATGGTTTTGCTGATAATAATAATTTTATAATTTATAAATAATGGGTGACTTCTTTTGCAAATGTTTTCAACAAATATTGGATCATACAAACATGAAAATTAAGCTACATATTTAGTTGATTAAATAGCCTAATGAAGTAAACTCCAACGGTTACACCTTTATCTCAAATCGTATTCAACTTAATAGTTACCACCTACTCATACTAAATTCTCATGATGAACAATATGTACATGCAAAAGAAAAAAATACGTGTTACAAAACATTGGAGAGATTCAATATCTCAACAAGGAGGGTAACGGCTACCAGTTCTAAAATCCTTTCGGAGTGTTAAATTGTTAAATTATCATTTTACTGTAAATGTTTAGAAATTGGTGTAGAGTCTTAACGACCGAGATGCCCTTGTTTACTAAAATGACTGGAACGCCTTTACCTGTAAATTATAAAATGCAGTATCTCTTAATGACTTATAATTAATAATCTGGCTCACTATTTTTCGAGTCACTTCTGAGTTCCGAATCTGCGACAAGACTAGAGGAGCACCATGTGAAGATCTGTCTGACTACTTCGTCAGAATCTTGTGATGGCTAATTATATTGATCAGTAAACGTATGCTCTTACATACTTATAAATTGTCTGAAAATTGAGTACTCGGTAAGTAATTATATTATATGTATGTGACTTGTTTGGTCGTTGGTGATTCCCGAACTTGTATGCTCTTAATGGTCCACTTAGCAATTAGCATGGTGTTAATTCCAAAAGTTGAGAGAAAAAACAAATGTTAAGATAATATTAATTAATCTTTTCCTCGTACTCTGCCAAATATGCCGTCCACTGTGTTTCGTCAAACCAGGGAGAATGTTTCAACTTGAATTCCCCGTGATTCTAATCGCATATCTGATCAAATATTCTGTCAAACAAATTTTTTGTTCATTGGAACATAACAAAGGACAAGTTTAAAATTATTAGAAACTATGGAATTTCGGACTTGTTTCTGCTCCCATGAATATATTATTACTTTCATTTTCCTTTCTCATCCTTTTTCTGTTCCCCCGTATTTTAAGCTGTCAGTGCTCTGCAATCTGTCAATAAAAAAGGATATATTCTACTGGTCTACCTGGAAAAAAAATTGTTAAAAAAGCTGTCTATCAACCAATTTTTGTGTTGTAAAATCAATGATCGGTGGTAAGTAAGTTGGTTTCCAAAACTTCTTTGCCTGCCGCAGCCGTGGTCAGCTCGTCGGCCCGTTTAGCCTGGTGCTTCCAATCGGTTCGAACCAATGTGTACACCATCATGCACACACATGCAATCTGTGCTGCAAGAAGCCCAAACCATAGACCCTTGAACCCCAATTTGAATGTGAAAGTGGTGAGAATCGAAACCGGCAATCCGACAATGTAAAACGAACACAAATTTATACGAACACCGTCTTTAGGACGTGCAGTCCCCGTTAAGACACCACACGCCACTGTTTGTGGAGAGTTGCTAACTTCACATAGCCCCAGAATTGGAAGCACGGAGGATATCAAATCGATAATTTGTGGCTCATTAGTGAACAACTTCCCCCACCATGATCTCAGGACTGTCATGAGAACAAAGGCAAAGAGGCCGAAGGCAAAGGCCATGATGAGGCCGATGTTCGCCGCCCGATGGGCGCAGGATGGTCGACGTGCTCCCAAAGCCTGACTAACTCTTGTAGAAATGCAGCTGCTTAGTGAGTAGGGGAAATTATATAATACGCCCGTTGTTTGAATCAGGATTCCCATCGCTGCAACGCTGGCCTTCGGGTTGTTGAGTAAGCCGCAGAGAAACAACATTATCTCATACCACCACCATTCCAAGCACACCGAAAAGAGACTAGGCAACGCCAGCGCTAACAACGGCTTCCAACCTTGGAAGATCGAGACAACCGTGACACCATGCCATGGTTTCAAAGGAGTTTCAGACACGACCATATAAATTATGAGACCCAGGTTTAGATTGAAAGTGGTACAAGCAAGAGCCAATGCAATCCCTGTCACCCCTAACTGAAAATACATAGTGAAAAGGTAGTTGATCAAAGGGTGTAACAGGACAGCGCATATAGCAGCGATTGTAAGAGGAGTGGTTATGCCCTGGGATTTTAGAAATGTCCTGATCGGATGGAGAAGGGACTGAGCTATCAGTTCAGGGATGAAGGCAACCAAGAAAACTTTAGCGATCTTCGTCGCGTCCGGATCTTGGCCTAGGCGTAGAAATATGGGTTCGACGTTTAGCCAAAGGATGATGATAGGTATGCAGGTGAGCAACAAGAGATATAATGTTCTGTGGAAAGTTTGGCTGAGGACTGAATATCTTCTGGCTCCATAGGCTTGGCCGCAAATTGGATCCATCCCAAAGGACAGACCTTTGATGACAGAGATTCCTGTAATGTTCCCAAAACTCATTGCGAGTGATCCTCCGGTAAGCTCTTCTCTGCCTAAATGGCTAAGGAAAAGCATTGAAATAATTGATCTGGATTGTATGAGCAAAGACAACAACATAATTGGGCCTGCCATCTTTCCAATTGACACCACTTCATCTCCCACCTGCATGGAATTCAACTTCATTCATTGGCTACCTTTTTACCAAATTCTCAAATGTCCTAACCTTCCCATCAAACCCTTTTTCGTGTTTTTTTAAAGTTTCACATGGCCAGCTTAGGGAAGTGAGGAACAGTAAAAGAAAGTGAAAAGAAATTTAAAACAACCCACTTTTGAACTTCTGGTTATTATTAAAAAGTGCAAGTGGCCAATGAAGGTTTTATTATAGGACATTGCTATTCTATACCATAAAATTTTAGTACATCAACTTTATTGAAAAGTCAAGTTTTTTAAGGTAAAGGAAAGATAAATTCCCCACAACACAAATAATTTAGTCTAGTCTGTCAATTAATTAAAGGGTTCCACTATACACCATATTTTAATGTTCAGTTTTCAGACCAAAATTGCTCGTAGGAACAAAAAAAGGTGGAGTTTTATATTATTAAAATAAGCTACAAAATTGACCTTATGGAATGAAGTACAGGCTCCCATACCTCCGGGCATAGCAAATGTTGGTGGTGTTTAATTTTGTTGAAGTAAAACAATGAAAATGAATAATGCTTTAAGGGTCAAAAATCCTTCTAATTATCTTAGAATTTAAAAGAAATAAAGAAAAGAAAAGAAAGGAATATTTGTAAAGCTCATGTGGTCACTTTCACAGTACAGTACACACTTAAATACTCGAATCAAAAGCCTGGAAAATGCAAATGCTCATATATTGCATTGTACGTAAATGGTTTCTATAAACAGGCTAAGCATCTCTTTCATATGAAACCCCAAAAGAGGAATTCAAACAATATGATTTACAACCGAAAGAAACATATTAAATTCTCAAACTAATCTGTCTAAAAGTTGATTTTATGAAACTCATTTGGATTGTTGGTGCTGATGATGAGTAAAGAAACATACAGAGGTTGATCCAGGGATTTAATTAGGGGTTCGTTACCACAATAGCGGCAATCATTTAACGATAACGACACCATCTAAAACTGTTATTATGGTATATAGCGGTCCACAGTGTGACCGCAACTGTAATTTAAATCCCGAGTTGATAAAAAAACATAAAGAGGGGAGGGAGCTTGCCTGGTTCAAAGGCTCTCTTGCCCCGTTCAATGGCAGCCTTCTGAGGAGTTGAGGGATTTGAATCTTTCTTAAAAAAGCATGAAAGAATTTATCTTCATCACTCGTTTCCTCATTGTAGTTCCTCAAAAGCTGGTGCCGGTGATCACCATTTAAATCTTTTCCCCGAGATTCAATATCACTTCCTGGGCACATGTTGTGTATACCAAAAACCAAACCTACAGAAAAAAGAAACAAAAACCCTGAAAACTTAATCCTCAAACTCAGAACCAGAAACTGAAAAGTGAAGAAACACACAATCTTTACATATTTTTATAGGCAATGTCATGCATAAGTATGTTATACTTATATACACATTATACAGACAGACAAGACATCCATACCTTGATTTTCCCAAAGCTTGAACACCCTTCACTGCTCTTGTTCTGGTGTTAGAGATTGTTCCTGGTTTAGTGGTTATGGACACCGAATATATAACTGTACAATATACGGGCATTAAACAAGACAAACACTTATTAATCCCTTCAGCTTTAACTTAAATTATATGTAATATATTATATATAACAAATAATATATACATACTCTTGTTTGAAACTGAGTTAATAATGTTATTTCCACCTGTGTTTTTGCTTTATCCACGATCTCTAATTTATTGCTTCTCTTACGAATGACAGTCAGCATATGGAGAAAGGACTGCTTAAACTAATGCAGAAAACAAAGCTTGCTCAAAGTAGGACAGTATATCTTTTTCGTTTCTTTAAGTTAAAAGAAGAAAAATATATACATTTATTAATAACCTTGATCGATAAAAATCCTCTCATTTTTTGTGCCCCTTCTTATGCTTCAATACTAAAAAATTAAATTCTAAATCTTAACCCTAAATTCTAAATTTTAAACCCTATACCCTAGAAAGTATACTCTACCCCAATTCTCTAAACCCCAAACCCTAACCTTAAACCATAAATCTAATTTTTAGTATGGGACATAGATAGGAACACCAAAGAGAGATAGAAGATTTCTATCCAACCTTGATAGCTATTAGTTATTCTCTCTGTCCTATGTAATTTGTCACTTTTGACTTTTTTTGGTTAATTTTTAAAATTTTGACTTATAATTATTTAAATTTTATTATTAATAAAAATATAAAAAATATATTCTAAAAACCTCTAATTAGATAGTTTTTAAATATATATTTTAAAAATTTTAAGTATTTATAATATTCAATATAATTTATAGTCAAAGTTCAAAAAAATTAACTTTAAAAAATTCAATTAAGTTTTCTTTCCTTAATTTTATTTTCAGTTAATTAATTAAGTTACCTAATTAACTTTACAAGGTTGTCTTAACATAATTACTCTTCAATTTTGTGTTTCCTGGCCGGTAGAGAAGAAGGACTAATAACTTTTATATATAAGAAATATGAGTCCGTACAATTTTTTGTAGGTTTGTGAGTTTTTTATGGTTTGATCTTTAGAAATAATTAATCAGATTGATTAAAATATAAAGTATAGTGAGTCGAAATTAAAGCATAAAGTTGGTAGAGTGATAAAGTTGGAGACTTTATTTATTTAGAGGTGTTAGGGTTAGATTAGGTGCGTAAATAAGCCGAGTCGAGTTCGAGTAGTGCTAAGCTCGACTCAGCACGTTAAGATTTCAAGTCAAGTTCGAGCTCGAGTCATTTTTAACGAACTTGAGAAATCTGAGCTCGACTCGGCTCGTTAAGAACTCGAGTTGAGTTCGAGCTTGGTTCGAGCTCAATCGAGTCAAGTGTTGACCGATCTTTGACCGTGTCAGACTCGAGTAGCTCACGATCTGTCGCATCCCATTTAAAGTCCTATTAAGAAAAATAACTTATACATTGTAAACTCAAGCTTGCTAATTTTAGGGTTTATGGTGTTAGTTTAGGGTTTAGAGGTTTAGGTTGTTGGGTTTAGAATTTAAGATTTAAATTTTAGGGTTTAGGACTTATGTTTTAGGGGTTTATGTTTAGGACTTTAGATTTTAAATTTAAAAAATAAAAAAAATAGTATATTATATTTTCGAGTAGCTCGCGAGCTTTTTGAGTCGGGTATCAAGTAGCTCGGCTCGACAAGAACTCGAGCCGAGTTAGAGCTCGAGTCGAGTCCAATCAAGTTGAGCTTTGACAGAGTCGGACTTGAGTAGCTCACGATCTGTCTCGTCTCATTTATAGCCCTAGGTTTGTACATTAGAAAGAGTAAAAATATTTTGATAGTTTTAAAATTTATTTATCTCAAATAAATCAACCTTTAACTATTTTTACTTATTTACATTTCTTAATCCATGCTATCGAGAGCCCAGGTGGTTTGGCCAATAGTAGGTCAAGAAATCTTGAAGGGTGATGTAGGTGGGGATTTTCGAAAAATACAAATAACTTTTGTTTTTCAAATTTAGCCTCGAATAATGTGATACCTCACGTCGGGTAAATCTTTAACCATTCTCCCTCTTACTAAGACTACAAAATATTCTTGTGAGTTATGGCCATGAGCTTCAGATCTTGACAAACCTAAATCAGTTGTCCTTTGTTACTTGAGTTAAGGTCTTAAGGAGTCCAATCAATATTTATGACCTTTATATAGGTGTAATGAAATTAAATAAGCAATGTTAATATAATATATTTTACAAAAATGAAAAATTATTGTATATATTGAGTGATTGCTATTCATCTTTTAAGTGCTTTGTCGTACTATTTTTTATATATAAAAGATAGGGGTAAAGCTATAAAATTTGTTCAGGGGTTAGAGTTATATTATGAATTTTTGAAAGGCCAAAATATAAATTCATAACTTTTTATCTTGAAATTATATAATTTTAATAGGACTAAAATGAAATCTATTATTTGGGGCGCAAGTAATTTTACTATTCTCTTAACTTTAAAACATGAAATTTTAAATGGATTAGATATGGATTTATACCATTTAGCGGACAATAACCCGGCTAGCCCCTTGGCCTCGCCCTCGATAAGAAAGGGGACAAAAATCCCATGCTCCTTTTCGATGTTAGTTTTTATTAAAAATTTAAATTTTAAAATTTTAAGTTTTAATCTTAAATTTTTAATTATAAATTTTATCTATTCAAAAAATTATAAATCTTAAACCCTAAAAAATACTTCATACTCACAATTCTCTAAACCTTAATCTTTAACTCTAATCATAAATTTAAACCCTAAGTTCTAAACCTATTTTTTTAATATGAGATATAAATAAAAACACCGAAAAAGATTAAAAAAATTTATTCTAGGAAAGGTAGTTTAATTTGGTATTTTTTTTAAGGGTAAACAACACCGAATATCACTAGACTTTAAGTTTAATATCGATTATAACTCTGAACTAAAAATCGATACTATTTTAGCATTGCACTTTAGTTTAGGCTTCAATTATACCACTTGGCCATTAAAATCGATGACATTGACGAAACTTAACGGTCCGCGTGCGATGAAGTGGATGGATTTTAACTAGCTAGTGGTATAATTGAAGCTTAAACTAAAACTCAGTGCTAAAGTAGTATCGATTTTTAGTTCAATAATATAATCGATACTAAATTTAAAATTCAATGATATCTAGTGTACTTTTCTTTTTTTAAATAAAAAGTTCAAAATTTTATGTTAGTACTTTGTGTTGCATAGGTGGTTTTGTATGATTTTGTTATTCGTACATGATTATACTTAAGAAATAGGAAAAGCATGTAATAGAAACCAAAAATAATAGATTTGGTGTTGGAAGTTTAGTTGTATAAATCAAAGAGACCACGTGAACACACGTCGATAGGTATCTCAATGTCATTAAATAAAATTAAAGCATATATTTTCCAAATCATATATATGACATTCGTTGAAGGTTTTAGGTTTAGGTTAAGGATGGAACTTCATTTCTGTATATAATTAGGGCAAACAAAATTAATTAATGGTTAAGAGTGAAGACAACCTTAGATTCGACGAAAAGGACAACATATAAGGACATCCCGACCCTTAATTTGTTAGGTACTCCCCAGTCTCCATAAACTATATCTTTATATGGTTTATGCATTTGGTTAAACCGAACTTCATATATTTATAATCTAACGACATTTTGACTCAAATAATATTTTTATATCAATTATTTATTAAAATAGCACTCGGTATAAAATACTTACCAACATAACACCTATTTTGACAACGTAGAAAAAATACAAACCCGTCAAATTTAAAATGTCATATTGATTATTAACTTACAATACGTGAATTGAAACAAACATTCACATGCAAATTAATTACCAATGCAACAGTAAAACAATTTAAGTCCAAAGATACCTTATGTAAAATTTATAATAAATATAATGCAAATGAAATTATAATACATAGTAAAAATCAACAACCCCAAAGTCTTTACAAAATATAATATGGTTCCATGCCAAATTAAAAACTAAAACGTAGAAATGACATACTGAAAGCCTAAAAAAAACAAGACTCGGAATCCTCTGAATATTGTACCGAGCCTAAAAACCTGGACAATTAAAAAGGGAAGACAAGAAAAGGGTGAACTAAGAAGCTTAGTATGTTCAAAATGTATAAATATTAATCATATTTTTTAAACAGAGAATATGTTATCACATAATCGTTAGAGCGAACATATATCAAATATTATAGTCACATATACAAGTTTTATACTATCTTAGTCCCATTAAAAATGTTATATGTTGATATTTTTTGGGTCAAATTTTTTTAATTTTGACTCTATTTTTTTAATATTTTAATTGATTAAAATTTATAAAAATATATTTAAAAACTACTTGATTGAAGATTTTTAAAATATATTTTTTATATTTTTATGAATAATAAATTTTAAATAATTAGAGGTCAAAATTGAAAAAATGACCCAAAAATGTTAACATGCGACAATTTTAATGATATAGAAAGAGTAGTGTTTAAGACAAATCTCATGCCTAACTGAGCTAGGAAGCCCATCTATCTAGGGATGGACATTTCATCTGGACCCGACGGGTTCCGACCTGACCCAGTCTGATTGGGTTGAGTTTTTTGTGTGTGAAAAATTGAGTTTGAGTCGGGTAGGGTTTTTGTTAAAGATGACGTCGAGTTTGGGTTTATGGTGAAAAATATTCGACCCGAGACTACTAGTGTATTTTAACCTATACTTTTTAGGGATAATTTGCAATAATACCTCATCTTTATATTTCTTTATAATTATGTCCTTAAAATTGAATTTTCTAAAATTAGGTTCCTAAAATTAATTTTTTTTTTACAATTAGGTCCCCAAAATTAAATTTTTTTTTACAATTAAATCCCAAAAATTGATTTTTTTATATAGATTAGGCCGCGTCGGGTTGATGTATATAATTTTTGGGTTAGGTCGGCCAAAAACCTAACTCGTGCCTATCCCTACATCTATCCAAACACTACTAAACTCCAAATCAGTATGAGTCCCTTAGGACACGGATCGAACCCTACACTCTAAATCAGTTTGTAGTTGAACTGCCAGTAATGTGCCCGAACCACCGGTAACTTACACCGTCAATAATCACAATCCCAATACGAATACGATATGCAATACAGTGTACAAAACAGAAAAGTTACTGTGACAGTAGAATATATCAATAGTCTTAGTGACGGTTAAAATGATCATGCTTTTACAATATCATGCATAGATAACAGACTTAACAATATTGTAGGCTTGTGTTAGCGACATTTACCACATAAATCAATAACATATTTCGTATGATATTAATAACAGATCAAGAAACATCGGTCAATCAAAAGATTTTAAGTTAAAACAAATTTGGTCTGTTGGATCATCTTAAGTGAGAGTGTGTGATATTAATAATACTTGTCCAAATAAACTAATTAGAGTCATATAATACAAGTAAGATCTTAACAATATTACATTGTGTCATAAGATATACCATGACACTTCGTACACCGTATTTATTTAGCTTTGAAAAAGTAATTAAAATATTGTTTTCCATATTGTTTTTCCCCCAAACAAAACACCTCTTGAGTTTAATGTAAGGTTTAAGGTCACAATTTGACTTTTTAAAATCTGAAATATTAAATCTGAAAAATAATTACAGTTAAGTGATTAAAATAAATTCCGGAGTAGTATTCTGAATATGACAATTGACAAGATGTTAGCGGAAATAAAAGGCTTTAGGGCCATACTTACAATTTAGTAATTAACCCAAGTGGAAATGTAATAAATTCTTGGGGGAAATATCTTAATACCCCCAATTATTCATCTTAATCTAATTAATTTTTATTAGCTTGTACGTGCAGTATTACTATTTACAAACACTTTGAATTATATATTTAATTTGTGCTCAAATTATGCATTCCACTTGTACTTAACAATGGCTAGCACAATAATTAAATCCAAAATCAATTTTTTAATATAAGTAGAGAGGGAAAAGCAAGAAATTAATCAAACCCTTTTCACCTGATTGTTAACATTGAATTTTAGCATTAGAAAGTTTGTGAGTTTTGAAATTTCTAAGTTTAAATCTTAAAATATATAAATATCGTGTGTGAGTGTATACTTTTATGTTGATTTAAGTCTCATAAAATTATCCGAATTTATTGTATTCTAGGTACGAATAAAGTTTGACTATCAATGTGATTATATACTGTAATTATTGATTATGATTACAGTTACTCATATTATTTTATTTTATAAGTATACTTTAAGCACTTTTAAAAAAATGAACACTAAAAATTAAAAAGACCAATAATTTATCAAGAAACTTTGAAGGCAATGTTTAATAAAATTAAACCAGATGATTTTGTGGGATGAAATGTTATGTCCCTTAAGATCAAGGGTTTACATCCTGATGTTATGAATAATGTAAACTAAATTAGAAGAGCCACTTTTATAGTAAATCTGCAATATTCAATTCGGTCTGATCTTAGTTTATAATTATTCTTTATTATTACTTATTTGATTTTTTTTCTTAATACTATATATGTTAACAACTTTTTCGAGATAATTATTTAAATTGTAATCGAAAGTTTTATAGTACATGACAACAAAAAAGGATTTTTTTCACTTTTTTAATTAATAACATGATATTCTCGAATAATAAATAGTTTAAAAAACAAGCCAAGATTGAGTGAGTGGGTTATTCTTTAACATATTAAATTATATATGTCATATCAAATCGTTTTCTTAGCCAAAGACCTTTTCGGGCTTTAAAGTTGAGGCTTAAAAATTAAAAGAGAATCATGCAAATGCAAAGGGTCATTTAATTGTTGATCAAGCCACTAAAATATTAAGTTGCTAATCACTCACTTTAGTTCTTCACTTCTTTCCACCTAAGATCTATGTATGAGGCCAACTATTTTTAATATTTTTATTTAAAAATGGCCCTTCCATTCTCCAAAATGGTGTATATATGTAATAAACAATAATGTAAGCTTTAAAATAAAGACTATCTAATATAATAGGAGCTAGAAAAGTTATGTCAAATGCTAATTTTTTAAAATGATTATATTTATTTACTTATTATTTAAAACTTTAAGCTATGATCCATTATTATCCTTCAACACGTTTTTTAATGTACAAACTATTAAAAAATGCAAGTTGAAAAAGGATTTATAAGGGAAAATAGAATTTGGACACGAGAGTTTTTATGTTAAATTAAATAGGAGAATTGTTTTTAAAATATCGTTTTTATAAACTATTAGTTGTTCTAGTGCAATGATGTGCTGAATTTTTTTAAGATCAAATAGTCTGAATTATGACGTTGTGAAAAAAAGAAACTTAAATGTGCATATCATTTCATACTTTGGAATACCTGATCTAATAAATTAACCTATAAATCAGATGTCAATAATTATTAAAAAACCATTTTTAACAAATGAAGCGGTAGTCTAAGCATAAACAAAATGCTTATATAGTCTATAATTTTTATTTATTTAAAAAACAAAAATACAACTCTCTCATTTTCTCACCCTCACATTTTCTCTGCAGCGGTTATCATTTTAGTTGGGAGTTTCTAAATAGTTTTTTAGTTTTTCAAGCCAATGGTGGCGGCTTTGGCCGTCTATCGGCGGTGTTTTTTTTATTTTGTTTCTTTGTTTTTTACTTATGTTCCTTCCTTTGTTGTAATTCTTTTGTTTTTCATCGGTTGTTTTGGCATGTTCTTCATCTGCCGTTATGATATGTTCTTTGTCTACCTCTATGACACGCTAATATTGAAGACGTTTACAACCTGGTGCATGTTACAATTGAATCTTACCGCACAACATTACGTGGGTTGGTTGTTCGTAGAGTTAACCAAGACGTTTTCTCTTTTTTTGTTGGTTGGAGTAATTCAATGATCTGCGCTCTTCCGGTGAACACTCCAAGATTTGGCTATGGTGTTATATTTGAAGAACACTGATGAAGATGTCATAAGAAGATTTAAGTTTGCTATTCACGTTTGCATACTCTTTGCTTTTTTACATTTATTTTGTACTTTAATATATGCTTATCTGTGTATTTCTTCTTATTATTTTAATGAAATTTGGTGTTTGATTAAAAAAACAAAATGCTTATATAAAAAATTTGGTCCATAGATTATATTATGTACCGGTTGTGGTTAAAAGTGTAAATAAACTTTTGGTGTTTTGGGGCAAATTTTTATATAAGATTAGAAAATATTTCAAACTTTTTTGTAATACAAAAATTGAACTTTAAATTCATTATATGTTGTTTCTAAAAAATATATCATATGTACTAATACTAGTTTATAATTTTGTACACTACCAATGAATTAGATTATAATGCATCATTAAAAGTTAAAAGTAACTTTAATATTTACATCGAGAAAAATGTAACCAATACCATGATTGAAGGCGATTAGGATGCATTAACACCAAGTTCGTTGCAAGTATCGAGTGCATTGATCAGGGATGAAGCAAACTCGGAAAGACTTTCTTTCAAAGATAGTAGTGTGAGGATATGAAGATGAGAACAATGGTGTCTTTATCAAGAAGTTGGATGTCAAAGTGAGAGATGAGGATGACCAAATCAGAAATGATGGTGTCTTATTGGAAATAAGGTTTTTTTTTATCGGGTACATAAATTGATAAATGAGAAAATGACAAACTCAGTTATTGAGTAGATCTATTGGTTATAAAGTACTATTAGGAAGTACTCAAGAGCGATGTGGAATCCATTGGGTGAAATGGTTTTAATTGATCTAGATAACAACTACTTTCTACATAGTTTTGCAGTAGAAGATGATTATTCTTGTGTCATTTTAGGAGAGTTATATATGATCTATGGTGGCTACTTAACCATCAACCATGGAGTATGAATTTTTTTTTTCACATTGTAGGATCACCCGTACCCGTCACAGATACTAGTTTGGATTCACATGTCGGGTTTGCCTAATCACTATTACGCAAATATTTTGTTTTATATAATTGCGGATATTATTGGTAAAGTTGTGTGGATCGACTATAATACAACTAAAGGTAAAAGAAGTCGTTTTGCTTGATTAACAGTGATGGTAACAAAAAAAGAATTCAAAGCTCGTAAACAAGGATGAGTACAAAGCTCCAAACTACTCAGTCCTTGCATATTGGGTCTCGGCCATGAATTTAGAGCTAAATAAGGCACAAGATAAAATCATCAATCTTAAATTTTAAGTTTACTTTTATTCGGTTCAGTGTTAACAAAAAATAATTTCACTTGTCTTTTTCTTAATGATGCATAAAATTATACCCCATTAATACTTCTAGTATAAATCTTTCCAAAAAAGACTAGAGAAAAGTGGAGAAAACTTAATATACCCACCGGTAACTTACCCAACTGATGTGCAGCTTGGATAGGAATTAATAAATTATGTATTTATTATCTTACATAAATAATCATAAAAGACATTAAATGAATCATTCAAACATATTTAACTTTCAATCACTATTTATCTTTCTTGACCTTTATATAATTTTAATGTTTTAATATAAATGATAAATTTCAATTTCAATTTTAATATGTTAAGATGAATTAATTTTACTATTCATCTTAATATTTTTACAAATAAATTATGTAAGTGATAAATTAAATTTTTACATTTGGATCATGAATTTAGTATTTTAAACTTGTATTTGTCTTTAAAAAAAATTAAGTCAAAATATTTGTTAAACACTGAGATTGTAATCGACATAATGATTCATAACCTAAAACCTCCAAATTTGTCATTGTTACCACCATCGATAGCATTGTGAGCCCCGTCATTATCTTCGCTAGACGTCGTCGTTCATTTTTCTCTAATCACCTATTGTCGGTAATCGGCGAAAGACGTGCCAACCAGACGCGGAACAACAAACACAAAAGGTTTCAATCGAGTGACATCTAATTGGCACACTTCTGTAGGTGTCCGACGAGGTTATCGACGAAGACAATGATGACAATTTTGGAGATTTTAAGTTAGAGATTTGAGACTATTTGAAGGATTTTAGGAATTTTGAGATTTTTTTAAATTATTTTATTTTCATCTTTTTTATGAAAATAAAAATAAATACCACATGTCTAAATCTGATTGGGTGATAAATTTTTTAACAACACAACCTTAAAACGATAACTAATTAAAACTTTTGTTGAGATGTTTACACTCAACAGCTTTGGGCACTAAAATTAACAAAATGAAACGTTAAACACTTATTTTTACCAAAAAATAGTTTAGGTACCTAAAGTTAAAAAGAAATATGGTTTATGTATTTATTTGTATATTTATCATATTTTAAATTATATTAATATTTTATAGGCAATGTTTTGTGTGTTGTAATTTGTTCTATAATTGAATAATTTTAAAAATATTTATTGGTAAAAAATGTATTAATTATATTATATTTACAGTGTTAAAAATTATTTATTACTAAAAGATGTATTAATTGCATTGTATTTATAGTCTTGAAAATTATTTATTTTGGTAAAAGATATTTAGTTTTCTTCATTAATCATATACATCTTAAATGTAACATTATGTGCAACTTCAGCTGGGTAGATGGTCCAATAAATAGATGTAACATTGTTCAAGAAAAGTTAGGTCCGAAGTTCTTAAACATTAATGGTTATTTATATTTAAATTAGACGGCATACGTTTCGCCTTTTGCATTGGATATTGCTTGCTTCAATTATACGTGGGCTTAAAGAAACAAAATGATGGGTGATAATGGGCATGTTTCCCTTTCCCCTACACTCAACTAAATTGTTTAGTTCCCAAAACTTTCATAAACAAATGTGTTATGTCTTGAAACTTGAAAGAGACAAGTTTTAAACTTGTCTTAGCCTTATTAATATATGGTGGGATTGTCATATATGAGCCAATCAGAAGTGATCAGAATCTGGTGGCGATTGGACTTGTATTTTTTCTGTTCTTTTTTAGACAACATGGTTCCCCATATTCCATTGAATACAGACATTGATAATCCATTCATGAACCTTGGTTTGAAATCTTAACCTACTGAGTTTTGTAATAATTACAACGTCCCAATTTGTCATGATCCTTGTACTTTGCTTTGGGGGTGTTGTGTTGAACTAATATTGGTGCTATAAAGAAGATGGAGGCATACTTTTGGGATGAAGGCGTGCCATGCCATTGCCACCCATGTTAATTTGCTGCATATTCATGGACCGGGACCATCTACTAGGAAGGGTTCAGTTCACCTAATTTTGTACGAAAGATGCCCCCAAGGGACCAACCAGTTTTCCAGCATGTGCTATCAGCTGGGAACTCATAAAAAAAGCAAGCAAACAGTTTATCCAACTTGTTTACTCACTTGGTGCTGCTGTTTCTTTGTCATTGTGTTTTTTTGTCTTTAAAAACTAGGGCATCAACTACACTGAGTTTGGCAGCAACTACCCATATTCTCCATTAAGTGAGGAGTAAGTCCTTATTTACTTATAATCTCACATTTTTTCATTTAAGTACTAAAAAACTTGCATAAACTTTAGTTTATACAAATCTTTTAGTTTTAGGAGTTAGGGGTTTAGTTTAGGGCTTAGAGTTTGGGGGTTTGAGTTGTGGAGTTTAGAATTTAAGGTTAGTGTTTAGAATTTAGGGTTTAAGGTTTAATTTTTTAGGATTTAGGTTTGATTTTAATTTATAGTATAAATAAACATGCTTACACAGCATGTGTATTAAATTTAAACCCCTAAAAAATAGCTTTCCTTTGAATTATCAAATGTATTTAAAAATATAAATCATTAAAAATATATTTTTTAAAAGATCACTAAAAATATTAATTTTAGTTGATTGATTTTTTTTCTTCAAAATGTTATCAAAGAGCCATTAGTCTATGTAAAATCATTATTTGTTTCTAAAATATATTTTTTATATAAATTCTTTCACCCTGAGAAAAATATGTTTTTTTTAATATTCATCCACTTTTATAGGCATACCATTATCTAATTTGAATAAAAAGATAATTGTGTGTATTTTGATTTTCTAAGATGAGGCACTAGATTCCTTTAAATAAGTTTGATTTTTAAATTCTGGTGTTATGAATGGATCAACTTAGGTCGGGATGATCACCCATAATGAGTCTCTCATCTTTGCGGTATTTGATACGGAATAATCAGCCAATGAATTGGATACCAATATTTATACCAAAAAAAGTTGGCTTTCCAAAATATATTTTATATAAAATTGTCTCTTACAAAAAAAAACATAACTTTATATGAAATACTTTTTTCACCCGCTTTTTTAGGCCTACCACTATGTAATAAATATTAAAAAAATAAAATTTGGAGGGAGCATAGGGTTAGAAACTTGATGGATTGTATGGGACAAAAGGTTTTTGTGTTCTCTTTCAAAAGGAATAGGAAATGTTTCTTTAAGAGCATGATGGCTTTTGCATTATGTATAGCACTATAACCTACAACTATTGGTTACTCAGAATGCGTTTATAATTTTATGTTATCTCATCATTTGATAAAACAAACTCAATCAATCCCTTTTCCCTTGTGTATAAGCTGCTTACTTAATTGCAATTAATGGAATTTTTTACATGTTTTTAAACTTACGAGGTTGTGCTAATCTTTTTGTTGGGGAAATGTTTAAATAATTTCTTCATAACGAAGATAATAAAAACTAATTTAAAGTACTTGAGGAAATTATTTAAATTTGTAGTCTATATGGTCTTCACATGATTATGTTTTTGTTTGATGAAAAGGTATTTGAGCTATCAAAAAAATATGTAAGTTTCTTGTATTAACTAAACATTAAATTATTGTATAATGCTTCATGTGAACTTAACTTAGCTTTATACACCTTTTAAGAAGTGTTTTCTTAAGCTAAATAGTAGCTTAATTAATCCTTTTGGTTGCAGAGAGTGATTGAGAAGCTGGAAAAAAAACATTGGGTCTTCAGCGATTTGAAATATACCTTAAAGGAAAGCTTTTAACTTTAATCAAATCAAGGATTAGTAGTTGGTTTTAGAGGTTATGTTGCTTGCAAATGCTGAAAATAAGAACTAATATTATTATAACCCTTCTCTTAGAAAAGAGTTAGGAATTAACCCAAATTCATAATTATCTTGAATTTATATACAAAGTTATTACTGTTGGCTAAATGGTTATATACATTCACAATCTGCATTCGAACATAAAACTTTCATCATAAGTAGAAAAACTTTTCATATAAATCTTAATAAAACAATGGGTACTTATTTCATCCACAGGCCTTAAAACTAAAAGTTTCTACAATCATCTTAGTTTTAGGGTTTAAAATTTTAGTTTAGAATTTAGGGTTTATAAGTTAAAACCTAAATCACTCATCATATTACCCTAAAATTCAAACCTTAAACCATAAATTATAACCACTATCCCTAAACTAAATCTCTAAACCCTAAAACTAAGACGCTTATGTATTGAATATAAATCCTAAAAGAATTACATTAAAAAGTAGGTAAAACATTTTCAAAGATTTAATCTTTTGAGTTAAGCCCCATGGATCGGTCCAGAGAGCTGTCTCCTGGGCTGGATCGGTCCACATATTAAATGATGGTGTTGACAACAATTGATGGACATGTCATAAAGTATAAACCTTGGATCGACCCTTTTGAGCCTTTCAGTTAAAATTACTTTCCAACCAAATATTTTTTCAGGCAGAAAAGTTATTCGTGTACCTCTTTTTAACTATCTCAATGCCCCGTGGGGGGTTTTCCAAAATCACTGAACCATCACATTTTCTTTTCTTTTCTCTCTCAAAACTGAAGAATTTACTCGACCTTTGCAACTCCGACTCCAGGCGCGCTGCTTTCTGCAACAGTCTCCATTACGAACCTGGGAAAATGAAAAATTACAAGTAACTTTCAGGAGAAATAAGAGACAGGGACGTATGTATTATTATTAAGCACCATACACATTCAGTTGGAATCTATTAAAATATAAAACCATATAGGATAGAATGTTACTTCGCTAATTTGTCCCTTGATGACTGCAGGATATAGATTGAGAGGATAAACGATAGCATCAGCCCTGTTCATACACAAACATCAAAATTAGCAGCTGCGGTCTAAATAAATCTATCATTCAAATCTTTGTTTCCCCGTTAGCAGAGTGACATTCTTCAAGGATTAAGTGCTGCACTGCGCTTACGATCACAATGATATGGCTTGCAGGGGGTGAGTACATGCATCTGAGACTAATATACACCAATGTTTGTCAAGGCAGGCACCTAGGTGCGTCTACGCCTTGTGTTAATGCCTGACAACAAAAATTCCTCAAGCCCTTTCAAGTGAGGCACATGTGATTGGCATGTCTACGACGCATGCTTTTATAAGGCAACAGATATGAAAAATTCCCACATGACTGAAGTACTCTTTAATGTCTTATTTTTAACTTTTTTTAATTAGATGCATCTTTACTAGTAAGAAGGGGGATAGTAACAAACTCTCTACTTCTCAATATTTGAGAATCTAACAACATATAAGAAAACACAAGGAAATCATGCTTTTTGGCCAACACAAACAATTGCATGTGTTACAGAAACGGGATCCTTCTTTATGGTTTACCATCACAATTATATTTTCCTAACCTTACTTTACATATACAGACGTACATACATATAGGCATACATGGACAGACATGTATGCATATTGTGCCATACTTCACTTAAGCGAACATCATTTTTGTGCCTTGTGCGTGAGGGTTCTAGCAACCTTGACAACACTGATATGCACTTTTCGCAAGGAGGAAGAAAGGTTCCTCACATGCATTCATAAAACAAATATGGCAAAGAACTCATTTAAATTGAATCCTACGTAATGACGAGTATCATGTAAACGTTAAAATAAATGGCAATGAAAATGTTAGCATTATAAGTGATTTAACGTTTCAGGAACCAAAATGTACAAGGTGTACTGAGCATAATAAATAGATCCGCCAACTTATACAAAGTATTAACTGTTTACCTGATCCAAACAGAATATAAAACCCAGATGTCACATCTATCTCTGATTGCTCCTCCCTGTCACATGACACTATCACAACCATATCAAAATTTATAACAAGCAATGGAAGCTTATGTGCAAATAAAATAATACGATTGAAGTTAATCTTACATCTTAGGTATTTAGTTGTTTTACCCATTCTACAAGACACTAAGTATAGTCAATGTTCTAAAATACTCTGAATAATGCATAAACAAAATCATAGCGAGGAAAATTTAGTTGCAGCTTACCATGCAAACCTTAAAATAAAGTGACTAATGGTTCCTGCTTTTAAAAGTTCAAATTGAGTCATTTAAAATTCTTATGTTTACAGAGTTATACCCAGGTATTGTTAAGCACTTAAGATACAAAAGAGAACTGTCCCCTTCGCTTTAAATGATAATATTGTTTTCAAAGTATCATCTCTTACACTTCTGAAAATTTAAAGGCAGACTATATTCAATACCAGACAAACAGTGAGTGAGAGAGAGAGAGAGAGAGAGAGAGAGAGAGAGAGAGATTTCGACAACAAACTGACCAAGTGTATCTGACAAGCACATGTTTTGGCCAATGTTGAGGATCCCAGAATTGTTTACGAATATTTGGATGAATTTCAACATCTGTTGAAGGCAAAACATAATCAGTTCCTGGTCAACCCAGAGGAATAAATAAATAAACAGTTCTGATCTGTTTCAAGCACTGGATATGCTACTCTAAAACTATTGAATATGAAGAAATCTCCAAATACTATTCACATATGCACAAATAAAGCACAGCACAACAAAGCTGTTAATCAATTCCCAAAAGCAGTAGTTCTCACATCTCTCCTGATCCAAGAACAAATTCTCTGAAATCATTGTAAACTATAATAATTTCTAAACAAGCTCTTACATGTATCTTTACTCGTTAGCAAACTAGTACAACACTGAAACATATAGATAAGGTTACATACAGTGATGAGGCATATCCACAATTTTAGCAGTGACACCATGCAAATCACCACCTGAGTACCTCTGAATGAGATAAAGTTAAAAATCAAAATAAAATCATGCAAAATAGCTAGATGTGTTTCTTACCGGAAGTTAAAATTTAAATCCAAAAGCAAAGGGATACGAACTACAAATGTATCTTACCAAATGCATGTCAATCATTGGAACTTCAGAACTCTTACGATTTATAAGAAAAAGCCATGGGACAAGAAACTTCTCCCTCCCAACTTGGAACGATCTAGACATAATTAAACGTTATAAAACATGAATTACTGTAATAATTACTTAATCTAATGAATTTATGAACTTCAAAAAATTAAGCAAGAGAATTGCTTAGACAAACCATTAGCATTAGAAAGTTTATGAAAGCATTTTAGGAATAGAAAGCTGAAGGAAAAGATATACCAGAAAAAGAATCCAGAAAGTTAAAGCCAAGATCTAAATCTCACTTTGTTATTCACAGTATTAAAACGCTTACTAAAACAAGCAGAATGAAACGACATTTTTGGACACGAAAACGTTTCATTCATGAATCTCGGAAACTGAATTAACCGAATAAATTAAAACCCTAACAATTGCAACTAATGCCAAAAAAGGTTGATTCAAAAAATAACCATAAATTATAATAAATTCTTACATTTTATAGGGATCAGCTCCCGTGTAACCCGTCGGCTTTGCTATAGGAATTAACACCTGCAAAATTGATTTGCATTCATAAAAAAGAAACAAAAATGGAGAAGGTGGAAGAAGAATACCTCGCGATTAACAGCAAAGATCGGGCAATGTTTCCCGATCACGTCATGCCAAACAGTTCTAGACTGAAATCAACAAAATCAAAGACCTCAATTTCAATAATAGTTTACAAACCTAAATTAAAAAATAGAGATAGAGAACTGACGGAATGGTACTGGCCCATCTTGCTCATCGGAACGATGTCCCCAGGCCGGTAAGCAACGGAGATCAAAGGAAGCCAAAGCAACAGCGAAACTAATAGAGGCAGCGACGCCATTTTCCGGTAATGTTCTCTAGTCTGCCGCTTTTTCCAATACAACAGAATTCCAAATTACTAAAAAAGAAAACACTTGTTTTCCTTTTTCTTTCTAATTTCTGTTACGATCGAATTGAACCAGGCCAGCAGCCTGGAACCTTTTATGGATTGCGGCCCCAAAGTTTTGCTTTTATCATTTTGGTCCAAATATATGTAGCAAATTTTTTTTCTTGTACTTATTATTAGGCAAAATTATCCTATTGGTCACTAAATTATGGGGTCAATTCTATTTTGATCATTGAACAAGTTTTTTTATCAATTAAGTCATTAAACTTTTGTTTTGTTTGAGTAAATTTTTAGTAATTTAGTATTTTGAAAATTAATTCTAATTAAAAATATGACCAAGTTGATAGAATGTGTAAATAATCATGGTTAAATTTATTGATTTTTTAATTAAGACTAAATTGATTGAATGTATAAATATAAAGGACTAAATATTTTACTATAAAAAATAGCTATTGCATTAAGCGGCTAATAATGGATTATAGATATTTTGTAACAAAAATCAAAGTTTAATAATGATTTTAGAACATTTAAAAGTTAGATGATCAAAACTAATATTTTAAGATAATTTAATGACCTTTTGTGAACTTTATCCATTTATTTTTAATACATGATAATTTTGAAATGTGTTCAAAAACACATTTAATCTTTTATATTTACTCATTTAACCGGTTCAATTTTTTTTTTAATAACCAACCAACTCAATCTTAATTCTAAAAATTAATTTAATCTTAATTTTAAGAGAAAAAAAAGTCAATTAATATTTCCTTCTCCGATTCTCCTTCTCCCGCTCTTTATTTTTCTTCCCGTCAAATAAATATAGGTGGTGGTAAAATCACTTGCAAGCTCCTTTACTAGAGCGGAACTACAACACTATTAGGAAGGGTAATGCCCCAACCCTCCAATTTTTTTCACTTTTAATTTATATATAAATTTGAAAGAAAATATGAGATACATTTTTTAGCTTAAGGGTGTAACAAGTCTTTGAATTTTGAAAAAAACCAATCAAGTCTCTAAATTTTTTGTACCTAATTAAGCTTTTGAACCAAGAAATATAATTAATTAAGCCCTTGAATTAAGAAATATAATCAATTAAGTCATTTAACCAATTTTGACCATTAAATTTTAACAGTATTTTTGGACATGTTGGTGCAGTGCATAGTATCACAATATTTTTACTAGACATTTTCAGAATTTTTTTTTATTTTATTTAAAAATTTCATTAAAAGTTATAAAAATTTGTAAAAGACTTATAAAATTTATTAAAAAAATATTTTTTTTGGAAAAATCTGTAATTGCAACATTATAGAACTGTAGTGTATCGTGTGCCAGTAATATCTAAAGAAAAAAATGTCAAGATTTAATTATTAAAATTGATAAAAGGGCTTAATTAATTTAATTTCTTGGTTCAAAGGCTTAATTGATTAAGTTTTTTGGTTCAATAGCTTAATTAATTTTTTAAAAAATTTAAGAGCTTCCTACCCCTTAAGCCAAATTTTTTTTGCCAATATATGAGATAGCTGTAATTATCCTCTACTTTCAAAACGACGTCATAGAGGAAGATAATCGTAGCTCAAGTTTAGTTGAATTATTGTTTCATAAGAAAGAAGAAAAATTGGTCATCGATTACGTCCAGAAGTTAATTAGAAATTATCTTGATTACGAGGTCAAATAATCAAACATCTATTAAATTTTTAATTATTATCATAGTATGATGTTGTCTTATTATTTTTAAGTAATAGAAAGTTAGCAATGCCTAATTAGTGATATAGTTGGAGATTAATACTTGGATAAGATTCTTGAATGGATTAGAGCTTAAACGAAACTCTTGTATAGTTTGGAGTAATAGGAACACAAATAATAGCTTTTTTTTAATATTCTAAAGGTAATATTTATTCGTATATATTTTTAATTTTTTGACAATATATGTACATTTTATAGACAAAGTGATTTAAATTTTTTTATTTTATTAGGACACTTGTTGGGTTCAAATAATAATTTTTTTATAAAGCGGGGTTAGCACTTATCACTCATTAATGAAATTAAATTGAAGGTGATGGTTGTTGTTTGTTATGAGTATATTATCAAGTTGTTAAACTGCGGTTAATAAGGTCTTTATAAGTAGTTATTTATAAGCTGGTTACATATTAGTCATTTAGTTAAAACTCATAGTCTCTCTTATATAAAGAGGTAGAAAAATTGGATAAGGGTATTCTTATTGAATAAAGTTTCTTCGATGATTTTTTTATATAGTTTATGTTCATTTTATAATTTACGTTTGAGATTCGTAATTTTTCGATAATGTTATTTTTAACGTTTAAATTTAAGTTTTTTTCTTTAGAATAACGTGTTTTGTCATTACACACGATACTTGTTGATAATAATAATAGTAAGAACAATTGTTGTGGTTTATGGTATGAATGTCCTGAAACCTTTTATGAATAAGACAATTCCGTAAGGTTTGATGATACAAATTATTTGCTTTAGAGGCAACATGCCTTTTTCTCTATTGAATGTCTTGTCCGGTTGATCATATCGATGGATCTCTTGTTGCAATTTAATTACCTTAAAATTATATTCAAATAAAATGAATAAATTATAATAAAAGTATATTTAACTTTAAGTAAAATTAAATATTTTAAAATTATATTTTAATTTAATTATATATTAATCTAGTGATGGACACATTAAATTAAATTATTTTATTTTAAATTAATTAAATATCATTAATTAAAAATAAATTGATTGAACTATAATAGAAAATAAATGAATCGTATTAAAGTTAATACATATAATTAAATTAAAATCAAATTTAAAGTATTTATTAGTTATTTGCATAAAAACTATTAAAAATAATAAAACAGATGACAAAAAGAAAATATAATTTTCACACAATACATTTTAAAAATGGCTAAAAGGGGAAAAACCTTTTAAAAATGAAAAATCAATTAAACACATAATACTATATTGGGTAAATTACTCAGGTGACCACCGAACTATTTGAGCGTACTTATTTTAACTACGAAATTAGTCAACCCGTCAATCAAACCACCAAACTTTTAAATTGTTCATATTTTGACCACCGCCATTAAAAAATTAACAGAGGGCGATGCGACAGTTAACAAAATTTTGTAAAATTACACATTTGGTACTTAATATTTACCTATTATATTAATTTGGTATTAATTTTAATTTAATTCAAAATTTTAAGGCTCCAATACCATGATGACATGTGTCACATTGTGATTGGAGGGAAATATTAAATTAAATAAATTAAAATTAATAGAAAAATCGTCTAATTAGATTGTGACATGTGTTATCATCCTATTGGAGCCTTGAAATTTTGAATTAAATTAGAATTAGGACCAAATGTGTAATTTTACAAATTTTCGTTAACTGTCACGTCACCCCTATGTTAGTTTTTTAACGGCGGTGGTCAAAATATGACCAATTTAAAAGTTTGGTGATCTGATTGACGAATTGCCTAGTTCAGTAGTCAAAATAGGTATATTCAAGTAGTTTGGTGGTAACCTGAGTAGTTTATCCTATTATTTTTTAAACAAATTATATTTTTATTTAAAAAAATAAACTTATCATTAAAGAGAACAATCATTCCACACGGATGACACTTGGTATGTGGCTTCTGCTTGTCATGTGAGTAATAGTTAATGTTAAAAGATGATTTTCTTCGAAGTAGAGACTAATTGTATTTTTAATATAACGTTAAAATCTTAATTGAACGTCAATTAATGTGAAGAGCTCAATTGATTTCCTAGTTTTCTCTAATACCATTAAATCAAACCTTAACTCGCAATTTTTATGTAATTTTTGTATCATATTTTTTTCATGTTATGCCGATATTAACTATATTCTAAATTATTCGGATGAAAAACAAATATTATGGTTAATGTATTTGTAGTAAATGCGTTGGGTGCTTCCCATATTCATCTTGTCAAATTTTTTATATTTGTTCTCGTCTTACGACTTGTCGTTGATACAAAATTTAAAATTATCTCCACCCTCAACCTGCAAAACTAAAATTAACTTTGCTTCATTACCCATGTGAATCCTAATATCAACTGAATCTCTACTATATTTGTCATGTGATCCAATCCATATAATATATTTATAAGTGACAGTTAAATAAATATAAACTATTTTTATATAAAAAATATTAAATATTTTTCTTCCGTACTTTCTCCACACACGAGACATTATTCAACGATCATTTTTTTAATAATAATAATAATTTATCACAACTTTTTAAATGGGTGAAAATCGAAAAACTGTGACTCTATGAGTGCTATATTTCTTATAAAAAATAGTGAATGTGATAAGTATTATAAAATTATTATTCTTTAAATATTTTTTAAAATATGCTTATTATATATATTGGCGGACGATGATGAAACCAAGTGGGTAGGGTTAAAACGGGGAGGGTGAATACAAAGTTATATTTATGTCTTTCTCACTGCTCACAATAAATTTAATTTTCCTCTCCATCTCTATATAATTACCCGAAAATTTATACTCAACAAAATTTATATTCATTTTTATTTAATTAGATGCGAAGTGAGACGAATGCGTATGAAACATGCCCCAATAAATAGCATCCCTATGCGAAAGGGCAAAAATCAAGGTTCCTATCAATTCTAATAAATTATTATTACAGCCTTAGAGGGCACCTAATAGGCACACGCTTGGTCAACCCCTACACAGTGCACTTGTACGACGTTATGTTATTATTATTATTATTTATTAATAAATAAGTTATAGTCGTTCATCCTTGTTATATATATAATTTTTATGACGGAAGATGATATTAGTTCTAGATTGATAGATGATATTATTATTATTAATAAATAAGTTATAGTCGTTTATCTTTGTTAGGTTAATTAATTTATAAAATGAACGGTTATACCGATTAACGATTACAGTTAACAATTACGATTTATTTTGTACACCTCAAATAATTTTCGCACAGATTAAAAATAAATAAATATACGTTTAATCCCTTCACACCTTCAAAACTCTATATTTGTGTAGTCTATAGATCACTCTAACATCTATACGTTAATATCAAACCTGTCTCTGTTAATTGAGAATTGGAAGTGGAGAAATTATATCATAGGTTATTCCTACCATGTCATCTATGGTACTAACCATTAAAAATTATTCATCTCAATTTCATTATTTTTTATATTATATTTTTACCAAGTGAATCTTCACTTGATAAAAATTGTTTTTAAAATTGATTTACAATAAATATGAGTGAATATTCACTTGGTAAAAATATAATATAAAAAATAAATTTTCATAGATGAGTGATTTTTATTGGTTGATTTTATGAATAATGTGGTAGGAATAACCTATGATATAATTTTTCATTAGAAGTGATTGTTTGAAAGACAAGTGTATAATGTAAATTTATTATTATGGATATTAGTTTAGTCTTTATAAAGAGGAAAACAAGATTTTCGCATTTGAGTTATCATTATTTTAAATAAATTTAAGAGTTATTTTTGTCCTTGCAGTAGTTTAAATTTATCGATTTTGTTTTTATAGTATTTTTCACATTAATTTGGCTCCTAAAATAGTTGAATTGCATTATTGTTTAGGGTTTAAGAATACTTTTATGTTTTATAATTATTTTAGATTGATAAAAAAATTTATTAGGGTTTAGGATATAGGGTTTGAGATTAAGAAATTAGGGTTAGAGTGTCAAGAAAGAGGCAAACGATGATGTCATTCAACTACTTCTTGAACTAAATTGATGCAAAAATATCATAGAAACAAAATAGATAAATTAAAAATATTACATGACAAAAGTAGCCATTTAGCCTTTTAAATACTATATATATTAACTCAATGATAGAGAGTGACGTGTTTTATCTTGACAATTCAAATACAAACAATTTAATTTACAGATGTATGTGAATTTATTTATATTTAACACTGAACACATAATATTTTGCACTTAAATATAATTATAAAAAATATAAATATTTTTATATGCTACTAATTTATTATATATATTAATATGTTTCGATATATGTGTCTATTTTTTAATGTAAACTATATCTATGACCATCCAATTATAGGTCTGGTCTTATTATGACCATCGATCTATCAATTTTATTAATATGACAACTCAACTATTTAAATGTATCAATTAATCCATTTTTCGTTAGATTTAGAAAGTATCAATTAAATTAGTTGTTGATTTGTCGTTAAAGTCTAACAGAGAATGTGGCGTGACAGTTAACGGAAATTTATATAATTAGGTATTTAGTACATGTTACTTATATATTATATCAATTTTGTCTTAAATTTAATTTAATTGAATAAATTTTAATCATTCAATCAAATTATGACACATGTCATCAAAATTTACTCTTAAATTATTTATTTAATTTAATAAATTTTTTCCTTCTATCAAATGATTGATTATCATTAACTCAGTTATGGTTTTGATTTTGTCATTAGATTATCAGTGTTAAAATTTAAGGTAATTATCTCGTGACGGTAGAAATAAAAGTTTCACGAATATTTTAGTTTTAAGGTTTATCTATTCAATCTAGGGTTTAGTGTTTATAATTTTGAATTTAAGGTTTATGGTTTATATGTTAAAATCTAAATCTCTAACTATATTATCCTAAATCCTATCCTCTAAACCATAAATACTAACTATAATCTGTAAATTCTAACCACAACCCCTAAATTATAACCTTAATCTATAAATTCTAATCACAACCCCTAAAATCTAAACTCCTCAACCTAAATCATTAAACCATAAACCCTAAATTAAAATCTTCAACCTTAAAACCAAGACGCTTATAAAAAAATTTTGTTTCCGGCACCGGTATATAGAATATAAATCTATAATTTTACCGTTTACTCACCTTTACTAGTTGGATCTCCTGTCTAAAATTTGTGTCGTCAGAGATAGAAAATATATGCATTGCATTTACCTTAATATATTTTAAGAGGGCTTAATTAGATTAATTAATTAATTAAGATGTGATCATCATGATAAATACAGTGCATGTTTCCTGGCCTGCCATGCCTCTCTGGACCACCCATATGAATGTCAGCCATTGCTATGTCATCATTCATCAAGCTACTTCATTTATTTTTCATCCTATATTCAATTATATATTGCTTATTTCATTTATTTGCTTAATAATTGCTAAAATAATTTACTAATCATAAATATTCATCTCTTTAAATATCAATTTGACCTATACGCGTATGTTAAAAAAATAACCTATGTGCAGCGTCATCATTATAAAGCATCTATGGCAAATGATAAATATTGTGTTCTTTTCGGTGCTATTTTTTATATTTAGACATTAAAAAATATTTAAAAAATTAAATTTTAAATTCTGATCTCAAATACTAAATTTTAAATTTTACATTCTACAACCTAAAAAATATATTTTGCCCAAATTTTTTAAATTCTAACTAAAAATTTAAACTTTAAACTTTAAACCAAACTTTTTGTGCTAAGCATAAATAATGAACCAAAATAGTAGAGGATTTCTCTTCGTCGCAAAGCTATTGCCCCTTCTCAATAATACTCCATGATCACAAATAAGTGATTTCTGATTTAAACTTTAAAGAAATCCACCCTCTTTAATAATTGAGTCTTAAGTTACTTTTTTTTTAAATAAAAAAAAACATCTAGATGGCTTTTAATTTTATCATAACAAAATAGTTATGCATCACGGATATCAATTAATAATTGAGTCTTATTTTTTTTAATAATAATTTCCATCACGGATCAATATAACAAAATAGTTATGCATGCATTTATTTTATCATGTAATTTTATAATTCTTTTTTTTTGTTATTTTGATTTTACAGGGTTTTATCATAATTAATCCGAATTAACTTGCATCTCACATTTAATTTTGGTGGGTGAGTCTTCCAGCAAAGGTTTTTTTTTTTTGCATATACAAGATCTCGAACTCAATATTTACTTAAGCGATACTAAACTATTTACCACTTGAGCTAGCCTCGTTGATAATTTGATACTCATATTAAAACTATGTATATGTTGATGATATATAATTTATTATCAATTAGTTTAAATTAAATATTACAAAGATTTATTATAAGGACACTTATTATAATATATTTTGTTTCATTCACAATGTAATCGAACACTCTTACAAAAAACTTAGAGTTTGTTTGGTTTTAGAAAATATTTTTTATTTTCTTTTTATTCTTATTTTCAGAATATAATTCTCATTTTCAGTTTTCTAAAAAATAGAAAATATGCTTGGTTAACGGGATCCAAATTTGTTTTCAAAAATAAAAATAGTGAAATTATTTTTGGTATCTAGCTTTTCAAAATAAATATAAAATAATTATTAAATAATTAAAATAAAATATAATTAGAAAAATATTATAATAATAATAAATAAATAAAATATGAGTAAATAAACTATTTTTTTTAAAAACGGCATTAAAAGAATTTGAGCCCGAGTTAAAATCAAGTTAAAATTAAAAAAAAACTCTTGTTTTAATATTTTTCACTTTCTTAAAATATTTTCAATAAAAATATTTTTTATATTTTTAAAACTTTTACTTATTTTTGTTTTAATAATTTTCACCCTTTACTTTTTTTTAACATGAAAGACAAATTTATTGAAACTAAACGATAAAAACATTGAAGGGCAACTAGAGGCCAACATAAATCGGGCATAACAAATGTTCAAAAACATCATAAACGATCGAACAAGAGACCAAGAAAAAGAATATGGAACATATATGTCTTGAAGCAGATACTTTCGAAGGTGGAGGACCAAGCGCGGCCAGTCATGATCATCAAAAGATCGATATCGGAGAGTCTTTAGCAGCGAAAAAATTGAAGGATATTTCAAGATATGAGATGATTAGAACGATAAAAAAAATATCATAAATGCCGTTTGAACTCTAACACTTTTTTTCAAAAAAATCGTTAAAACGATTAGATCTCGACGTGAGAAACGTCATAAAAAAATATAACCTTCAAACTTTGTTAATATTTATAAAAAATAGACCACACTCCAAAGACCAAAGAAAACGCAAGGAAACAAAAGCTCTCCTACTAAATTTCTCAAAACCATTGTCGATGTAGGAAGAAATTGTAACTTCTTGAACAAAAAATCTTCGAAAGGGTACCAAAAAATCGTGAAAAAAAACTCCAAACGAGTTTAATAAAATAATATTTTGAACAGTCAAAAAAAATTAAACAATAAAAAATTTTGGGAGAAAAAGAGAAAAAATAAGAGAAAAGGAAAAGGTCAAATTATACCTGACGACGTTAAAATTATTTACGAAACTTTTTTTTGACAATTTTTTATTTTAATCTTAATTTATTTAGAGAGAAAGAGAAATAAAATTTAAGCTTCTTGAAATTGTAAAATAAAAGAAAAGGTTGAAAATTTTGAAAACTTCTTGGAATACGCCACCTTTACCATTACTTGACATTTAATTCGAATCTAAGCATAATTAAATCTGTGACATTAATTAGACCTTGTCAAATTGCGTCAGCTCAGCTTTGTTAATTGGTCGAAGGGTGGACCGGACCGCACCAAATACAAACGCTCATCAATCAGTTTCTCTCATCTCCTTTTTACTGTACTTTTGAGTTTCGCCACCAACCCTTCTTCATCACCATTGTTGTTTCCTTTTTCCTCTGCAACTTCAAAATAATCTCTCTCTCCTTTGATCGTTAATTTCATCTGAACCCCAAAATTATTATCCTTGGGATTGCTACAAATGGTGATGTCAAAGCGTTGCCATAGGTTTTTCAAGTTCAGAATTCTAGTTTCTTCCCGAATTCAAATTCCCAGTTATCAAAATCTTTTCAAGTTTTAGAATCTCTGTTCTTCCGGCCCCCAGAAAACGATTCTCCTTCACAAAACCAGCCTGATTCAAAACATCTCTCGACCCACAGCTTTTTGTTTTTTTGGCTTTGGGTTATTTTGTTTTTTTCTCTAATATAAATTCTTGAATATCGTGTTTATCTCTGGAAAAGACTAAATGGTTTCCAAGGACTACTACCTGTTCTTACGTGCAGTTGTGGAAATGGCTTGGATTATGCTGAGTGTGGATTACTCAAGGCTGTCTTGGTTATTGTTTGGTGTTTTTTCCTACGAAAATCATGAAGGAAAACCTCGGATCATCTAGCACATGTTCAAACTTTTATTTCTTTTATCTTCTGCCTTGTTCTTGAGCTCTATATTCTAGTTGCTACATAAGTGTACTATTTGTGTTCTCAATATATATAGATATATATTACAATAAGCACGACAGGTTTTGACGGTGCCCGATTTCTCAGACCATGTACAAAACACGTCTAGGTGGATGTGTTGATGGAGTTAAATCTCAGTTTGGATACGTTGAAACCGATCCATCCGGTCGGTACGGACGAGTAAGCTCTTCTTCCCTTCTTCACTCCAAATATTTTTGCCTTTTGATTGATGCTTGGACTCAAGATTTTCAGTAGGAATAAAATCTTGTATATATCTTTTGCTATGACAATGGAGACTTTGCATGTCATATTTGACTTTTTCAGTAACAATTCCTTCATATGCAATGAAATTTAAGCTTAATTCAAAGTTGGAGATATGTTTATCAAATGGAACTTGTTTGATCCATTACTGTGGTCAACGGCCTTTTGATTAGGTGAAACATACATGTAAATAAAATTATATGCAATGTTTAAGCTTTAACATGATTGAATCTGTGGGAATTCTCTCTGCAGTTCAGGGAGATTCTCGGTAAAGGAGCTATGAAGACGGTGTATAGGGCATTCGATGAGGCCCTAGGAATGGAGGTGGCATGGAATCAAGTGAAGCTTAACGATGTCTTCCGTTCACCGGATGAATTGCAGAGGCTTTATTCTGAGGTCCACCTCCTCAAGAATCTCAACCATGATTCAATCATTCGATTCTATGCTACTTGGGTTGATGCCGATCGTAGAACTTTCAACTTCATCACCGAGATGTTCACCTCTGGAACACTTCGAGAGTAACCATATTATAAGACTTTACTATCAGTTGAAAAAGTCATGTTTGTGTTGCTTTAGTGTAAGTTTTAATATGTTGTGTAATGTGTTACAGGTATAGACAGAGGTACCCGCATGTTGACATGCGAGCAATTAAGAGCTGGGCTCGCCAAATTCTGCAGGGTCTAGCTTATCTGCATGGTAATGACCCTCCGGTGATCCATAGAGATCTTAAGTGTGATAACATCTTTGTCAATGGCCATCTCGGACAAGTCAAGATCGGCGATCTCGGACTGGCAGCGATTCTTCGTGGCTCACAGCATGCCCATAGTGTCATAGGTATGCTCTAAATTTCCATCATCTGTCTGATTTATGGGTAGCCATGTATATCTTTATATGTAAATTTCTTCAAACTTGCATCCACTGCAGGGACACCAGAATTTATGGCACCAGAGCTATATGAAGAGGATTACAACGAGCTAGTAGATATATACTCCTTTGGCATGTGTTTGTTAGAGATGCTTACCTCGGAATATCCATACAGCGAGTGCTCCAATCCGGCTCAAATCTACAAGAAAGTGACTTCAGTGAGTTGTATTCAGCTTTGTTAATTTGAACAATCAACTGCCAAATAATATAAGACATTTCTTGCTATATTCATTCTTAACTCTCCAGGGAAAGTTGCCAGAGGCGTTCTATAGGATCCAAGATGAGGAAGCCCGGAGGTTTATCGGAAAGTGCCTGGAGAATGTTTCCGAGAGGTTGCCTGCACGTGAACTCTTGCTTGATCCATTTTTGGCCTCTAATGAAGAGAATCTACAGTCCATCCCGAGAGTCTCGAGCCAAAAACCAAGTCATAAAGGCCCAGTCACAGAGCAAGCGCCTTCTTTGCAGGTTGATCCAACAAGGAGTACTGATATGTCAATAATAGGCACAATGGATCCCGAAGATGACACAATTTTTCTCAAAGTACAGATTACAGACAAGGAAGGTACTATTGCATACATTCCGAAGAAGTTCATCAATCCTAGCGACTTAAATATTGAAAAATAAACTTCTTACTTTAAGAGTTTTCCTACAAGATTCTGAATCAATAGTTTCCCTTATTACAGGTCACGCTCGGAACATCTATTTTCCTTTCGACATAGTAAACGACACTGCAATTGACGTTGCCTTGGAAATGGTGAAAGAATTGGATATTGATGACTGGGAGCCATTGGAGATTGCTGATATGATAGAAGAGGAAATATCTTCCCTCGTCCCTACTTGGAAGGACTGGGGCACCTCTCAAGTTCATCATCAGCACAGCTTTAAGTACAGTGACGATGACGATGAAGATGATGACCAAAACGGAATCCACCATCCTTTCTATGCCACCTCCTCCCATTCTTCCTCCCAAGTTTCCCTCCCAACATTCCTTTCTTCTTATGAAGCACGACTTTGTCATGGGAAAAATGTCAATTCTAAGTGCAATTGGTCCCAAGGTACTTGTAATCTTTGTTTGTTATAAAATATAACATGTATGTATATATCTAGAACAGTCTTCTTTTGCTGTCCGGAATTTGACAAGAATTGTTCATTTTTGCAGACGTATTCAGCAACGATGATGCAAGTTCCAATTGCTCTATGAACTCGTTCCAGTACTCTAGCACAAATTATGAGGACGATTTCGATCAAGGGGAGCACCCCTGCATTCCAAACACCGTGAAATCTACACGATTTTGTCCGTCAGATAGCATTAGTGCTGCTTACTGCTACAAACAATGCGACACGCAACTTGATTCATGGAGGTCTTCTCACATCAATGGCCAACGGAAGCTAACAAAGATTCGTTCACTCGTGGACATACGCAGCAAATTGCTGCACCAATCAGTAATGGCAGAGATAAACAAGAGACGCCTATTCAGGACCATTGGAGCAGTGGAGAACATTGGATATCAGGAGCCGGGAAAGGTTTCAGGCCAGACATATCTTGAAGACGGCATAAACGGAAGGGTTTTTAGATCATGACGAAAATTTCGCAGGAGATTTGGGCGGCTTTGAAATCTCATCCCATTAATCTCTCTGTTAATATGGTAGTTGCTTTCAGTAGAGTGGCTGTACAAATTCTGAATCCTCAATCTGGTTTGGTGTAATAAGTGATGCTATGTTGCAGACATGTTCAAGACTATGAACCAAGTATTCCCTAAAACATTACTATTTTTATGGATTGGGAAATGTATGTGTTTTTTCACATCATATTATAAATTATTACATTAAATAATTTTTCATAAAAATAAAAAATCTTTTTTAATTAAATAATTAATATAATGATGATGATATTTTATCTTTTCATACCTTTACATAATCCTCAAATAATGAGAATTTAAAAACCGAACCAACATTCATTATGATTTGCAAACAAAATCCAATAAAAATTACATAAAGCAATTTTGATATATATTATATTATATTATATATACACACACTTAAATCATGTCTCATCTTCTTGTTTCCTGTAAGTTTTATTTAAAAAAAAGTAGGCTATTAATTTAATTGTAACATTTAATTTGTATCATTATTGAAAAAAAGCAATATTGCTTTGAATGTAGCCAATGGGATTGTTTGAAATGGATGTAATTTGTAAAGCCAGAACCGTATTAATGTTGATAGGAGGAGTTTTGAATGTAGTTATTAGCTTTGTTGTCTTTTATTTACTCCACGTTGTTGATTTGGTTATATGTTTAATTTATAAACTTTTTGATTTCCGCATTGAATTAACGGTGCAGAGTTTGTTGATTGGAGCTGGGAAGAATTTCAGAAACGCAAGCGTTAGTGAGTTGAAACGTGAAGTGTGAATTTTGGATGTAATAAATATAATAATTGAGAAAGTGTTAATAAGTTAGATGCTTGTCTTGGTGGACTTTGGTTAGATGTTTAACCTTTCATCCGCTAGGTGTGGGTTTGATTCACATAATTCAAAAAATCTATAACTTTTATTTCATCTTTCCTTTTCCTTTAAATCAATCGAATAATGTCACATGTCATTATCCTATAGATTATAATTAATATAAAAAATTATTTTTAATTAATTAAAAAAAATTACATATCAGCTTTGTCATGTCATCAACAAACAGTCAACATCTGTTGGCTAAAGTTTTCTATCTAACGAGAGTAAAAATTGTACGAAAATAAAACGTTAAGAGATTGTTTGCACAAAAAAAAAAAAGAATATGAGCTAAAATGATTAAACATCGGGGCTATTTTTGGACTTTATGCTTTAACTTTAATCCTTTTCTGATTTATTGTTTTTCTCATTTTAAATAGGCTTAAAACACTTTTCTCCCCCTAAACTTTACTTGTTTTTCCAACTTGCCCCATAAACTACGTTTTGCGCACTTTTGCTCCATAAACATTTCATCGTTACTCATTTTACTCCAAAAAATTAATATCGTTAAAAAATCTGTGTTGACCAATCAGGACGCGCCACGTTATTTTCTTTATTTTTTAAAAAATAAAATTAAATAAATATATTAAAATATTTATTAATTAATTTTATTATCAAAATACCCAAAACACCCATCTTCTTCCCAATTTTCATCCCCAAATTCCGTGATTTTTCTTTTTCCCCAAAATCCAAACACCTAAAGACCTTTATCTTTCGAAAAATCTGAAATAATTTCGTTCTTTTTCTAAGTGAATTCATTGTTTTGTTTCAAAACTTCAAACTTTTGCATTCTTTTAGTGTCTTTCTGTTCAAGATCAACGGAGGCAGAGTTTTTCAGTGTTTCTTCTCCACCTTCGTTTGCCGTTAATGGGGCCACCAAGTTTTCAAGAGTCAGCTTTGTTTAACTTCACAAAACAAAAAATTCCCCATCTTCAAGCTCCATTGCCTTGCAAGATTGTCCAATAAAGCTATTCAATCGGTTCATGCTTCCACCAACTCTATTGGGTATGGAAAATGATCGACCCTTTTGGCTCTTCTCTTGTTCTTCACCCAAATTTCAATTTTTAGATTGTTCAAATGTGGTTCTTGCTTTCAGCTTTCTTCTATTCTTTTGGTTTTTGGTTGTCTATAAAAATGGATGACTTGTACTTTGCTGCCTTTATTTTGAATTGGATTTGTTTCAGTTCGTCAGTTGTTTGTAATTCCATTGTTAGATTTTTTGAAATCTTGAATTTTAATTGTTTTTCTGATGTTTGTCAAGAAAATGTTTTCTTGAATGTTGAATTATTGCAATTTACATGAAAAGCATTTTAATTGTTGAATTCGGTTACTCTTAATGGGCTTGAAGGATTAGGGTTTTTGGATGTTTGGATTTTGGGGAAAAGAAAGATCAAGGAATTTGGGGATGAAAATTGGGGAAGAAGATGATGGGAGGATAAAGATAGGGATATTTTAGGTATTTTGCAAATGTAATTAAATTAATAAATATTTTTATTTTATTTTAAAATTTAAAAATAAATAAACAAAATGACGTAGCGTATTTTGATTGGTCAATACAGATTTTTTTAATAATATTAATTTTTTGAATAAAATAAATAGTGGTAAAATATTTAAGAGACAAAAATAAACAAATCATAATTTAAGGAATAAATTAAAAAAACATGTAAAATTTAGGGAGAAGTGTTTTAAGCTTTTAAATACCACCACTTGTTTAAAATTCTGAAAAGCAACAGTTGACAAGTCATCACAACTAATAATGGGCCGAAGAAATGTAGGGTCTACGATGACGTGGCGGAGCCTCATGAATTTCGGACAACTGTTTGTAGTCAAAAGTACACGTGTCAGTCGAAGAGAAGAAGAAGAAAATGATCATCAAGTGAAGTGGGCCTCCACTTCCACCGGAACAACAACAACTGACACCAAATGACTTGGTGCCTACTCCTCTTTTTCCCCCTTAATATCTAATAAACCAAACGCCCCTCTTCCTTTGTTATCCGGACGACACCACCATGGCTGTAACGCGATCCATGAGCCAACTCAACATCAAGGCGCCACCTCCATCTCCGATCCCAACCGCCACCGGCTCACGATCAGCCGCCAACGAGGTCTTAACCGACTTCCTCGAGAAATCCTTGCAGATCCCCGATCTAACCTTACCCGAGGCGCAGGCACTCCTCCAACACGGCCTGCCCGATAAGATCGATTTCCATTCGCTCGTTTCGAGAGAGAGCGATTCGCTGGAGCGGTTCCTCAAATCGGTGAGGAGGTTCGGAGTGGTGGCGATTTGGCGGCATGGGATCGACACGGAGGAGGAGTTGAGAGCGACGATGAAAGATGCGGCGAAGGTGTTCGAGGTGTTGGAAGAGAGAGATACGGGATTCGGTAGGAAATCGGCGGGAAAGAGGGATGAGATCGTGTGGGTTGGTTGCAAAGACGAGCGGAAGGAGTGGGCTCGTCAATACATCGGCGCTCATTTGTATTCCAGTTTCAGGTATTGTAACCAATCCTACCCCTCCCGCCAACTTCTACAGGAAAAAAACATTAATAAATACTAAAAAATTTGCTTTAAATTTTACTTCCTTTGAGGGGGCATTCATTTTATTGGGCCCTTTGGGCTCAGATTGCCGCATGATTTTGGGCTAAACACCGGAAATCAAAGAAAAATGGATAAAGGAGTATTAATAAGAGGAAGAGGGTACCTCTGTGGAAGAGAAAGGAAAATGGAGGGGAGTGTGTTCTTATTTGAAATAGTATTAAATTGATTGAATTTATAAATATAAAGATTAAATGTGTTATTATTCAAATTTTTGTAATTGCAATGTTATCTCATTAACGGTCTTTAACGGCTGAATTATTATTTCATAGCATAACATAAAGTTAAATTGTCATTTTACAACATTTGAGAGTTTGGTTACTGTTTTATTTTTTAAAACAAAATTTAGTTACCATTTTAATACTTTACCCTAAAATTATTTATTTCATGTACAATCATATACATGATCCCTTGTGCATACATATAACTGAAATAAACCCTAAGTAGATAAACATTTTTTAGTGGTGTTACAATAATATTTTCAAAGTAAATATTCGAACCCACACAAAGAATGAAGAGGATAAGCATTCATGGCCACTAAACCAATTAGTGGATATTAAATTATACAAAACCTTTGATTCCGTCTCTAGTTACAAATGCTAGTTTTGAATTTGGTATGTATATAAAACTTTGGTATTGATTTCAATTTTAATGAATTACAGAAGAATTATATCTTTATTTTAGGCTTTAAGGGCGTAAGATGCCCTTAAACTTTTGGGGAAAAATCAATGAAGCTCCTAAATTTTGTTCTCACTCAACTAAGCCCTTGAAACCAAAAAATTTAATCAATTAAACTCTTGAACCAATAAATAGAATCAATTAAGCCATTTGATCAATTTTGACCATTAAATCTTGACCATTTGTTTCTTTAGATATTACTGTCACATGATACACTACAGTTCTATATAATTTTGCAATTATAATTTTTTTCAATTTTTTTAAAAATGTCAAGTAGAAGCACTGTGGCACGACTTACTGCACCAACAGATTCAAAAATCGTCAAAATTTAATGGTCAAAATTAGTTAAAGGGTTTAATTGATTACATTTCTTGGTTCAAGGGCTTAATTGATTATATTTCTTGATTAAAGGGCTTAATTAAGTACAAAAAATTTAAGGGCTTAATTTTTTTTTTCAAAAGTTCAAGGGCTTCTTACACCCTTAAGCCTTTATTTTATTATTTATTGATTTTTATTTGACATAATTGAAAAACAAATAAATCTAATGTTATGTATATATAATTATTTGTGTATGTAATAAGTAAATATGAAATAACCCCATATAGTTAATAGTATTAGCACTATGATTATAATTCTATTAAATCAAAGTTGTTGCATCATATTACATATTGGATCAAAGTTTATTTGTACTTTTAAGATTTATTCCTATCAAATCTCTAAATTAATTTGATATATCTTTCCTTTGCTTATTAAGTATATAATTTTGTTTTTTGTTTATAAAATATCAAAATAACCCAAATTATAAAAAGGAGAATCTCATAGTTACAAGGGGTTGATCCTCCATAGAACAATCTTTTAAGTTTATATCGATCTTCAATTGAAACTTTACATGAATGACAACATGATTATATTATTTGGTTTATAGGTCAATTTGTTAAACAATAATAAGCATAAAAAGCTGTAAATTTCATTTGTTTTATATGAGCAGAATTTGATTCTTGCATATATAATGAATTGTTCTTGGTTTGTTTGGTGTGAAATAGTGAAAAGATAGAGAAAGTGGCAAGTAAACTTGAGGAAATTGCAGAAGAATTGGGGAAGATTCTGGTAGAAAATGCAAGCAAGCCAGGAAAGAAGGGAGTGCCAAAAGGAGTGTCCCATTTGAGCATATACAAGTACAATAACAATGAGGAGGAGGATAAGTTGGAAGACCAAGATCCATTTCTAGGTGAAGAAGAAAACCACCATTGTTGTGATTATACATTGAGCCTCCACTTGCCAACCAAGCATTGCCAATTTTCTGCCAAATCCGGGCCTCGGCGTTTAACTTTTGATGCTGAGCCAGACACCATCATTGTCACCTTTGGACAAGTACTCGAGGCAAGTACTTTCACTTCATTCTTTTTCTTTTTTTGCTTTTGCTTTTCCTTTTCCTTTTTGTACAAGGCAAGTCTGTTATCTGAGAATGATAGGTATTGAGATCAGAATCCTAAGCTTACTTGATGCAAATTCAACTCTAGATTTGATTCTTGTTTATTTGTCTATAAAAAACACCTGCAATTAGAACCCTCTTTGTCTTTTGGATAAGGGTTCAAATTATAGTTTATAGCACCAATTGGAATCATATTATAATGTTGTCTTAAGGATTTCTTTATCTTTATGAATTTTGGTGAAAAGCAGATTCAAGACAGTTCTTTGAAAATAAAATACATGCACCTATTGGGATTTACTAATATATCCAATAACACTACCATAGTAGTTCTCTATTTCATCCTCCCTTCCACTTTTTTAATTTGCATTAGGAGTTTATTGGCATAACCCAGTTATGAACACCTCAACTAGTGATCACAAATGCTCATCCGTTTCACCCTTGTGTGGGTTTGAACCCCAACATTTGTCTTGAGAATATTATTGTAACAGTACATGCACCTTATTATAAATCATAGTATATTTCATGCAATTTTCTATAAAAAATCACGAGCCAATAAATAAATAAGAGTTTAAAACAATTCAAGCATTTTCTTGTTATTTGTGGCAATAGGAATGGAGCATGGAAGACTTCAAATGTGTTAGGGGGCGAATATCTTATCCGCCAGAGCAAGGTGGATCCCAATGCTCATTTTCCGTGGAGCTCAAGTGTTCATCATTACACGCAACTCACACTTACAAAAAATCTTCTAAAAGATTAATCTCCTTAGGTGATCAATTATTCATAGCAGTCATAATTTTCTGCATTTATTCCATTTTTATGTACAAAAAGAGTCCTTCCCCATGATTTAGGAAGCTGCATTCTCTTGAATATCAAAGGCATTATTGGTTTGGACCCCTTTCCTTTCTCTTCCTACATGGTTTGATTCATCAATGTACAGTTTTCGAAAGAGTGCACTGTTTGATAGGTGAAGTCCCTGGAAAAAAAAATAGTTTGGTCATATGCCAATTTTTGTGTGCAAGAAAACAAAAATAAAATAAAATAAAGATCTTGTAATAATACCATATCATATGTATTTGCTCTATTTACAAATTGTTGGTTGGTGAACTGCTGGAATTAGCAATGTTGTTTGTTCATTTCCTTTTGGTTTCTCTCCACCTGAGAGTAAAGGAATGGGGAAGATTGGGATATGGTTTTAGTTAAGATGTCAATGTTTTGGTTTTTCTCCTAATGATTTAACATTTAAAGATTTGCAAATTATACTTTAGGTTAAAATGAATGCATCATCCATTATGTGTGTGATGTAACTTGGAGAAATTGGTAAAGAGAAAATCCCACCAAACATGTATAATCTGGAAAAGATTTTGTTAGTCACATCACCATCAATATCTAATTGTCCACACAAATGTCTACTTCATTAGATTTATACAGATCCCAATTGGGTACAATAATAATATATGATATGATTATTGTATTATTAGTGTTTGAAGAAAAGAAAAAGGGAGAAGGTGAGATCTACAAATGTATACGCGATTGTAAGTCAATTAATCAACCCACAAATTAACTCAACAAAATGTTTTGATACACAACTCCTTCACTAGGATATAAGAGTTTATATTTCACTAGGATATAAGAGTTTATATTTTAAAGTTTAAGATTAGAATTTAAGGTTTAGAATTAGAAATTTTATAGTTTAAATAAGATAGTTTGTGTAATTTTTTACATAGCTCGTGTATCAAAATTAACTCATATATATGATACTTAAAATATTCAGACTTCAACTTACTCATAAATTGAAAGATAATATACATTTAAACTCTTCTCCTAAACATTATAATAACAATCATATCAACTCAAGTAATATTTGGTAAGCTAGTATATGTAGTATGAAAAACTCTTTAGCACATACAGATGAAGCATGGGACTATGGAAGTCATTAACAAGTCGAATCAAACCATTATGAGAAGCAAGCAACTAAACACTAAGTTCAATAACCAAAATATTTTTAAATTTTTATATAAATATTAAATTATATAGAAACTTTGTTTTGATATGTCATGTCTAGGGACGTAGACAGGACTTTAGCCCCTTGATTAAATGATCAAGTTACTTTATTTAATCTCTTACAATTATTAATAATAAAAATTAAGCTTTTAAACTCTTTTATTAAATTGGAAAATACTTTTTCCACTCCTAAAAAATACATTCTTTTAGTTTTGATTCTCCTAAATTTTATAATTTTATACTTTGTTCGAACAATAACATGTATCGATCTTTAAAAAAAAATTAAACTTTTTTTCAAGAAACACATGTTATCGTCCTAACCATATTTATGAAAATTCTCTTTTTTTCATTAATAGTTTACTGAATACTTGCCTTAAAATAAACGTTTCACGGAGATTAGGGGTGTTAATGAACAGAGCGTTCGACGAACCGTTCGTATAACGTTCATTTACTAAGTTAAACAAACGAGTATGAACAAAATTTTTATGTTCGTTTAATAAACGAACACGAACATAAGTGTGTTCGGTTCGTTTATGTTCACGAACAAGCTCGTTTATAGACACATTTAAAGCTCGTTTATATGATGAAAATAATTGTGGATATATTTAAATACTATTTTTTTGTTGCTAAGGATGTTATATAAGTTCATGTTGAAATATAAGTTTTATTTTGTTGCTTTTGTTTTATTTATTTATTTATTGCGTTTAAGTGTTCGCGAACGTACTCGTGAACATTAACCTTCAAAAATAAATAAATGAACACAAACACAATATTAAAAATCTAAACGAACACGAACCGAACATAAACACTTTTAAAAATAAATAAAAGAACACGAACATAGTCTTATTCGTTCAAGCTCAGTTCATTTACACCCTTAATGGAGATAAGAAACCCAAGAGTTAATCTCAACTTTCTCATTTAATCATTCGAAAGAGGAGATTTAAAAAGGAATTAAAATTCATCTTTCTTAATCCTCAAGGTACAATGTTCTTTAAAAAATGAAAGGGAAAATGATTGGCTAAAATGATAATTAAGAGATAGAGAGTCCAGATGTTGTAATTAGCTGATTCATGTTTTGGGTTGATTGGTGGATTGCATGGGAAAGATTTGGAGAGAAAAGACAGAAGAAATATATGAAGAAATAAGGCACATGAGAATTTGAGAAAAACTAAACCCTTATCACATACAACAATGACTGAGGCTGTCTCTCTCCACATCTTGTAAGATTCTTCAAGATTTCTGTCCCCCCCCCCCCCCACTCGTGCATTTATTTGTCCAATTTTAATCCTCCTTTTACTTCTCTCTCTCTCGTAATTTCCAAACCATTTCATACTTCAAAACTCAATGTTAGACATTAAGGTCCCGATTTTCACAAAATTGGTCATAATGCTGTCTTCTGCCGACTCCTATGAATTTCAGTAAATTTTCACCAACTGTGATTGGAAATTTCTTCACTGCTCCTTTTTGGATGCCCATGTAGCTTGCCATTTCTTCCTTGTCACATGATATCAAGGAAATGATATTGATTTCATCAGAGAAGGAAAAGAATCTTATATTTGTTGACGGTGAAAGTTGGACGGTGCTCATCTTTGACGTTTCAGACAATTCATCCTTTTTGATTTTGACGGAGAGTCACAATTAATGGTGGTTATAGAGAATGCGAAAGAGAGAGAGATGTATTTTCTAGTTTATTAGCTAGGTTTTGCTTATTGGGAAGCTGATGGTCGTGGTGGAGGTTTGACATGAACATAAGTCTAGACTTTGTAAAATATGATTAATATGACAGGTTATATTCTCGATAAGTATGTCGCTTGAAGATTTCGATGGTTCTTAAAATCTTATGTCTCGCTGGATGTGAGTGGAGAAATGATATGCGGAAAAAAATTACAATGGACTCTAGGATAAATATTTGGCCTTACGAAAATAGTAGTAACATAGGATATAGTAAGTATAAAAATATCAGGAGTACTTGGAATAAAATAATATCAAATTATAAAATTTGATCCAATCTCAAATTAATATTTTGATCAACAACTCGCTATAAAAATTAGAAGTAATGGGAAGGTGACCGTATAACAAAGTCAAATTGGGTGTGCGAGTAATTGTGAAAGAATTAATCACGCACGTGCAGCGGTTGGTGAGGGGACAATGTTAATTTGTTTAATGTGTCGAATAATATTAACAGAGAAAAGAGCCCTTCCAAGTTCCCCCTTACCCTACACTTAGAAACATTGTAGGGTACATTACCCTTCATTTTGCCCGCTATGTTAATAGCTTTTGTAAGGTAGAATCATGATATGAGTTGGCAGTAGCCTAGCCAGAATCTACGGATTAATGTTGGTGCTCTGCCTTTTCATCTCCTTTTTAAAACATTTTTTTTGTTAGACTCGGTCTCTCCTTGCGGCAAGCCGACAATTCTCCAATTTACTTCAGTTCGGCGTTTGTATTATCTCCAATCTTTCGTGGAACTTGTATATTTATAAATTTGAAACTTAATTATTCATATTACTTTCTTCTTAATACGTTTTAGAAGTATTATTTGTTGGGAGACGTATGATCTTTTAAATTGTATGAACTATTCAAGATGTTGTCAACTTAGAAGGTTAAATTTTAGGGCTAAAATCTATACAAATGACAATTATCGTTGGGGTTCTAATTTGTTGCTTAACAAACGACACTTCAAATACTTCTTTTGAAATAGTCGAACAATATTTTCAGAAACATGTGTGTACTGTAAAATGCTTTATGCTGCTTTTGAAAACAAAAAATTTCAACGAATATTATAACAAAGAACTATTAATTCATTTTTTTTTCTTTTTTGAGATTGATTTTATTTTAGAAAGAAAGAAAGACATTTTTCTCATCAAAGATAACATTTAAAAAAATGCAAATATAATCATAATTGAGTTCTACATCTGATAGATTAGAAAAGATAAGAATTCCTGTAAATACTGCTTGCAGGCTATGTGGGATCGACCTTGAGTCTCAAAATTATCTACTTTTTGAATACTCTTATTCTTCCAGAGTTTGGAAAGTTATTTTAAGGCTTTGCAGATTGACCAGAGCATTACAAGACTGTGGAGGGTGAATTGCAATGGACCTGATTACCTAAACGGTAAATTTTTCATTGTCTTCGTCCTCAAGCTTGGTTGCTGTGTTTACGTTTATAGTATTTAGGAAGATCGGAATGCCGGGCAATTCAGGAGGCAAAGTAGGTCTGCTGATGAGTTGATTGAGTGTATTAAAGAGATAGTCCAGATTAAATTTCAAGGCAAATGTATAAACAAAAATAATAAAGTTAACAAACAACTATGTACAGATTTAGGAGTTTTGTAATTATCCTTGATATTACTTTTGTATTCTTGTAGCAGCTTCTTGAATAATAAACACACATTTTATATATAAAAAATAAAACAAGTCACTAAAAATAACAAAAATATAAAATTAAATTGAAAATAATTTCAAACAGAATCTACACATAATAAAATTCAACATTAAAATAAATATAAAGATAATCCATACATAACTAAAATCTTTAGAAGATTTTTTTTTTTTTTACAATGAATCATATAATTTTGTTGTTATCAGGCTACTATATCTTTACATGCTACAAATGAATGGTATTTGTCCTTTGTACAAATTTTAATTAAAATTTCCGACCTACCACCCTTGAGCATTTATTAATTTAAATGAACCAAAACAATTTAGGAACCGAAGAAGTAGGAATTAACTCAATAAACCCTATTAATAAAATGTAAACTCTTTTCCTTTATAGAGTAGGTAACCAGGCTTCAAGCTAATTGTCCCAAAAAGAAACTACATCCCAAATCTTTTGTCTAAACAAATAATTAAGTATTCAATGCAAAAAGCATATCCCTTTTAATTCAAAAGTTTTATTATTTCTTTACTTCAAAAAAAAAAGTTTTATTATTTCCACACCAAACGAATACAAATACATATATCATAATGAAGTACTCTAGTGTTAACGAGGGCATATACAAGTGATTTGGAAGAAAAAATGACTAAATTGATGTATTTTTTAAAATATGAAGGGTAACCTAATTGTAATTTTACTCATAATTAAGTGATTTAAATGTAACTTTACCCCTAATTGAGTGACCTAAATGTAATTTTTAATAATTAGGTGACTCAAATGTAATCTCACCTATAATTAAATAACCTCGTTGTAGTTTACCCCATTTTGAATTGCATTGTATTTATCGCAATTCAAAATTGTTATACTTCTGTACCTTTGGATCATCCAAAGTTACTCAGAATTTTGAGTTATGATGATGTGGTTCTGTCAGAGAATTACACAATTATTGACAAAATGATTATTAAGTTTATTTGACACAGTAGTTGATTATATTATATGACAATCAGAATTACACTGTCAAATCATCCCAAAGGTGATTATTCCCAAAATCTCTCTTTTCTCCTGTTTTTACCATATAACTTCGAGTCTTCGTCTAAATAAAAAAGGACGAACTGTCTAAAACAATCACTATTACATTCTTATATTAACAAAAGCATTTACTCGAGTTTTTATAAACAATTGCAATGAACATTGAACATGAATATCAGCAATAAAAGAGCTGAAAACATAAAATGATGATTATTGACATTCTGGGTACAATGTGATCTCAATGTATATGATGCTTAGAGATTAACAAAAAAAAAAAAACTGTCCTTAAAGAATATATTCTTTTAGTTGAGAAAACCCGGAAGCTGATGGGTGAAATTGTCAGAAGTTGTACAGTGGAGGGACCTATCTCTTTGCATGTAAGCAAATTCCATGTTCATTGAATATTTGTTGTGTTTTAAATATTTACAGGTAGTTGTGCTTTGCCTACAATTTCCAATTTGAGTGCATACAAATTGCAAAGGACCCATATATAGTGGAATCTTTTTACCTCATAACTGCAGCCTTGAATTAATGCCATAAATTATTCTTTAAAAATTAATGTCAGAATAACTTTTTGGCTTTCAACTTTTTCAGTTTAATCAAATTAGTCCTTGGACTTTTATTATTTTTTTTGTTTTTAAACTTTTGTTTTTTATCAAATTGACCGAAAGTGACAAAACAGTAACAGCGTTGTAAAACTGATGTCGATTATTTTCTTCTTTTTGCATGACACCAAAAATATTAGAAGTTGTAAAAAAAAATTAGAATCGGTATTTCAGTAAGGATGAAATAGTTATTTTTAATTTTTTGATGACAGGGAAGAAAAAAAAACAAAATATGTAACCTTAGCTTTACGGTCTTGTAAATGGTCGTCTTATCTCAGTCAATTTGACAAAAAAAAAAAGCAAAATAAAAGTTCTAAGGGATAAAATAAAGGTCCCACTCTGAAATGCTTTTCAAATATGTTTTTAGGCCAAATGCACTTTTGAAGCTAAAAGTATTTTTAAATGATAAAATTTTTAGCTTTTAATTTTTTTAAAAATATTTTTAAATAAAATTATGCATTCATACTTATTAATTATTTTATATTTTTTTAAAAAAAATATAAAATATATATTTTATCTACTTAAAAATATTTTATGATATTAACTCAGCCAAGCAACCTAAAAGTACTTTTCAAAAGAACATTTAAAAAAAATTCTCCTCGTACTTTTTAAAAGCATTGTCAAACTAACTTTAAATTGATAAAATTACAAATATTTCAAAATACCTAGTTGCATGAACAAAACTTGATTTAGAGCATCTCCGTGATGGTAAGAATTAGACTACAAAGGAAGCGTATAAATAGAGTCAATGTAGTAAATAGTAATCTTTGTATACAGTGAAATTTTGTATAGGAGGTTTTTTCTTTGTAGGCTTTGAGTTTATATTCATTGTAACATTTTACCTCTTATTTATTAAAAAAAAAGTAGACATTTATTCGAAATTAGTAAAGTTAATGACTAAAAAGACTATTTTGTATGTACACTTAATGAAAAGAAACAATAAGTCAACCCTAATTAACGGAATACTCTCTAACCACACTCGTGAGCGCTAAATATAATACATTGTCAAGAGTTCGAGTATTATTTATTAGACAAGACATCACCAAATTTAACTGTTAACCCTAATAGCCTTCTATTAATCCAGCTAATGGGATCATTGGTGAAGTCTCGTGACACACAAAAATTACTCTACTCATAACATGTTCCTATAAATTACTCTGCTTAATTTTTGGACATGAATGAATACATTAAATGATCCGTTTCAGCCTTAGAGCCAGTGCATGAAAACCATGTAGCCTAAGGGCTCAAACTTTCATTTCTATTGTCTCAGATGAAGGACAAAGAAGCTTGTCCTTTTACATCAGACTTGAGAGTTGCAAAATTATAGATTTTCCCGTTGTTTCCGGTTTTTCTTTTTTGGGATTTCAACTCTCTCAATTTCATAAATGTTACTGCAAAAGATGTTTCATTATAGGACAAATTGGACAAAAGATAAATTATTAAAGCACTAAAATAAAAGCATTCTTCTATGGATTATGCTGTCACAAGATACTTTCTATTATCTTTACTTAAAAAGAATTATTCTCAGAAAAAACATTATTGATACTGTATGGTATTAGAATTCGGAATTTAATTCAGCTGGGTCGTACAATTACAAATCTGAATATGTGAGATGATTCCAAGTCTCACTAGGTCAGAAAATCACAACAGAGCAACCAAAAGACCCTACCTATTGATTTATTACTTTTATTCAACTGTAATTTGATATGTAAATTTGATTGGTAAAAATTGTTCATGCTTTAAGTAGTAGTAAATGACAAGAAAGTTGTGGAATTACAGAGGAAGGTTGAAGGAACAAAATATACAAATCTACTTATTATGTTCGGTAGGAAATTATTTCAACCGGGCATCACTCAAATCGAACCATATTTGCTTGAAAACCTTGATGATAAGGCCATGATATTCATCAGAATTGAGGGAAAGATAACAGGCAAGCAAATCTTCCAAATCTTTTGATGCCCTGATGTTGTTCTCCCTAATCATTTCCACCATCGATTCCCTGAAATCTTTCTGAGGATCGAACGACGACTTCACCACCGCGAAACTCCCCGACAGATTCTTCCTCGAGCTCGACGACATGCTTTTCCGAGCAAGACCCTGGAGTTTTCGGCTTCCGATTTTCGGAGAATTTATTCTCAGCCTTACCCCCGGAGAATTCACACCAAGTTTCCTCCCCGGACATGTTTTCTTGTTTTCTTTCACCAAGTATGAACCGTGAACATTGTTGTCTTCAAATTTAGATGAAGTCCTTCGATGGTTTGTTGGTTCGATGTTCTGTTGTTTGTTATGGTTGAATTCAACGGGCTTGGTTATGATCCGAGGGAGTTGAAGTTCGGACAAGTTGTCGAACTCGTCTAGCTTGTCGAATTTTCTGACAAAAGACTTGTTATCATCGTCCACAACAACAATGTCCTTGGCTTCAGAATTCATGGCCTTGCAGCTAGAACTAGAAGAGTGCGACAACGAAACCATGTTATCAAACGACCGAGTCGTGAGAATGCAGTCAGACCTGAACTCTTGCGGCGGAGAGCTACCATCAGAAGAGGAAGACGCCGAGTATTGCGGCGGAGAATCAGTCTTAGTCCAGAGCGTTGCACGGCAGCGACAACCGGCGGAAACAGAGGAGCTAACAAGCTTCGTAGAAGAACAAGACCTGGTGTTTCTTTTCCTGGATCGTTTCTGAGAAGATTTTCTGGGTCGATCAAGTACATGGGAGCCTGCAGATTTGGTGTCTGTTGTACGAGAAACATAGAATCCATCAGTCGGGACAAGTTCTCGAGTGAAGTAATAAGATTTTCTGGGATAAAAAAGGTGGGGCTGTTTGGTTTTTGATGGGTGTGATATTGATGAAGAAGGCGATGAAATCTGGTGTGGTTTTTTCTTGCCGTGGTTTCTGGTTTTGCCCATGTCTTTAAGCTTGTAAAACCAGGCATTGGGCATCATATCCGATAATCTAAACCTGTAATTTCCCATCAAATTTTCTCTGCTTTTCATGGAAAAAAGTGATGGAAATGAGGGTATTTGAAGAAGGTGGTGGGGTGAGAGAGAGAGAGAGAGAGAGAGAGAGAGAAATAAAGGCAAAAATGGGTGGGGTCAGGTGTTAACTGAGTTGAGGTGTTGTTAATGAGTACGCACAAAACAAGGTTTCATGATTAATGTTTTTTTTTTACATTGGAGGTTTTAATTATCATGAAACGAGTGTTTAATTTTTTTTCTTAGCATAGGTCTTTAAATTTTTTAGAAATCACTTTTAGGTCAAGTGTTATATTTTGAGAAAATTTTAGAAATAGTTTGTTTTTGAGAAATCAAACATTCTTAAGTTCTAAAATATTTTAATTTTAAGAATTTATTTATTTTTGATACATCAATTTCAACAAAGGAGTCTTCATTTTCTTTTTTACGAAATAAAAAAAATCAAAGTTTAAAAATTTTCCTAAAAATACTTCAATTATGAAAATTCATATATGCGTAAGTGAAGTGAAGTCAAGACTCCAACTCTCGAAAAACAATTTTAAATTACTTTTATTTTACTTGTAATATCGAGCTAATAAAAAATCAGAACTTGAAAAACTAATCAATAGAATAAAATAATTTATTAACTGACAACTTAAATTTGAATACAGAAACAAATATTAAATACTTACTCTGACCAGAAAAAAAAGTTTAAATTCTTAAAATAAAAACAATATACTTTTTTTGTTATCTTTTGGTTGTTAGGGCTTTGCCTTGACTAATCTGAATCGACTCGATTCGTATACATAATTTTGGTAGGTGAGTCTTTCAATACGAATTTTTTGCATACACAGCCTAAAACTCGAGACATACTTAAACGATATCAAGTTACTTACTACTTGGACTATAATTGCAAACATATAATTTTAACATTTACTTTAGAATAAAGCCTATAAACAAAAGCGATTCTTCAATGTTTTTGTTTTAGAAAATTTTGCTAGGGGCCTACCATCTATGATTTTCGTACTACCATTAAAATGAGTGGTTGGTTTATGTCTTCTAATCAATTAGATTGCTTTTTACATAAAATAAACTTACCTCAATATTATATATAATTTCAGTTTTAATTTCGTGTACTATAATTGTTGGAAACCTGACGAACCCAACACACCCACTATAGAGGATCTAAGACTGACCACTAGTACAACACCAACTCCTTGAGTCGGTTAGCCTTTCTATCTTCTAATTTCTTAGTGCACATTAACTTAGGCAACGGTACCGACCATACACCATTTAGGTAATAGAACCGACCATATAATATTTAGGCACCAGTGCCGACCATATAACGTTCAGGCGGCATAGCCGACCATATAATAACCAATTAAGTGCACTAAAAATACATGAATTAAGGCTTAACCGAGAAACTTTTAATTAAAAAAATTTTATTAATACATACAAATATTTCAACACTCACCTACAACCACACTCACTCTCTCACACTTGCACCTACACTCACGTCACTCTTCTATTTTCACTTGCGCCAATCCTTCACAAATGGCATAGCCTATTTATAGGCACATATATCGATGGACATTGATTCTTATGTCGGTTTACGATATATATTATTATATTTGATATTTTATACTACTTTAGAGAAATCTAGAACTATGAAGACAATGCACTTATATGGGATGTTTCTAGAGAAATGGAGAAGTTGGTGCTTTCTTAACACTCCCCCCCAACGACTTCTCTCTATAGATGATTTGCAAATAATACCGAGTGCTTGTCTAAACTTCTCAAACTTTGGTTTACTTATACTCTTCATAAATATGTCTGCAACTTGTTCATTTGTCTTTGTTGGCTCCATTTTGATCTCTCATTCAAGGACCTTATCGTGAATGTAGTGATAGTGCACTTTTATATATTTTGCCCTAGCACAAAAAACTGGATTTTCTGCTAGACGTATGGTTGATAGATTATCACAGAAAAGTCTTACTTGATAGTTTGTTGGCTGATGAAGATATTTCATTATTTGTTTTAGCCAAGCGCTTTTTTGTGCTACTGATGTTGTTGATCGATATTATGCTTCGGTGCTCGATAATGATATTGTTGGTTGTCTTTTACTGTACCACGATATTGCTCTTGATCCAAGACTGAAGATATATCCAGTTGTAGATCGTCGTGTATCATGATCTCCAGCATAGTTGGCATCACAATATCCAGTCATCTGACATTCTTTTACTTTCTTGTATAGGATACCAAAATTGATGGTACCTTTAACGTACCCCAGAACCTGTCTTACTATATCAAGATGAGGATTCTTAGGATTGCTCATGTATCGACTAGCCATACCAACTGCATAAGTAATGTCTGGTCGGCTTAAAGTAAGATAAATGAGATTTCCAACTAGCTGTCGATATATGGTTGTATCTTCTAAATCTTTCCCTTCATCTACTTGTAGCTTTATATTGGGATCCATGAGGGTAGAGATAGACTTGCAGTCAAGCATCCCATACCTCTGTAGAATATCCTTTTGTATATTTTTGTTGACCCAAAAATATTCCTTCCTTCGTATGCTTCACTTCTAGCCCAACCTTCATATGAAACCTGATAGACAGATTTTTCCTTGTTCGTTTAATTTCCCCGTAATATTCTCCTGTGATGATTAAGTCATCTACGCATACTAGCACTATGTCTAGTTTTGCTTGATTTTCTTTCACGAATAAGCTGGAATCTGAATGAGCAACTGTAAAACCACTTTGTATTAAGAACTCGCCAATCTTTTCATACTATGCTCTTGGAGCTTGTTTCAAGCCGTATAATACCTTTTTCAATTTGCAGACATACTCGGGGTGACTTTTGGTCTCAAAGCTTCTTGGTTGCTCCATATAGATGTTTTTGTCAAGCTCTTTATGTAAGAAAGCAATCTTGACATCCATCTGCCACAACTTTTAAGATTTGCTGGTTGCCAATGCTAGTAAGACTCGAACGGTCGTGATCTTTGCCACCAGGCTGAATGTTTCTTCATATTCCAACCCGTATTGTTGAGAGAAACCTCGAGCAACAAGTCGAGCCTTATACCTTTCAATTGAGCCATCGGGTCGAGTCTTTACCTTGTAGACCCATTTGCAAGATATTGGCTTTGCATCTCTTAGCTTTGACATTAAATCCCATGTTTGATTTTCATTTAGTGCCTTAATCTCTTCTTCTATAGCTTTCTTCCACGTAAGACTCCGTGTAACTTCTTTAAAACTAGATGGTTCAATTGGTATAGACTCATCTACGAGGGCAATGTTGCCATACCTTCTCCTTGTTGATCTTCGTAATTCTTGTGTAGACTCGCCGTCTTCCATTTAGCTTGGACAAAGCTCTTCAGATGTCGGTTGGTGTACACCTGTCTTCCAATGACTTTTAGATGATGAGCTTTTTTTCTCCACTTGAATCTGGTGCTAGAGCTTCACCTTCTTTATTGTATTCTTCGAACTCTTCTTTATCATTGTAGTTTGTCTTTGAGTTTGTGGTTGCTACAATGGATGATTCCTCCATTTCTTCTATTAAATCTTCTTCAACAAAAAGTCTAGCTTCTGTATCCCATTCTTCCTTGCTGATGGAAGCATCCAACACGACCTCACTCCCATTTTTTTGTGGTGGCTATGTTTTCTTAGAAAGTATTTCTTTTGGGTAATATGCAATCTCGAGTAAAGTGGCCTTTCTTGCCACAATTGAAGCATTCACGACTTTTCCTTATGGGTAATCTGCAATCTCGAGTAAAGTGGCCTTTCTTGCCACAATTGAAGCATTCACGACTTTTCCTTATGGGTAATCTGCAATCTCGAGCAAAGTGACCATTCCTTCCACAGTTGAAGCATTCACCGTTTTGTCTTTTATCATTCTCCCCGTACTGTTGGTGATAGTTTTCTTTTCTACGTTGAGCTCCCCCTGAAGTGTTACTTCTATCTTTTGAATAATGCTTGCCTTCTTGTGGCATTTTTTTCTTCGTCAATTCTTGTCTGCGTGACGTATCTTTCCTCTTGCTGGTGAATAGTACTTCATCTTCGTCTTTTATGGTTATGCCACTCATCTATTTGGCTAATGCCTCCTGATTAGCCAACAGGTTCTCCAGTTTCACTAAGGATGGTTGAGTAGACCATCTCCTCACAACGACAATAAATGCATTGTACTCGGGTCTTAGGCCATGGATGATGATTCTCTCCATCCTTACCTCACTCACCTTCTCCTTTGGTGGAAGTTGAGATATCTCACGAAAAAAAGATTTCACCTTGGTGAAATACTGAACAATAGATAGGTTTCCTTGTGAGATGCCCGGAAGCTCATTTTCCAAGAGTTGGAGGTGTGCTTCATTCTTCTTTGAAAATAATTTTGCAAAAGTTTCCCAAACTGCCTTTGGTGTCTTGTCATCCTGAATATGCTCCAATAGGTCATCCTCGATTGTGGTATTCAATATATATAAAGCCTTTCCAACCTTGATCTCCTATTTTCTCAAGGCTTCGGTATTCTCCCTTGGTGGATGAGTTGTGTCGATGCTTACGACTATGTCACATAAATCCTGACCTTGTAGGTAGGACTCTATGCATGTCTCCCAATAACCATAGTTGTGGTCATTGAGCTTCCTAATCCCATTGGTTATGCTTTCAAAGTCTTCCATAATTCTCTTCATCCTCGCCTCACTCACATTTTCCTCTAGTGCAAGTTGAGATATCTCATGACAAATAGATTTCATCTTGGTGAAATATTGAGAAATAGATAGGTTTCCTTGTGAGATGCCCACGAGCTCATTTTCCAAGAGTTGAAGGCGTGCTTCATTCTTCTTTAAAAATAATTTCGCCAAAGTTTCCCAAGCTGCCTTTGGTGTCTTGTCATCCCAAATATCTCCAATAAGTCATCCTCGATTGTGGTTTTTAATATATATAAAGCCTTCCCAACCTTGATCTTCCATTTTTTCAAGGCTTCGGTATTCTCCCTCGGTGGAGGAATTGTGTCGGTGCCTGCGACTATGTCACATAAATCCTGACCTTGTAGGTAGGACTCTATGCATGTCTCCCAATAACCATAGTTGTGGCCATTGAGCTTCATAATCCCATTGATTGTGCTTTCAAAGTCTTCCATACTGACTGGCGCTCGACATCCACTAAGCTTGGTTTCAAACCAATAGCTTCACAGTCTCTGACTGTATTCTGGCAGAGTCTCCCCTTAGCACCTTGATGCAACGCTGACCAATGTAAGTGTCAAATGCTTATTGAAGCTTTCTCCACTAGTAATGGTCCCGGACTGCCTGTTCTAATACGAATTGTTGAAAACCCGGCGAACCCAACACACCTACTATGGAGGACCTAAGATTGACCACTAGTACTACACCAACTCCTTGAGTCAGTTAGCCTTTCTATCTTCTAATTTATTAGTGCACAAAAACTTAGGCAGCAGTACCGACCATACACCATTTAGGCAGTAGAACTGACCATATACTATTTAGGCGGCAGTGCCAGCCCTATAACGTTCAGGCGACGTAGCCGACCATATAATAACCAATTAAGTGCACTAAGAAATACATGAACTAAGGCTTAACCAAGAAACTTTTAATTAAAAAACTTTTATTAATACACATAAATATTACAACACTCACTTACAACCACACCCACTCTCTCACACTTGCACCTACACTCACGTCACTCTTCTATTTTCACTTGCGCCAATCCCTCACAAATGGCATAGCCTATTTATAGGCGCATATATCAGTGGACATTAATCCCTATATCGGTTTACAATATATATTGTTATATTTAATATTTTATACTACTTTAGAGAAATCTAGAACTATAAGACAATGTACTTATATGGGATGTTTATAGAGAAATGAAGAAGTCAGTGCTTTCTTAACAATAATAGATTTTTTTAGAGGGATAAATACGAGTATCGTCTCCACAGGGATTGGTTTGGGCCACTTTGCCTTAGTTATCGCACTGTAAAAGTAAAAACACAATTGATAATTGTAGGAGTTCTAGCTAACGAATAAAATAAAAGAGCAAGTAAATAAAATAAAGATGTAATCAAATAAGAGGGAATGGGCCAGGTTATCGTGAGTTGAGGTGTGATAGCCGATTGTATCATCTTGGTAAAAGAGTACAAGGGCAACTCAGTTGCCGTGACAACTTGCGCAGCGAGGTTGCCTTGGCAACTAATTAACGGTTGTCTGGGCAACTGGCTAGGCAACTGTTTGGGCGGCTGGGCAGCAGCTTCAAGGTTCGGTGGAGCGTTCTTCAATGGTTTATTCTTATCCTTAAGTCTAAACTCTAGCTATTTGTGCATGCCTTGATAATACATCCCTGCGTGAATAAAAGGTGAACAACAACCAATCTTGCGCTCCTCTTAGCCGTTGAAATCCTTAACTTATTTCTAAGCCGAATTAATCTTCACCATCAATAGATTGAATAAAGACCATACTCATTCGTTTCTTGAATCTAACTCTCCCGATATTAGATAAATAGATAAAGTTACGAGATCCCCTCCCAATTCACTCGCAAACAAGAATAAAAACCAAGAATGAGTAAACCTTGAATTGAAAGTGCAAACTTTTATTACCTAAACAAAATCTAATTGTTTCTCACAACCACAAAACACAATAACCCCAACCAATCAAGTTAGTTCATGGTTGGGTTCAAAAGATATACAAAGAATAATCCCCAAACCATGAATCTAATAGAAGCAAAGAAGAAGAAGAAGAAATCGATCAGCCCTCTTTGGAAAATCTCTCCCAATCGAACTCTCCCCTCTTAAACTCTCTTGTCGAAATATCTCCCTTCTTGCTCAACTCTCTTTGACGGCTTGGTCTCCTTTAAATAGGAGATGGCTAGGTCAAAATCCTTCTTGAGGAAGAAGTTAAGTTGGAATTAAATACTTTAAAAGAATATAATTCTTTATTATATTTAAATTCCTTCTAGATTTTCTCCTATCTTTTTAGGATTTAATTTCTCTTTGACCTTTTCATGGAAATCAAACTTCTTTGGGATTTAAATTTGCTCCACATCATCTTGGGCTTATCTAGTCATCAATTTTGACTACCATATCATCTTATCCCTTATCGAAAATTGCCCTGGCAACTAGCTCGGCATCTCCTTCATGCATTACCCTGGCAACTGCGTCGGCATCTCCTTCATGCACTGCCCGACAACTGGTTCCAGCCTTGTTTAGGCAAGTGATTTCTGCACACACACAAAAGCACACCAAAGCAACATCTTTTTCCACAAAAATCACCAAGTTATGTAATCAAGCTCAACGGTGGAAAGAAACATGAATTAATGCATGAATGACTAATTATGCAACTAATATGAGCCTAAGTATAACAATAATATGAGTAAAAAGGGTAATGAAAATAGTACTTTTGAACACTTATCACACCCCCAAACTCGAACTATTGCTTGTCCTCAAGCAATGCAAACTAACAATTACCTACCAAGACTTTAATCATCAAAGACATGCTTCAAACTTGAATTCAAACCTCGGAACCGTGGCACAAAGTATGGCCACCTTTTAATTTTTCGAATAGCACAAAAATTACCCGGAATCAAACTATAATGCTTGTGACAATGTGTGTGCGTAGTTGTGTACAAGTTGATTTTCAAGATTCTATGTGAACAATAGGCTTTTATCAATTTAATTACCGGGGCATTTATTTTTATTTTCACTAGAGCCAATTTCGGGCACCTCTAGCATAGTAAGCAATTTCTCATTTTATTTTAGTCGACTAGAGCCAATTTCGAGCACCTCTAGCGATTCTTTAATGTGCATTAACTACTAGAGCCAGTTTCAGACACCTCTAGCAAGAATTTAACTTTTAATTTTCAATTTTAAATTTACCCAAATTTTAAGCAACCTAAGTTCACTAAGTTTCTTTCAATCAACAAGCCACAACCATATAAAAAAATTAGCGTCATAGTAAAATTCTAAGTTCTTTTCATGCAATCCTAAAATTAAAGGTTCTTTCAATTAAGTGCAGTGACAAAAATTCATCATTGGATATTCAACAATTCTTAAGAAATTAAATCCAATTAAAGGCATGGCAAGTAACATATGCAACCTATATGTGATTGCTAAAGATGAATGCAACTAAACATGAAACTAACTAGAAACCAACACCCTTTAAACTCGAGAGAAGCATTATCCTCAATGAATGTAAAAGTGAAACAAAATTTAAAAGAAACTAAATGAAATGAGTTAGTCGGAAAGGTCGTCACCTCGAGTGATAAGTTTCCTTCGTGCCGTTTGCTTGATTCATTTTCTGATCGGTGGTTGAATGCTTGTGGCTAGTACCGCGTGAATAGCATTGCTTTGATTTGATCCATGTTTGCCGATGTAGGTTCACTTGCCTGGGCATCAGTAGTTGCCGAAGCCATTTTTGTTGCCTGGGCATCGCCAGTTTCTGTTGCCGTGGCAACTACTGAGGTAGTTGTCGGGGCAGTTGCCGGGGCATCCTTTGTTGCGGTTGTCGTGGCAAGTAGTCGGCAGGGAATTTCCTTAGCATGGTGGTTGTGAGTCTTGTTGTGGAAAAGAAAAGAAAATAAAGAAAACCTGTAAACTAAAGATAATGAAGACAAATAAAATAAAATATCTCCTAAAATTTCCAAAAATAAATAAAGAAAAAATGATAATAAAATAGAGTTCCAAAAATAAAAACAACTAAAAATTCTTAGAAAGAGCATTTTTCATGCATCTTCTAATGTTACTGTATATCTGAAAAAATTTGAGGAGGGTCGTTTCTGATACTTCTTATAGTCCATCCGCACCCTGCATCGAGTGATAATATTACCCAAAAAGAGTTGGGCCAATGTGCTTGCAGCTACTCCCCTTTGTGTTACCATGGTGGACGTATCTTTCTTCCTTGTTCGATTGTAGTCCATGTATACTCTCCACCTTGCTACTATTCTTGAAGGCATGAATATATTATTAGGAAAAATTATATCAACATTCAACCATTTAATTACCTCATTCTCGTCGGGCTCCATCATGGTTGGATGTAGCCTTCGTTGTCGTGGCAATTGTTGCTCTAACCAATTGTCGTGGCAATCAGTTGCCAAAATTTGCTGTAAGTCAAGGGAAAAACCAATTTTCTGAAAAGCTTTACGAATCCAAACACCTTTTTCTTTTGGCCTCTCAAACATCTCCATCAGTAGATATTTCGATGGCTTCAAATCTACCAACATCGGTTCCTCAAGACATACCTGCAATGGACGAGGTGCATTTTTAAAGAATTCAAAAGGTTCAACCATTACCTGCTCATATTCCATTGGCAAAGTATTATCATCTCGTTGATCTTGCATGTGGTCGTGCAATTGCCGTGGCAACTGTAGATGAGAGCAATCTACAAATTCCTGTTGCAACATCAACGTTGTAACCTTCTAGGCATCAGGTTCCTCAAAATTTGTTGTAGTATTGTTGTTCTCAGCTTCACCGAGTGTTGTCGCGGCATTGCTCTGTTCAGGCTCCTCAATCATTGCCGAGGTAATTTGTTGCTCAGGCTCATCATGTGTTAGGCAGTCTCTCTCATTGGCATCCTCTTGACTTGGAGGTTCTAGTTGTTCCCCACATATCAATGACCTCTCTTTGCATTGCTCTTTATCCTCTTTCCTTGGGATGTCAGTATCCCCATGAATGGATTGTTGGTGCATGATATCCAAGGCATATGTGGATCTCCTCAATTGATCTTCTGAATCCCTCAAGGGTGCATCCCACTGAGCTATCCTTATATTCATGGACTTTGATAGCTCTCGAATCTCTTCAATTGATCCGTCAAGTCTAGCCAATGAAGCTAGCAACGTTTCCTCCAAGGAATTGGAATGCTCTTGGATATGACTATATTGCCATGACATATCTGTTGCTATGGCAAAATTATCATGTTAAAAAAAATTTGAGCTTTTTGATCATACCATGAAGGATTTTGCTGTTGGTTCCATCTATGGTCCTCCATGTAGCCATATACACTGAAAATGTGAGGACAATTTTCAAACACATGATATTCTCCACACATAGCACAAGGGTTTTCCACGGGATAGGCTCTTTGGGCTTTTCTCGGTTGGCATAGGTAATCATCGAAGGGTGCAAGAAACTCTTGATTGGATTGATTCATATCTTCCAACATTAACTCTCGAATAGATCGGCTTTTATTTCCCGACATGTTGATGTCCTTTAACTTGTAGCACACCTAATTTTTTTGATAAAACAAACAAAAAGAAAAGTTAGTAAAACTAAGAGAAAAAAATGCAATAACAAAACCAGCTAACTCCAATTGTCAATCCCCGACAACGTCGCCAAAAACTTGTGAGTTAGTAAAACTATAATAGATTGATTCAATAGAAAATTGGTTATATGATCAACTGAATTAATGAAATAAAGTCTAAAGTAAATGAGTTATTGAGATTTATCAAAAACAAAGATCGGAATAAAAAATTGATGATTCAATATATTAAACCGATATTTTATTTTATTTGTTCAAGCCCTTTTTTGGCCTAACTCTACCCATTGGCACAAATTTAATATCGATCTAATATTTAAAATAAAATACAATTTTAATTCTTATCGATATATTTTTTATAATTAAATTTAAATAAAAAATCAATTAATAAATAATAATTTGTGCCGAATTATAAAAGCCCTTTATCCGAGCTTGGCATAAACTAGGTTAAGCGGACTTGTTGGCTTAGTATGGGTCTACGGTACAATTGTATCATGGAACTTTTATTTTTCATTTAATTTAAAAATATCACTAATATTGTTACATGTATGATACCGCCTTTAGTTTAATTATAAAGTATATAAATAATTATATTTCAACCCAACAAGTATCTCGGTGAAAAAGCGGATGATGTTCATCCTAGAGATACGGGTTCAAATTGTTATGTTTACATGGTGTATGGGTATTGTCAAAAGGTTAAAAATATCTATGAACATATACTATATGCCTCTTTTTATTACCTTTATTTATGCCCAAAATTAAAAAGTTAAGTGTAGGGTTTAAGTTCAAGGTTTAGTGTTAGAGTTTATGTTTAAGGTTTAGGAAATTAGGGGTAAAGTGTATTTTTTTATGGTTTAGGATTTAATGGTTAAGATTTAAAATTTATCGTTAGGGTTTAGGATTTAATTTTTCAATGTTGGGAGCATAGAAAGGGCACCGAAAAAGGAGCAGAGAATTTTTGTTCTATTCTTAACGGGGCTTGACCAAGCTGTAACGCCCCAAAACTCAACGTCACATTTGGGCCTCTCAAACCCAATCCAAAGATAAAATTTTTGCAACTAGTTTTAGCCCAAAATATAAACAATTTCATAAATCCAGCAACGTTTTGAAAAAGAGTCGATACAAAATAGTTAAATCGGTTGCATGAGAGTTCCAATTTAAAACAAGGTAATTAAAAGCATTCGATAAGATTAACAAATCCAAATAGAGTTACAAACATAAATCAAGGGTCATAAACATAGGCATGTAACTAAACAAGATGAAATCCTACACTTCTACACTACCTTTTGACAAACCTAAGTATTATACTCTTGATCGCATCGATGAACTGAAATCCTACTTTGATGCGGCTCCTTTGAATGCAACGCAACCACCTAAAAACATGTGTAAGGAAACAACGATTCCAAACGCTGAGCTCATAAAGCTCAATGTATACACTTCTACACTACCATGCTTCGTACAGATCATAAACATAGGCATATAACTAGACAAGATGGAAAAGCAGTTAAAATGATACATGGTGCTAACATTAGTCCCCTAAACACAAGCTAATATCATCAAATCATCAAGGGACACACAAGGCCCAAGCATACCATACCACAGCAACACTAGAGTGAGGTCGAGTCACGCAGCATCGAAACATACACTCCAGTGAGACCGAGTTACATAGCATCGGAACTTACATCTTGGGTGAGACCAGGTCACATAGCATCAGAACATACACCCATAATCGGAATCTCCCTTGAGTACATACGAATGAGGCACGGATCACATAGCATCGGTAACCTCCATTTGCTAATTCCCTTACCATGGTGTTGCAACACGTTTTAGGTATATGGATTCCATCAACCAAGTGCCCACTCGGCACACCACATCAAGCACATAACCATACACTCTTATGGTTGCTAACAACTTACAAGTCACACAAGGCAATCACTGAGTTCTTAAGCTTTATGCTCAAGTATAAGGATATTTCTCAGTTTCTCAATTTCACAATTCATTCTAGGCCTTTAAGGGTCCATAGAATTGAACATTATAATTTTTCAGCTCTCTAGCAAAAACTCACATTTTTGGCAGATTTTCCAGAGGGTATCGATACCCTTATATGCGTATCGATACACCCTTCAAGGTACCGATATCCCTCAATGCGTATCGATATTAAGCTTCACACTCACATGGTTTTGGCTAGTCACCCCGTTCCAATAAACAGGGCCGTGTACCGATACCCCAAGTATACTGATACACCCTCAAGCATATTGATACCCATTTTAGCTACTAGAATTTGATGGAACAAGGTGTATCGAAACCCTCTTGGGCGTACCAATACGCCCTTTAAGGATAACTTGATTTCATTAGTTTTAACACTTGATATCGTTACGCGTTCAACCTATATCGATACTCGACCCAGAATTATTTTTTTAGAATTCTCAAATCACCCCTCATACCTTCAAACACAAAGACAAGACCCCAAATCAAACCTACAATTTATGGGAGGTAGTTTAAGTAGTTTCCTACCATTTTTTATACCATTTTAACACCAATTTCAAGTCTCACCATTAACACCCATAACCAAGCATTTAAGGACCCAAAACATCAAACAAGCATACAATACCTTACATTTAGGATATGCAAGAAACGAAGAGAGTTAGAAGTGTACTAACCTTCCCACAAACACTGGAAAAGAACTTCATTGCACCAGCCTCAAGCCTTTTTTCTTGTCTTGAGGTTTTGAGTGCTCTCCAACCTCCTTAACTACAATCCAAATTTGTAAAACGAGTTACAACCCTACAAGGTGAAAATAGTTGATAAAGAAAGTGTTTAACATCGAAAAAACATGATTTAAACTTCCATTCCCGCTCATCCACTCCAAACCCCACCAAAACTCATAAAACTCATCCTACCACCAAAAATTATGGTTCTTACCTTGACATGTAGATCGTAGGATGATGATTACAACTCTTTCAATAATTAATCCGAAAATTTCACTCAAACAACGAAGATTTAATCTTTACTTTGAACCTTGTGGAAAGATGGCGAAGAAGATAGGTGGGAGGTATAAGGGAACAAAATGAGCTCACTTTCTTGAGCTTTTCTGCATAAATTAAATGGGTAAAGACAGCCTTTTTCCCCTTTGAAAGGTGGTGAAATTACCTTAACACCCCCTCATCTTCCTACTGTGCCGACACCACCAAGACCCAGGTCCAACATTAAACGAGACCCACCAAGAGACCCTTTGGGCCTCATACGAGCCCAACATCATGATCCAACATGCGGGACCCATGACTCAGATGAATCTGACCCTTAAATTTCGAAATCTGGATCGTTACACAAACTTTTTGTAAAGAAAACATGTTTGGTGTTTGAATATTTTCATGTTCTAATCGTATTTAAATTATTTAACATTTACATAAATTTTGATAAATTAATAATTTGCATTATATAGATTTTGACATTTATGTATATATTTGTATTGCTTTATATTTTATGTTTTTGTAATTATTTTTAACTGGGCTTGACCTCATTGTTTGAAAAACTATTATTGTTGAAGTATAGGTTAGTAAATTGCATAATTATTAGTATTAGTTTTTTGAACAATTATTAGTATTACTTATAACGCAATTTGAGTATTGTTGAAGTATAGTTTTTTGAATGAATGAAAATCGGTAAAACAGTTATCTACTATTTACTAATGCCGATTGCTATGTATATCACGACTTCCACACAACATAAATAAAAAACAAATTATCAACTTGAAAAAGAGAGTGAGGTTTCCCTCTAAAGTATATTTATCTCCGAGATCTACTAATTAACTTATGATCAAAGATGCTTATCTTATTTTTTAAATGGTACCACTTAAGCTTTTCAAAAAAAATATTCATAGTGTATGAGTTTAAATTTTGACATAAAAATATAATATATAGTTAATAAAAAACATTATTTGAAATCCACTAATTGACCTAATAACTAAGGATGCTCATACTATCTTATCTTGTATAGATTCGAATCTCGGTATAAAAATATAATTCTTCTCTATTTAATAAAAAAACATCATTTAATTTACCTCCACAAACTCCCTTCCGTTTACCTGCCACGTCAACTAGGAAAGAGGGTGAGATTGGTAAAAAGTGGCAGCCGTATTATATATATTGAGATGATCAAGTTATCTGATTTTAAAATTAAATTTTTCTAACGATATGAGACGTTAGATTTTTTACCTAAGACTAAAAGTTTGAATTTTTATGTTGTAAATAGGAAAAATTGAATTAAGAAAATCATCTCCATATTAAACATCTGCAAAACTCATAAATATTCAATCTTAAAATTTAGAGGGATGATTTAGATCAATATGGATCAAAATATCATTAGACAAAAAACTTTGGGGGTGAGGATCATTCAAACGGAAATTGTCTGTTCTCTTTTTTAGTGTTTTTATATGTCTTAAAGTTAAATAATAAGTTTAGGGTAAGAGTTTAAGATTATGTTTTAGAGTGTAAGGTTCAATTTTAGGGTTTAAAATATAAGATTTAAAAATTAAGATTATAGTTTAAAATTTAATTTTTTTTAACTTTGGAACATAAATAGAAGCAAATAAAGTTAAAGCAGTTGATGTATTTTTAATATGAAAAATGTATAATTCAAGAACTACGAGACAATTAACGTTTCGTAGAGAGGACCAGTTACAACTCTAATAATAAGATCACGAACTGTAGCGGGAACAAAATTATATATGGTCAACTAAAAATCTGTGGAAAACATTAACTTGTTTATACCATCAGCTATCATATTAGTTGAAGACAAAAGGATGGTTAAAAGTTATTAATAATAGTGTGTAGTGTTAGTAGTATGTGCCGCTCGTTCTACACTGATCTAAATAAAATCAAATCTGAACATAGATGCATAATCAAATTAAAATCAAAGCTAAGATGAGCCAAAAAAGAATACGTCCCCTTTTGCACTTTAACCCCCTGCTTTCAGGTTTTTAGCAATGGACTGTTAAGAGCAAAATGGGGAAACATAAAAAATGATAAACTTTTGGGAGTACTAATGGAGCTGAAAAAATATGGGGGCAATCGGATTAAATCCCTGTCATTTTCCAGATTCTGGACATCATAAACTTAATTAGCAAAATGATAGAAACTGCAACCCAACTTTCGTCTTGTCAAATACCCATTCTCATTAATGTATTGATGTGTACAAATTTCACTCACACACTTGAATTTATCACAGTTTTTCGAACAAGACAATACCAAGTATCGTGTTAACCTTATCTAAGATGGATCATTGAGGTAAACAGGTAGAGGGTTTGTACAACCTGTTTCTTGAGAAATTTCTCTATCTTTTTATCATTTGTAGTAGGGAGTGGGGGGGACCTAATGATTTGGTGTTGTGCCCAATGTGTTCTGCAGTTAATGGTGACCTTGTTGGAATATTGAGGAAGGACATGGGGTGGATTCAGACAGGGTTATCCTTTTGTCTAACCCAGAGTGTGCTCCAATATGTGACTTCTTGTACTATGCGTGTGTAGGTTTGCTGGCAGGACTGTTTTGACATGCACTTGGGCTTAGTTTGATAAATAATAGTTGGGAATTTGGACCCATAGCTGGGTTTTTTTCCCTAAGTTTAAATGTTGTGGCTACCCATAAACTTTTACACCATGTGGTCTCAATATAACCACTTATTTCTCATCTATATACATACCGATTCGAATTTGATATTATAAAAGTTCAGTACAAGAACAACACTCATAACTCAGTTTGTTTCATTGATAACGGAAAGATTCAAGCATTGAACGTTGTTTAAAATACTTAATGCTCCGTTTTTTGTTGTGTTCTGCAACCTAAACGAGCGTTTGCCCCAAATTTTCTTGCCAAACAGGTGCCGATTACGCACCCAACAGAGATTTGCCACCATTTTCTCCGCCCAACCGGCCGTTTACCCACAGTTAGATTTTTTAATTTCTGATAACGAACGTTCAACTCTAACCGCCGTTTGCCCATTACAACTAAAAACTAAGCTTAACTTACATTTGCTTGGCCCGATACAAAATATTACGACATGATTGGGATCAAATTTTGAAGGAAATTTAAGAAAATAGAAAGCAATATAATGAATATATTGTAAATATAAGATTCAGACTATCTAAGTATGGATCTTTCATTTGTGAGATCTATTCGAATCCCTTATCTTATAGTTAAGAAATTTAGTGTCTTATCCCACTAGGTCATCTAGTTTTTGTGGCATTTGTGTTTTTTATTTCCTAAATTTGTCATTTTCTTATAAATTTAATATTTTTAAAATCAGTTTGATATATATATATATGTATATATATATATTTGTTAAATTTATACAATTGGTACTCAAATTTGTCAGCTTTTCAAATCAGTACATGTATAGTTTTCACTAATTTTTTTATCGAAATATTTTTAACTAATTTGATACTTATATTTGTCAAATATTACATATTTAGTATCTGCCTTTGTCAAACTGCGCACACAATGATCAATATTAAATTCTCAACAATAATAAATATATTTTTTAATTTACTTTAAATGGTAACAAATTGTGACGCGGATTTTATATCATATTTTCAGTCATTCGACGTGTTTTTGTACCGTTTTTATCCGGTCCATTAATCCAGGCCCATTTAGATTACAGATTACAATAATTACTCTTACAAACCCAATGGCTGGAAATACACAATCCCAATACCCAATTTGTAGCCCAAATACTCAACATAACTGAACCCATTTATACCCCGAACATAGTCTATCGGATAAACCATAAACTCATTTGCAACCTAAACCCAAACCGATAACCCATATTTTACATAGGATAATTATTTCATGCACAAACATCTTAATTTTAGCGTTTTATTTAGGGTCTAATCAGGCCTGGTCTTGGACAAGGGTAATAAAGACGACCGCCTAAGGCTCACTGTTCAAAAAAGTAAATATATTAAAGATTTAATTTTTTTCTAATATTTGTTATTAGAGGTCTATTTTTTTAATACTTGTTAATAGGGGTTAAATCTTTTCTAATATTTATTATTATGGGTCTAATATTAATATTCATTTTTTCTAGTACTTGTTATTAGGGCTCCATTTTTCAATACTTGTTATTATGGACATACTCTTAAAATTTATTTATTTTTCATTACTTGCTATTAGGGATGGATTTAAATAATGGTATGCAACCACAACAACGACCGTTATAGAAAAAAGTGACACCATCTGAAATCGCGATACATGCAACTATTATGTACCTAATAATGTATGTTATTAAAAAAATTCACAACCAAATACTCGCCGTGACCGAAATAGTATTTATTATGTCTGCAATTACGATAAATAGAACACGACTAAAAATATGATTGCACCTGTAATTGCAATTTAAATCAATGATTTAAGGCCCAATATTTAAGTTCGCACAGGGCCACCAAAAACTCAAGGCCGGTCTTCGATCTAGTGTTTATAGGTTTAAATGTATGAGATTTGAATGTAGGAGTATAGTTACAATTTAAGATTAAATTTTAGGGTTTATAGGTTAAAACCTAAATCCTTAATCATGTTACCCCTAAACCTAAACACTAACCTATAAACTCTAAATTCTAATCTAAATCTTAAATTCTAACCATAAACTTTAAATTTTTAACACACACTTCAATCCTAAATCAAGACTTTGAACTTTAAAATTAAAACACTTTTAAAAAAGTTTCATTTTTACTACGAGCGCACGGATATTTTCCCATTTATATATCCATGTTTTTATCGGTGTTTGTGTATTGTCAGGATGAAAAAAAAATTGTAGGTTTAGTATAGGGTCTGCGACGAAATCAAGATATATGTCTGGAGTCAAGTGTTTGTACTCATATTTAATTTCTTAAGTAAACTTAATGTTTCAACATTTATCATTTTGAAAATTAAATCAGTAATACTTGGTTTTTCGTTCATAAAAAAAGTACACAAAATATATAAATATATAAATGTAAAATATCTAATATAGAGATTGTAATACCTAACGATATATATTTTGTTTTTATTTTATATGAGTTCGAATTTCGGTATGAGAATGTAATACTTTATTATTTAATCAAAACTCTTAAGTTTGATTTGATTGCAATTTTTTTGTAGCACATGAATCAAATTGAAAGAGAATTAAAATTATAAGGACTAAAAATGAAATTTTCATAAATTTTACAGCAAAATTACGTGTATCAAATCTTTATAAACAATGATATATATCAAATCAATATTTTTCTAGATGAAAATGACGACAATATGGCTTTACCCCCTTGCCCTTGTGTAAATCTCAAAAAATTATATAGATTGAAAAAAAATTATCAATCGGACATCAGAGTACAAAATTATAATCTTTCAAAGCATTGTAATATGATTACATTTGAAACAGCATGAATTAAAAGCATTGTTTGCCTTTTTATGCACTGTTTTTTAATTTTATTTTGGTCCTTATCGGTTCAACATTTAAAAAATATAATTAAATTTTTATCATGCCAAAGACGCGTCTTATTTAAATGTATCTTTTGAAAAATACAAATGTCTGACGTGACATATTTTTATTCTGCGAGTAAGAAAATAGTATTGTTCCTATAAATAATTTTTTGAGTGTTATTTTAATAAAAGAAAATGATACTATTTACATAAAAATGTCATATCTTTGGATCGAGGGAAGAAACATAAGGTAAGTTTATTTTCTTCCTATTATTTTTAAATTTATGATAAAGAAGTTTTTTAATTTATAAAAAAAATAAAGCGAAAAATTGATTAAACAAATAAAATTATGTATTGATTATAAAATAATATTTTAAATATTTGCTTTAATGTTTGAAATTATTTTAAAACAATTAATTTTTAAATTACTCATGTGATAAATCAAATTTTATTTTTATTTTATAAAAGGTATAATTAAAAATATAATGTAATATCTCATTTTCTTTAGTTTGTGCCCCTTGATCTTACGATTTTTTTCTCCTTTAATCTGGTCACTCTCTTTATTTCTTTCGTTGTCACTTTTTATGTTTATATTGTCGGCGATAGCATCAGTTTTGTGTTGGTTGTCGATTAACGTTTTTTTTAATTTTCAATAAAAAATTGTCTTGTATTTTTCTTTTTCGCACATCTTGTTACATTTGTTTCATCTGCCTTTGTAGCACGATTTTCTCTGCCTTATGACATGGTTCTCATCTACCTCATTTGAGATAGTTTTGCGTTTGTGTAGCTATCACCATGACGCACGTCCTTGATTAGGGAAGCTTGGTTGTTTAGCATGGTTTGATCCCTTTTGTGGCAATTTGTCAACATTAATTAAAATTTTTAGCAGAGTAGACATGCAAGATTGCTCATTTTCGTCACCTCTCCATCTAGTTAGATAAATACAAGAAAATTTTAATGATGGTTCTTGATGAACATAATCTATAAGTTTCTCTTATATTAGATTGTGTTTTGTTATAATTTTCCTTTTCTTTATTGAAATTCATCTCTTGTTTCAATATATATATATTATATTATTTCATTTCTTACTTGTTTTTTCCTATTATTAACTTGTATCCAAGCATAAGGTAAACATATAACGATGAAATATTTTTTATAAAAAAAATATAATAAGGTTGTCTACAGCATGAGGTGGGATTGAGATTGGTTGAATAGATATTTTGGAATTTTGATTGTTTATGATAATTTGGATTAGTAGTTTTGATTATTAGTTTTTATATTATTTTTAAATTTCGAAATTTTATTTAAAATAATTTTAATTTATAATTTTTTTGATATTATTTAATAAAATTTTAGTGTCTCTTTCATTAACATTTCTTAAAATAAAAGTAAATCAAAATAATAAGTAACGCTAGAATTTTTCGAATACTGTTTTGTTTTGTTTTTGTAAAATAGAGTGGTTGATTTTTTTATTTCATGAAATAAGGATGTTCGAACTGATTTTTAGAAGTTGTCGGGATCAAGCCAAATTTCTTTAACAGACGCTAGCCACATGCATGCACGAGAAGATAATTATCTTTCCTTTTTAACGACTTCAAACAATTAAAAAAAATTAAAAATCCTCAATATTTTCTAACGACTTCTGCAATTATCCTTATATGATGAAATAGAAAATCACCCAACCTACTTTACAAAATAATAATAAAAAACCCCACATAACTTTCCAATAACTGATATAATATTCCAAAGTTATTTTCACCATGTTAATTACAGAACACTTATTTTACATTGTAAAAAAGTAGTACAAAATAAATTAAAATAAAATTCAATCCAATTAATTCAAAATAATTACCATTTTTAAATTTACAAACCATAAACCATCAAAATAGTACCGTAAATAGACGTTTTATTTCTTTCAAATTGGGACAACGTCCAAACACAAGTAATTAATTAGCTTGCCTGAATCTGCAAGATTAATGTAGAATAAAATTGCAATAATTATTTAATCCATTTGATTAAGTCCGACCCTTGACAGCATTGTGGAGCCTCTACGTGAAAGCCAACAGAAACAAGATTTTTATTCTCCTCTCCTTGGCTTGGCCTTTTGCATTTCGGGAAAAGATACACGAAATATGGGAACAATTAATTTAATTACATTAATCTTTGTTTATTTCTTCTAATCTAAAATATAAAATCAATTCTGTAGCTATCTATTACTATTGTATCTACATTTCTCTTCTCTTGTTGATTTTCCATTACAGCTATTCAACTCTTATATTTCAACCATTACGAATATGGTTTTGATTGACCGAATAATTCGAATGAGTATTGTAGAGACTTATCTTGTGGGCGATTCTCTCAACGTATTTTATTTTATTCACAATATAAATATTCGAACCTTGACTTTCATTTGAAGAATCCAACAACTCATTCTATTAAATTAACTAATTACTAATAGTTGATGGATTAGAAATGTTAATTCCGTACTCGATCTCATAGATATAATTGGAAAGTTTTATTATCTTTTCACATTAATACGGAGTATAAGTGAAAAAATCATTAAAATATAATTTTAGAAAGAGGATTTTGAATTAATATATTATTTTTATTAAATTCAAAAGAGAACAATGGAGAGCAACCCTTTTGGATGAATCAAATGGACAATTTTGAAACACCATTCGCCACATTCCAACAATGCTTGAGAAAATGGACAGCAGTCCCTTTATGTAGTATCCAATGGACGTCAACACTTTCATAGGTGTGAGCATTCGATCGAGTCGAGTCAAAAAATTTTGAGTTTGTCGAGTTGATAAGTCATATTTTATAACTCAAATTTTATTTAAATTTCTTCGATTCAAGTCGAGTTATTCGAGTTTCTTTCAAATTTAATTCCAAGCATTTATAATGTTATGGGCTAATGGTACTAATTGGTTCTAATTTAAAAGACCTTCTATAATAATATACAATATAGATAATATTTCTTCATATTTTTCATATGTGATATACATATATCAAGTAGAGTTAAGGAACTTTACTCCAATTTGAAAATTATCCACTGATTACTAAAAATTTCGAATTATTCGAAGTTCCATTTATAACTCAAACTTTATTTTAAAAATTTTTTTAGTCAATTCATGTTTGTAAAATTATGATTTGAGTCTAGTTTTTTTCACGTTGATCCGAATCAAAAAAATTAAATATTTTCGAGACGATTTGAGTTTTGTTCAACATTCCAATTTCCATGGATATAAATTAAATTTCTTTTTTTTATAAATCCTAATTCTAATCCTAATCCTACCTAGAGTTGAGGGGAATGAGAGACTCCAGGGAAAGAAAGTGGTGTTTCTAGTAGGTCTACAACTCATGACCTAAGGGAATGTGAGAAAATGAAGATGAACAACTTGACCAATCGGCCAGATGTTATTGTTCAAATTTCTTCCTTTTGAACAAAGCGATTATCTTGCTATTATATCCTTAAAATGAAATTCAAATAAGCTTGCATCCAAACATTTTATGCATGATTATTAATTTGTTTCAATGTTGGGGTGTAACACTTGGATTATATGTAAGATGGGATGACCCATCGAGTACCCTCAGGGCCCATTGGCAATGCATGCAGCAACTCCTAAATCGTAATCATCTCATCTCATAAATATATTAATAAATATGTAATCCTTTCGCTATCAATTTATTTTCAGATTCCCTATTTTCTATTATTAAACTTTTTATATTACTTCAAACTTAATGCTAATTAATGTAAATATCTAGATTTTGAAATTTTAATACCAATATCTACCAACCTTACTCAAAAAAGTTATTACTTCATGCATTTCCACAAATGGAGTCGTATGGTTGTCATGTGTTGTTTTCTAAATATAATTGAAGGGCGTACAGAAATAAAGTTAAAATTAGATTATAAATGGACATACCGATTAACTTTAAAATAAATATGGTATTGAAAATAATTAAATAATAAAAATTAAAGGAATTTAGGGTTAATTTTATAAATTTTAAAATTAGGAAGAAAAAAAAAACAAAAAATTGCACAATACTGGCGGTCAGTCACACTCGTGTAAAATATTAGTTTAATTATTGGATTAATAGATAAATAAGTGCTCAAATAAGAAAAAACTTCAACTTTATAAAAAAACCTAAAAACCTTTAATTTCTCTAAAAAAGCCCCCAAACCCTAACCATAAACTCCAAACCCCTAAAGCATTCGACCGTCGATTCAACCACCACCAACCATCACTCCCTTGGTCGACCCTCTACAACTGATAACCTCAACCTTACATTATTAGAAATTGACGAAGAAACGGCAAAACGAACCACAAATGTCAAATGTTAAATCTTCAATTGAACGACAAACAACGGACGACAGATGAACGAACGACAAATTGGGCCTTGCCACTCGTGCGGCAAGAGGGGGAGAGCCACTTCGACGATGGCGACGTGGTGTTTGACGAAAGTAGAGGATATATTTAGGGATTTGGGGTTCGTTTTGGAAAATATTAAATTGGGGGTTTAAAATTCTTTATTGCTTTTTTTGTTTTTTTTAACAAAATTTAAAGAAAAATTAAATAATATGTCACATGTCATGTTTTTATTGGATGATAGAATTTTTTAACGGCAATTAACGGAAAAACCTTGAAAGAGTTACACAATAAAATGTTACGCACCTACTTAGCCCAAAAAATACTTTAAGCACATATCTGGAAAACATGACCGTCTTGGAGATTTTTGGGCCCTCAGCGAAATTAAAAAATAGACCCCTATATAACAAAAGCATATCATATTTTTTTGAACAATTTATTTACCATTTCTTTAAGTCTTAATTACAAAATAAGTGACCAAACTATACAAATTTTTTTGCTTTAGGTGCCTTTTTTTTCCGTCACGATAGGTACCTAAAGTTTATTTTCTTATCATTTTAAGGTAACAGCCATTAATTTTTTTTAAAATGAAACTTTATGCACATAAAACAAGAAAGACATAATTTGGGTACCATTTTTTTTAAAAAATAGATACCTAAGACAAAAAGTGACATAGTTTAGGCACATGTTTTTAATTTTTTTTTCTTTTTTAATGGTTGTTACATAAAACTAGTAACGGAGTAAACTTTTGGCACCTATTTTGACTAAAAAATATTTTAGGGATCTAAAGTAAAAAAAAAAACAGGTATAGTTTGACAATTATTTTGTAGTGAAGTCATTCTTTAATAAATCATAGAAACATGATTAAACTTTATCAAACACATTATTTTTATTATTAGATAAATTTATTTACTTAAGAAAAAAATAAATTTTTACCATTAGACTAATTTATTTATTTGATAAATTAAAAAATAAAATTTAAAAATATGTATAATTAGATTTTAGGTACCTTAACAATCGCTCAAGGTACTCTCCCTCATAGTTGGCCTTTTGGAAAAAAAAGTATAATTTAATAATTTATTTATCTATTAAACCTTAATTATTATAACCTTATTAAAGCCTCAACGTCTTGTTAATTATCAATAAACAAACACAAAGTTTTATGTCAAAAAATTAATAATTTTAAGGCGCATAATTATTTCATCATTGCAAAAAATATAAAGGAAATTCCTAAATTATATAACAACTTATAATTTTTCGGATGATACAACTGTAGTTCTAAGACCCTCGATCCATCCCGACAACTAATAATAGATCTAAATCTGACAAATCACCTGCACAATTGTTTATATATTTTGTTACACTCTATCTTACAACATGTAGTGCGAGCTTAATTATGATATAATCTAATACTATTAATTATGTTAAATGGATGGATAGAAATTATTTGTTTTTTTTAGTATTTTTATTTTAAAAATAAGTATAAAATTTATGGTTTAAAATTAAAATTTATGATTATAGTTTAAAGAATTAGGAATAATATGTATTTTTTTAAGATGTAAAGTTTAAAATGTTATTTTCTTAACATATTTTTTAGTGTGAGGGTACAAAAACAGATATTGTCATTGTTAATGGGAAGAGAATTTTGGTCCTTAAATAGATAGAGAAGTGGCCACACTCATATTGAATGCATGTGATAATGAATAAAATCAAGGAATAGACAGCTGCAAAGAAAATGATGATAGATGCTTGAATTATTGGGTTGTGAATATGCCACGGAGAGAATCACTTTGAATTTTATTTTCCCGGTAGGCTGTCTTTGGTTGCCGGAGGAAATTAGGAAAAGTACAGATGAGAAGATGCTGGGAATCCAGCTGGTCCAATCCTGATCCACCATTGGAGATTTATATGCTGGCATTTCTTTGGCCACATATTATATTTTCTCAAAATAAATAAAAAATAATTAAAATAATATTATCTGTACGGCCATCTTATTTGTCAGGTTATCACTTTTGTTTCTTGTGATAAATACTCCCTCTGCCCAACTATGCGGTGTGGACCTTATTTAAATCGAATTTATTTTCTTTTTCCTCGTGAAATTTTTTTTCTTCAAAATGTTAGATTTATAACACAAATCGTCTTAAATTAATTAGAACAAAATTTTAAAAGATTAAAAGGGCAATAAAAAAAGTGTCGACCTCACTTAGTTAAACAGAATTTATTTTATTTTTTCTTGCGAATAAAATAAATTCCAATTGTGTTATTTTTTTTAAAAAATGTTTAAATGTAAAATAAGTGCTTAATGTATATATTTTTTTAACTTTAGGTGTCTAAAGTATTTTTTTATAAAAATATATACTTAAAATTTTAACCGTTATTATTTTAGGTGCTTGATCATTTAAAAAAACACGTTACTCATTCAAAACGCGACACATGGCAGAAATATTGATTTTTAATACAACAAAAACTTTAAAAATGGACCCATTTTTCCAATAAATAAATTATTTTTTAATAATAATAATAACATTTGGACTAATTTATAATACTAACTATATAATGATATGGTTCTACCAAAAAGTGAATTGATATGGTAAATAGATTCTACTAATATTTTCAACGCATAAGAAAGAAAAATATAACTAAATATAACCTTAAAAGATAGCTCTTAAACCTCCTTAACAAAATCCTTTTATTTATTTGTATTATTTGTTGTTGCTCTCACGATTTTTAAGATTTCGCCTTGACTAATTTGAACCGACTCGCATAGTACTCTTAGTTTTGGTGGTGAGTCTCCCAGCGAAAATATTTTATATACACAACGCCTCAAACTCGAAACTTGCTTAAATAATATCAAGTTGCTTACTACTTGAACCAAACTCATTATTTATTTATTTGTACTTTAGCAGTAAAGTTGTCTCAACTATTATTTGCCAAAAAATTGCTGAATATCTAAAATTCAATTTCATACTTTTATTACAAAAATAAATCAATTCCATACCTTATTAGTACAAGAGATATTATAGTACATGTACTACCGTTAGTGAAAAATATCAGATTTCACAACTAATTAGCTACAATAGACGTAATCGAAATATATTAAAAATTAAGGCATATAACAGCCTAAATTTTTATTAGAGTCGGCAAACGGGTCGTTTGAATCCGGTTTAGTTCGGGTCATTTCGGTTTAGGCCATATTTAATTTTAACTACATTCAATTTTGGTTCTATCTGTTCTGGTTCGATTTTAATACGGGTCTATAGTGATTCAGGTCACATTGGTACGGTTGCTTTTTGGGTCGATTGATAACAGGTCAGGTATCTTCAGGTCGGCTCAAGATCGGTTTAATAGGACATCGATATATTTCAGTTGGGTTTTCAGGCTGGATCAATTTTTTACACCCATATATGGCTTTATAAAGCCAATATATTTGATTTTTTAGTGAGTTGTGAGGCAGTTCACATCAAATTTTTCATTATTTCTTTTAATATATTTTCTTTATTTCGGGTTACTTTCAATTCAGTTGAAAATGGTTCGGGCACGTTCGGTTCGGTTAAAAATTGAATCGGGTTGATATCAGTTCAACTAAAAATCAGGTTGGTGTCGATTCGATTGTTTCGAGTTTTGAATCAAGTTTAAGTCGATATCGAGTAAAATCGGTTCGGGTCTCGGGTCAGTTTGCCACCTCTAATTCTTCTCTGTAAAAATATTTTATACCAACATATAAAAAAATATAAGTTCTTTAACATTTTTATGTATAAATTAATAACTTGATAAGTCATAAATAAGGAAAATAATATATGAATTATAACATTTTGACAATTTCCTTTGAATTTAAATAAATTATAGGTTAACCAATAAGTGTTGGACACAAATCATAAGAAGAGAGATATTAAATTTTAATCAGATAATTAGAAAGAATAATCATAAATTTTGAAAACAAATTTGACATTTGCCACTGCCCATACCATCACAACAGACATTGTGGATGTCACTACCCTTTAGCCTGTGGATGCAGTATACTATTCACCGTATTCTGTTCAACTTATGCCGCACCCAACCCAAGATTATTATATACGAGTACTACCAGACATGATATTACTTCATACCCTTCGTTTGACGGGTGATACTCCTTACATTTAATATATTATTAGTTTATTGATACTGTGCTTTATTATCATTATTGTAGTGCAATATTTCGATTACATTTAATATAATTTTAGTTTTATTTTATTTAAATAACAATAAATTTTCATTTAAATTTATAATAATTTTATTTTTTTTTCAATTCTCTAATATTGTAATACAACAGTTATATTATTTTTATTTTCATTTTAGTTTATAACAAAATTTTTCTAATTTTATTTTTTTAATAAATCTCCTAAAAATAACATAATTTTTCATAAATCAAAATATTTTTTTAAACCTATTAATTGAGTAGTCAAATAAATAAAGACATAAATATCAAACTCGTTATAAAATGTTCATTTATCCTATGTGTTAAAGGACAATGTACTGTTTCAAAAATAACATTAGAAGGGTATTGTTTTTAAGATTGTATTTTAATATACAAGTTATAAAAAAAATTACACAATCTTTTATAAAATTTAAAATCTAAATTCTAAATTCTAGCACCCTCAAATTTTAACTTTAAACTCTAAACTCTAAATTCTAATCATAAACCTTAAATTTTATATGCTACACACTAAACTCCTAAACTTTAAACCTAACTTAAAACTCTAAATTTTAAAATTTAAAAATTTATATAAATTAAAATTTACACAAACTTATATATAAAAAATATTCTCCTATTTTTAATTATTTTTTCAGTATATTTGAGTAAAATTATCATGTTAACATGATATTACGTATACTATTTAATTTTCAATAATACACGAAGTGTGACACATGGGTGGCTGACTTTGTCCATCGCGTTGCGTCACCCCTACCCTGACATAACGTTTAAACTTAAAAAACAGAAACAAATTAAATAATCCACGTGTCCTTTTGCTTGGAAAGACAAAAATGTCCCTATCCACCGTTCATAAATTGCTTCAGAAAGCAGTGCCGTCCCAGTTGAGTTTAAAGTGGTCCACTGTAACTAATTTTCAGTTCAAACTTCATTTCCTCTCTCGCTTCTCTTTTCCTTAAACGATAAGGTTTGAGCCCATAATCACCCCTTTCATGGGATTTTGTTGAATTTTCAATTTAAAGTTCATTTCTTTGTGTTTGGTAACAATGCCCGAGGTTGAAGACAATCGGAGTCACAGCACAGCCAGTGAGTCGTTGGAGCTCTCATCGGAGAACACCCTTTCTGGGAAATACGAGATCGGGAAGTTGCTGGGATGTGGGACGTTTGCTAAGGTTTACCACGCGCGGAACGTCAGCACGGGACAGAGCGTTGCCATCAAAGCCGTGAGCAAGCAGAAAGTTCTGAAAGGCGGGTTCGTGGAGCATGTTAAGAGGGAGATTGCTATCATGCGCCGGTTGCGCCACCCCAACATCGTTAAGCTCATCGAGGTGTTGGCTACGAAAACCAAGATTTATTTTGTCATGGAATTCGCTAAAGGCGGGGAGTTGTTCACGCGTATAGCGAAAGGACGTTTCAGCGAGGATCTCAGCCGTCGGTATTTCCAGCAGCTGATTGCGGCCATCGGATATTGTCACTCGAGGGGCGTGTTCCACCGCGATCTGAAACCGGAAAATCTCCTCCTCGACGAGAACTACAATTTGAAAATAACGGATTTCGGACTCAGTGCGGTGAAGGAACAGATCCATCCCGACGGACTCCTCCACACTTTATGTGGAACCCCGGCTTACGTGGCGCCGGAGATTCTGGCGAACAAAGGGTACGATGGCGCCAAAGTCGATTTGTGGTCGTGCGGCATAATTTTGTATGTTCTGCAAGCCGGTTATTTGCCGTTCAACGATCCCAATCTGATGGTGATGTACCATCGAATCTACAAAGGGGAATTCCGGTTTCCAAAATGGACGTCTCCCGATCTCCGGCGCTTCATATGCCGGCTTCTCGATCCAAATCCAAATACGAGGATCACCGTCGATGAAATCATCAACGACCCATGGTTCAAAAAAGGTTACAAAGAAATCAGATTCCATGACGAAGATTTTGAATTCAAAGAAGAAACCCAGGGCAAGAAATGCTTGAACGCCTTCGACATAATCTCATTATCATTGGGTTTCGACCTCTCTGGTTTGTTCGATGTGGCCGAGCCCTCATTTCAGAAAGAGCGGTTTATATCAGAGGCGAGACCGGAGAAAATCATAGAGAGAATCGAGGAAGAGGCCAAAAGAACGGAGAACGTAAAAGTATATAAGAAAAGAGAAAATGGGATACGATTGGACGGGCATAATGGTAATTTTATTCTCGCCGTCGATATCCATCAGTTAACGGAAAAACTGGTGGTGGTGGAGGTGCGCCGCCGCGATTTTAACGTCGGCACAAGCGATGAAATCTGGAAAGGTAAGTTATGGCCAAAACTTTCCGATTTGGTATATAAAAATTAAGCAAGGCAGCAGGATTCTGGGTAATTTAATAGATAGAACCGGCTGGAAAAATGTTACCGGCAGTTGTAGTACATACAGTCACAGATAATGTTACCGTCTGCTTTACAAATCGGAGCTGACCCAATTCACCGACCGGGTTACTGTATTATGTTTTTGCCCGGATTTAAACATCAGTTTCAATTGCTATAGTTTTTGGTAATCTTTTGCTTATACTTTTACCTGGTTTTTTATTCTTCTTTTGGAAACAGTGGTTTTGTTTTGGTAAATGAAAACACTAAATTTGGTTTTAAGAGATTATTGAATTAATCTATAATAAGCCAAATGATAGAATCCTATTATGAGATGAAAATATTTATTTTTATTTTTTATTCTTAAATACTATCCATTTTTTAAAAGTGGGATTTTAATTTTATATTGAAATTTATGAATTCTTTTTTAAAATATAGAGTAATTCATTTAATATTCGAATTTCCAAACGTGCATTTTGGTTCGTAAATGGAATCCAAATTAGTAATCTTAGTTGTTGACATAAATGTTTTTTATTAAGTTCAAATATCCAAACTTGTGCTTTGGTAACATTTGGTTTTTCATAAATGTAAATGGAATACTTACATTGTAAATAAAGTAATTTAGTTGGAAGGATTATTCTTGTAATCGACCTTTATAATATCTAATTCAAATTCATTAATAAATAAATTGGATATCACCTCGCTTTAAATAGAGATTCCCGCTTTAATTCTTTTCTTGTATCGGAAAAGGGATGAAAATACCTTAAGAGTCGTTCGGTTTACGAAAAAAATTATTATAAGTAGGAATACTCTTTTTCAGAATCATATTTTCATGTTTGGTTTTACATTATTCCTATTATAATCAACCTTTAAAATATCTAATTCAAATTCATTAATAAATAAATTGTCCAAAGAATGTTTACAACTTATTATCGTGTTAGCTCCTTATTTAAAGATAAAGATAGCGGAAACACCTGCTTATCATTTAAGTTGGTGTTTGAATTTTGATAAGGATAAAAGTTATCATCTTATCAATCAACTTCTGTCGCTGATTTATCTACTAGTTGGTCTAAGTAGTGAGCAGTTTTATATTGTTAAATAAGTATCGAGTTTGAAACTTTAAATATTTTAAAAAAATTTGTTAAAAAATTTACTCATTAAAATTAAATGTACGGCGTATATCAATCTGAATTAGTCACGATAAAATTTTAGAGTAACGAAAGGACAACAAAAAAAACTTCTCTCACTGATTTGTGTGTGTTTTTATACTTTTTGCTTTAACTATTCACTATTCCTAAGTTCAAAATCATTTCTGTAGCGAACAAAATCAAAGAATATATGGATCAAGATCCTCCCTTTATGTCACTAATCTTTTGCGCATATTTTGAGAACAAATCTTAACCACTGAATTATTTGCAGACTCTAAAAGAAAAAATTAAAAGCAAATTACTCTTTAGGACGTTTGGGTACAAATTGTAATTACACAGTTATACAAGTTTAAATTTTAAGATAATATTAATTATAAAATTGAAGAGTGCAATTACTCATATTCTCACCCCTCTCCATAGAAGTTGAAGAGTGTAATTGAGGTCCTCTAATTACACCCAATTCAACAGGTATGATACTTGTTTAAACACACCCTAATTAAGTAATTACACCCAATCATACTAATATTCAATCATCCAATGACTTTCCAAACGTGTCCGTATAAAATTTATTTTTCACTTAAAAAAAATTAGTTTCTTACATATTAATTAGAAGATTGATTTGGAAATTCACGTCTTAAACTTTATGGTTTCATTTTTGTTAAAAAAACCTAAATATTATCTTTAAAATAATATTATTCTAATTAATATATTGATTTTTTTCGAATGCTAATCTTATCCCATTATTTGAATACATAATCTCAGTTCTTTAAATCACCATGTATAACATTTTCTTTTTTTAAAAAAGTATTTTAGATGATTTTTAAATTTGATTAATATACTATTTCTATTAAATATGATAATAATAATTGGATATTTATACCATGCACTGGCGGTGGAAATATTTTGTTTCTATAAGTGCCCTATTTTAGGGGTAGAGATTTAGTTTAAGGTTCATAGTTTAGGGTTTAGGTTTATGTGCTTAGAATTTATATATTGTAGTTTGAATTTAGAGTTTAGAGTTAAAATTTAGGGGTTATATGTAAAAACCTAAATCCCTACCATATTACCCTAAACCCTAAATCCTAACCTCTAAGCCCTAATACTAAACCCTAAATTCTAACCACATACTCTAAATTCTAAACCTCTAAACTATAAAACCTTAAACTAGATCCATAACCCCTGAAATTAGGGCGTTATGTTTCCACAGCCAATGAATCATATATTTTCCCATAATAATTTTATACGCTTTTATGAATTATTAAGTTAGAATATTGTATTATACTATTTTTAAAATATATACATAATATATTTACTTAATATATAAAAACAATTAAATAAAGAGATAAAATTGATAAAAGAAAATATAAGAAGTACTGGTAAAAATATTATAAATAAAGTTTATCACGAGGACCATACGGTCTCTAAGGAAGAGTTATTATTGAAATTACCTCCCCCAAATCTTGATACTATTGAGAGCGTAAGGTATCGACTTAAGGTAATATTTACGAACCAAACATGAAAGCATTATGTTAGAATATAAGATTACCCCATAAATATAAATATAAGTTTAGTGACCAATGAATCGGATACGATGGTTAAACAGAAAATTCAAAATTTCACCCCTTCCTAATCTTAAGGGAAAATAAACCTCGACGCCAATCGATATTAAGGTAATACTGAAAATATAATATAATTAAATAAAATTCTTTAAAGAAGAATAATTTATTCTCATAAATGTTAATGTACGGTGGCGGAACTCCTTTGGGACCCAAAGGGCCTCAACCCCTTTTATAAAATTTAAACATTTGGTAAGTATTTGTCTAATAATAATTTGGCCCCTTTAAAAATTAAATATTCATATTAAAATATATAAGAGTTTATTAAATATATAATCAAGTTGGTGTTGAACTAAAGAAAAATGAGCTATTGTGGTAAGCAACTTGATATCGCTTAAGCAGATCTCCAGTTCGATATGTATAAAAAAAATTTTGCTGGGAGACTCACCCACTAAAATTAGGTGTGTGACGTCTGTCGGGCCGAAATAGTTATGACACGTGTCTTCAAAGTTTTTGTCCAATAACTATTTAGGTTCTTATAAATTTAAATTTTAGACAAATTAAGCTTTATCTTATGAATTTTGAGTTTAAATACTTAATAAACATTTATATTTTTAAAATTTAATATTTTAACTTATGTCAATGTTCGATCCTAGCTTCTCCTATTGATGTATGATTTATATATAGTAAAAAAAAGTAGGGTTGAGTTGCAATGGAGCTATAAACGTAAACCTTTACTTTAAAGGAGGATTTGGTACGTCGTTGCAAAATGCCAATAATTGAAACCACCAACTTTTTAAATTAGAGGATGAAACTTCGTTCTTTACGCTGTTGGTGGGGGAGAAGGGTCAAATCATTTTTTATTGAATAAAAATTAATATGTCAAATGCAATAATAATGTTATACTTTTTAATACAGATAAACTAATGTCCATTATTGCTTCTTTGAAAGATTCGATTCTGAAATGATATAAAGAAAATGAAGCCCTTACCCACCGTAATTAATTGAATTGAACTAAATTAAACTAAATTTAATTTTTTATTTAATTTATAATTATTTTTATAATGTAAAAAATAAATATTTTATACTTAAAATACTATAAATGCATTTTTAAGTATTATTTTTTACTTAAAATTTTAAATTTTTAATAAATATATATGAAAAACACTTTAAAACTTTACATTTTAATGTTTAAAAGTCATAAAATAAATTTATTTTGTCAAAATAAAATACAAAAATTCAAAAACTAGCGTTAATATGAAAAAAATCAAAAACTGAGATTAACCGAACCGAAAACCGGTAGTTATTAAAATAGCTTGCCGAATTAAACCGAAACCGAACCATATACACCCCTACGTAGAAGTAATCCTCTTCAAGCCATTCTTTTATTTTTCGGTTCAACTCCCGGTTTGACAGGACTTTGTCCTGATTAATTCGGATAACTCCATGTCATACAATTGGTTATGGTAGGTGAGTCTCTTAACGAAGATTTTTCTGCATGCACAGTGTCTCGAATTCGAGACTTATTAAGCTGCTTACCACTTGTATCAGCCTCGTTAATTAAGCCATTCTTTTATTTTAATTCCCAACTTATTGTTTTTATTTATATGTTAATTTATTAAAACAAGTTCTTTGTCATCATATAACTTTTAATAGCTGCACTACCTCTGGTGAAAAAAAAACATAGATTAAAAGCTCAACAGATCTGCCTAAAATGTAATGTTTAAACCCTTTTCTATAACTCTCTCGAAGAAGTTATGAAAAGGAAGTGAATGATTGTGCTGCAAATATCGGATAGTGGGGGTGGGAGAATTATGTGAATATACTTAATGTGATGGATTTTTTTCCGATTAAGTAGATAATTAATTACATTTTTAAAGTTAATGTCAAGATTCGAATTCATTTAAAATAAAATAATATAAATATTTTTGATCGCTTAATCAGTTTTTTAACAAACTTAATCCATTAATAAATCACTAATGTGATTGATGTTATTACAAAATGGTAAATTGCAAAGAGAATTACATTAATGTTATTAATAGAATCGAGGTTAATAATACGATGGTAAATTATGGAAATTTTGATGGAATAGCATTAGGGGTGTGTATATTTAACCGTAAACGTTAACCAATATAATCGTTATATTTTACAGGTTAATTAACCATACCATTAAGGTGAACGATTTTGGTTAATTGAACCGCTAAAAATGATAGTTAACGTATAAGTTAACCGTTATTAAATTATATCTACATATATTTTGTTCACAAGATTGACTACGTCAATCTCGAGGCCTTCTTATAATATAATATTTATTAGAGATATAATTTTATTATTCTTAAAAGAAACGATGAACATGTGAAAAAAATTGTAATATGTTACAAGTTAATCCGCAACTGAGTTAATTACGATTAACCGTTAGTTGTTAAAACGATTAACCGTTAACGATTAAAATGGTTACTCATTTTTGAACGGTTAGGTTACGATTCAATTAACGCAATAACAGTTAACCGGCCATTTAAGCTAAACGGTACGGTTAACCTACCATGAACATACTAAGTAGTACTTATATAAAGTTTGGTAAACAAAATATTACTTACATGTCTAGATGTAAGAATATCTTTTGTTCAACTAGAAGGAAAAAGAACACTTGTATTCCAAACTATAAAGTTAGGTAAACTTGTAGATATTTGTGGCACATGTAACAATCTATCAACTATTAGTTTTTGACTAGCAACAGCTATAGTAGATTGACCAACATGAACTATTTTGATTTTAGTATCATCACCTGTACCAACAAGTATCCACCATGTGCCCGGTCTCGCCACATAGTTGACATTGTGGCCTCGAGCATCCATTGAATCCTCTACCTCGAGCTTGAGTGGTAGAAGATTGAGAGTTGCCGTCCTATCATAGGGTTCATCTTGCTGATATTGCGCCACGGTCTTTTTCTTTTCATTTCAGCTGTTATCAGTTTGTTTTGGCCTTTACCCGTTTATCATAATTGCTTTGAACATGGCCGTGTTTAGGCCACTCTACTGGTTGCCCTTTTCACCTTCATCATATAATTCTTATGGTTACTCACTGTGCTATCATAGACAAAGAGAATGCTGCTCCCTTACCACTCTTCCTTTCCTGCTTACTCGACCATCTCTTCTACTTTCTCATATTTACATTGCTGATGCATCTGTCGATCATCTTAGAAGATTACTAACGCAATTACCGGTCTTCTCTGTGTGCGTGATAGTGTACATTAACGGCAAAAGTACCAAAATAAAAAAAAAAAAACATTACTTTAGGTATCATATTGCCTAAAAAATAATTGGTAGATCAAAACAGAAACATGCGAATAGATGGGTACCAAATAGGTAGTTTATCCTAAATTTTAAAACTTTAGCGATCAAAATGTAAAATTTGAAGAGTAAGATGACAATCTAATGAGGAAGTATAATTTTGATCTTTTGTCTCATAAATCTTTATAATAGTTAAGATATCATAGCAAGTTTTTCAAGATATAATTCTGTTTTTTTTTTTAATTTCAGACATAATATTTGTATCAAGGTATTCAAGTGTCAAGTATTCTTGGACATGCCCTCTCTTTTGCAAGCTCTAATGGAACCACAATCTGAACAACAATGCTACGGACCAAATCGCTATGGGTATTTTGGGTTTGAACAACTTCGAGAAGGTATCAAATTTGAACAATACATATCATACAAGCATTCTAATGTTACAGTGGTATGGACATTTTGGATTCGGACAAGTTCGAGAAGCTATCAAATTTGAGCAATACATATCTTACAAGCATTTCAATGTTATACGTACATGTACATTTGCACCAATAAAACCTATCGTATCTCACAAACGTATTCCTGTAGTTTGAGGCAACAATTATATATCTGCTACAATTGGTTGCTCTGCACCTTTACATGCATGTAGTATGGTGCAAATATCAGTTGTTTCCAGAAAATGCTCTGCATTCACAAGGATAAGAGGCCCGTACTCGAAAACTATCTTCTTACACTGACATCAACAACAACACATGATATCAGAAAATGCATATAAAACTTGCAGTTAAATCACGGGTAAGTCGTTCAAAACACAACCTTTTTCACATAGTTCTGCACTGAATTACAAGCCTTCAAAAGGATCTCGATAATCTCCAGCTGCAACAAAGGTAAAAAAAGGTGTATACAAGTAATGAATCCACATGATCCTTCTTTAGCAATAGGCATATCGTATTAAATAACCGGAGATATGACAGTAGAGTAGCAATATATCAACATCTCCCCCTCCCACTAACAAACCAATAGCACATATCTTATACGTCAACGATGCAACTTATATTTTAGCAAAGTAACTCAAAAGTCCAGGCATCAAGGGTATCCAATTATTCATAAGATCCACCCTTGTAGTCTTAAAAGAGATGGAGTAATGCAAACCTGTGTATCGGGATCTTTCAATTTCGTTAGTACTTCTGAAATGGCACGGTGGCACACACCACAGCTATTTTCACGGATTTGTGAAGAGATAAGTGCAACTTTCTGGCATAGGTTGACCTTTTGACAGACATCTCCGGGCTGTATCGAAGTGACTTCCGTGAAGAAGAGAGGAACGTAGTAGTCCACCAGGGAAATGCACTAGGCAGAACAGATCAGATGGCCATTTAGTATTTTTGCACTTAAAGAAAAACGACATGAAATAAGAACATTTTTTTTAAATATCCACAAACATCTAAGCTAGATAACTACCTGCTGCTCAAAAGATGGTATACGGGAGCAGCTCTTGTGAAGAAGCTCGACTATCTCAGTCTGGGTCTTGTTTCGTGAAAGGAAATCGATTGTTTCGGTCGCATACTCCTTACACAATGTGCACACATTGTCCTTCCCAACAAGGTTCTCTATGACTTCCGCATCTTGCCCTCGGTTTATCTGCACAGCTGAACCAGGAAATCTGTGTGATTACTCTTGGTTATTTTCTAACTCTCATTGAACAATCTCAATTTTCAAATCTATTTCTCAATTGAAAAAAACATGCAAGAAATTTAAGGTACCTTAGAACAAATTCCTCAATAGATTAAGTTTAACAATTATATATTAGGCAGTAACTTCATCTGAATAAGGATTACTGATCATTAACAAAGTAATTCTCCGCATCATCTTTTAGGTATTATCATTAAACAAAGAAGACCCCCCATAGCCAAAAACTTAAACATCCGCCATCGCTACCGGAAAAGAAAACGAGAATCTTTCAAAAACCGAATAGAGGCGATAACATCAACAAAGATTACCAAAACTTTGAACAGAAGTACCTGATGCATCAGATGCTACCAGCAGAGTGGCTTCGAGTTGTCGAGCATCACATGCCCAGCTAAAACCCAACACAAAGAGGAATAAGAGCCCAAATCTCACATCCATAGTGCCTGTAATCATTCATTAAATATCACGAGAATTCCATAATGCAAACGAAGCAAGCTAAAATGAAAAACAATTCAGTCTTTCACATGAACATGACCAAAGGTAAAAGACTCAACAATAACAATTGACAAAATATGTAAACTGATACACAAATCATTTGAGGTGTGACCATAATCATAAAGTTATAAAATACCAACACAAACACTGATATTTAACCCTTAATTACTAGCAGCAAACGCTTTACAATTACTAATCTTTGAGTCTTTCAATGCTTAAAACTAAAAACATAGCCCGATGAACAAAAAACATGTAAGATGAGAAAACAAAGCTTTCAACAAAGAATTAAAAGAAAACCCAATAAAAGATTTTGCATAAAATTAAACAGTCGGAAGAAAATAATACGAAAAAAAGAGATAAGATCTATGAAAACTGGAAGAAAATGGATGGAAGAGAAGAGTTTAACCTTTGGAAAGAATAGTCAGCTGACGAGAAAAGATCGTATTTTTATTCCCTTTGAGTGTCGTGTCGGGCAAAGGCGTAGAACTGACGTTAGCTGTCTTTTATTAAGGCTTAAATATACATTTAGTGCTTGAACTATATTTTTTTACTCAAGTTGGTACCTAAAGAATTTTTATTTCCAAATTAGTACATGAACTAGACACTTTCTCCCAAGTTGACACCTAAAATTTTTTTCATCCCATTTTGGTACCCAAAATTTAATTCCATCCACTATTCTGATATTTTTATTAACATATTTAGTCCCGAAACTTATACATTCTACCAATTTGGTCTTAGTTCGAAATAATTCAATAAATTTAACTATTTGTATTTACAAATACCATCAATTTAGTCATTTTTTGCGATACTTTCAAATTAAACAAGCCTAACAGATCAAAACAACAATGAGATAATTGCATTCTACCATAAAATAACATCAAGTTACTGTTAAAATTTTTTATACCAAGAAAGTGATATAAACATTTACTGGAGAAAAACAAACAATTAAGAACATAACAAAGAGTAAATTGATAAGATTTCTAAATAAAAAGGGTTAAATTTATTGAACTATTTCGAATTAGGACCAAATTGATAAAATGTATAAGTTTTGGTATCAACTTGGAAAAAAGTGCCTAGTTCAAGTACCAACTTGGGAATAAAAATTCTTTAAGTACCAATTTGAAAAAATATGCTTAATTCAAGTACCAACTTAGGAACAAAATTTCTTTAGGCATCAACTTAGGAGAATGTGTATAATTCGGGTACGAAATGTATATTTAAGCTTTTTTTTTTAACTCATCTAAAATCTCATCAGGTTTTAAACTTGAAAAAATTATATTTTTTTATATTATTTTGAGTTATTTAATGGCTTCATATAAGGGCAAATACCGGTGGGATGATTCGAAAAATATATATATATATTAGAATACAAGATACTTGAACCCATATTTTAGAAAGTAGGCCAATTTTTACGGTGCCGATAAGAAAACGTTATGTGCACATAGCGTTATAGTTTAAATATAAATATTTTGGATAAAGTCAACGCTGGCTGCTTTGGCCGAAAAATAAATATTCAATGCACAACGCCATGTGCAAATGCCGACTTTCTATGTACAGCGCACAATGTCATGTGCACATGACGTCATCCTCCCAGTTCACCATAGATTTTGGCCTAGTTTTCGAAATATGGTTGGAGGATCCCTATATTCCAAAATTTTATTTTAAAATGGATTATCCCCTAATTTTGCCTAAAATAAGTGTCAAATTATATTTTTTGAATTTTAAGTATCTAAAATATTTTTAGTAAAAATAAATGTCTAAAGTTTCAACCATTATAGTTTTAAGTGTCCGACTGTTAAAAAAAATCGTTACCCAATAAGAATATAACACGTGTCATGTTTCTATTATTATTTAAAAAATTGGTAAAAATATAATTTTAAAAAAAACTCAAAACTTCCAAAAGTTTCCCAAAAAGCCTCAAATTTCTAATACCAAAATCACGAATTCCTCAAATTGTTGCCACTACCGTTGTCGTTAGACACCACCACTGTCGTCGTCAGAGGATGTCGTCTATTTCTCCCTACCACCCATCGCTAATAACCAACGAAAGGTGTGCCAATCAAACGACAGACGACGAACGTGAATGATTCTAATCAAACGACGTATGGTTAACACATTTATCGACGATTACCGGCGATGAGTGGTTGAAAAAATAGGCTGTGACCTTCGACGACGATAATAGAGGTGTCCGACGATGGCAACGATGGTAATTTGGAGAATTTATAGTTGGGTATTAAGGATTTGGATTTTTTTTTGAAAATTTTAGAAATTTTGAGTTTTTTTAAATATATATTTAAAATTTTTTAATATAATAATAAAAACATGCAACGTGTCATGTTCTTATTGAGTATTGATTTTTGTAAACGGCGGACACTTAAAATTATAACGCTATAAATTTTAAACACCTGTTTTTACCAAATAAATATTTTAAGCACCCAAAGTTCAAAATAAGTATATTTTGGATACTTATTTTTCATTTAAGCCTTTTTTAAGCTATTCGGGTTATTTGAGTTTAACTCATACAAATTTCAAGTTTGTCATTAATTTTAAGTCACGTTTCTCAAATTTGAACACACGATTCTAGAATACCTATTTAGCTTCAATTTATATTTTTAAAAATATTTTTTCTCTTTCTTCAATTTCACCTATGAATTTTCGATAATTTTATCATTTATTCAATTATTCCTTTGTTTTAAATCAATTTTTGATTAAATTTGAACTACATGCTCCTAAGTCATTGTAGAATACCTATTTAGCTTTAATTTATATTTTTGAAAATAAATTTCTTATTTTTGCAATTTATTCCCTCACCTTTGTATATTTTTTTTTTTCATTTACTCAATTTCCCCTTCCTTTTAAGTCTTTCTTGACTAGATTTAAACCACATGCTCTTAAACCACGTTAGAATACATATTTAGTTTCAATTCATATTTTTTTTTAAAAAATCTTTTATTTTTACAATTTAGCCCTTCAACTTTGTATTATCTTCTCAATTTTTTAATTCGTCATTCGTTTTAAGTTCATTTTTGACCAAATTTAAACCTCATGCTCCACTAACACTATATAGTATCTATGTAACTTCAGTTCATAGTTTTTCACAAGAAAATATTATTTTTACAATTTAATCTCATAACTTTACATTTTATTCAATTTGATCCTTTAACTGTATTTTTTTGAAAATTCTTTCTTTTCATCGTTTCCTTGAATCCTTTATACTCTCATCAATAATTTGTCCTCAAAAGTTGTTTCTTTAAAAATGACATTATAAATATGTTTTAAAATTTTAGGTGATATTTGTTTTATTAAATAACATTATAAATCTTACTCAAACATGTGAAAAAAATGAAGATATATATGTAGGTATTTTTTATATTATTAAAAAAATCGTTTAAATTAGAATCAATCCGTACTATAATATTATAAATAATTATAATTAAATTTGTATAAAAACTCGATTTTCATTTCATAAATTGAATTGAACTTGAAAAAATTTAAAATAAAGTGTAAGTCATAAAATAAGACTCGTAAACCTATTAATATATATCTTAGAATTTTAATCAATATCTTGCGATGTGCACCAAATCCACTAAAGGAAGTACAAAGAGAGCCTTAGTGCAGCGTAAATTGATCTTAACACCGATATCTTAGCAATGACAATCGACAAAACACAATAATAACGTGCATGACGAATTCCAAATGGCTGCTACCACAACGGATTTCAACATTAACTAGAGCCAGGATGTAAAAACGAGTATTATTATGGGTTTCGGGTCGTATCAAGTTAATGGTTCAATTTAAATCGGGTCGGGGACGTGTTGACTCGGGTCTGAATTAACATCATGTTGATCTTAACTCAGACTTGATAAAAAATGATTCTGGAGAGAAGTATAATAAATTAAACGGTAAAATACTTAAATCATCACTCAACTTTATTCTTTAACTTATTTTAGTCACTGAACTTTCAAAACGATAAATTTATTCACTGAACTTTACTTTCTGACCTATTTTAATCACTCTAAATTATTTTATCAATATTTTGATATGACATGATATATTTTATTATTATTAAATATAAAAATAAAATTCAAACCCCAAACACCCCAACCCTCTCCCACCTTCCCTCCACCTCCATCGGTCACCTTCTTCTCTATGAATCAACCCATGTTTGCACAAGCAATCGCCGAACAAAATATAATTTATTTTTATTTTTGATTTTTTAAATTATTTTTATATTTCATAATAAATAAAATATAATTTATTTTTATTTTAAATTATTTTTTATATTTAATAAATAATAAAATACGCCATGTTATACTTTGACCCGAGTTCAAATTTGAAGTTATATAATATATATTTGACCCGAGTTCAAATTAAATCATTTTTATTCAATTTTATTATAAAATGGATAAGCATTATATAATATATATTTGAAGTTATAAGCATCTAATCAAATAGTAGTCCGCTACCATAATAGTGGCCATTATATAGCGGTAGTAGTACCGTCCAAAACTGCTTTGTTCCTAATAAAAAAAAGATCGAATAAGTGATGAAGGGAGATAATGAAGATGAAGGAAGAAAAGTTTTTTGAAAGAATTTCAGATGAAAAATTGTAAGACAGAAAAATGAGTAAAGAAGGACGAAAAGAAAAAAATATTTTCGATTCTCGATAAATAATTAAGTAAGAAATACAAGTTTTATTTTGAAGGAATTCTGTATGAAATAAGAAAATTTGTTCATGTTAGGCTTACTAGTTTCTACATTTGTTGATGAATTCTATGAGTTTTAGTCCGCTAACAACTGGCTAACGTTTTAACTTATTCAATCAGTGAGTTCATGAATTCAACTCATTGAAGAAGTTTAGTAAAATTAGAAAGCAATGTAAATGTTAGAGTATAGTTAGTTCATTGATTTCTTAAGGTTTGTTATTAATTAGTTAGGCTTGTTAATTAATTAAATTGATTTTAGTTTATTTGTCAAAAGAAGTTAATTTTAGTTTGGGTTATAAATACCCAATATCATTGTAACCCAAAGATGACCTATCATTTAGTAAAAATTTCAGATTACTTCCCTGATGGCACCATCCTCACACATGTGTTGATGAAATTCAAACATGAACTATGGAATCGAGTAGCGGGACGTGACATATGTTTTCAAATTTACCATTGCTTCACAATTGGAACTCTGCTCCACCTTTCACCTCTCCGCTATGAATGTGTAATATTGAAAATTATTACGACCTACATAGATGTTGGAAAATCCATCCCGACTAGGGATGATCATGGATCGAGTTGGGTCAAATTTTTAGTTGATCTGTACTCGACCCGAAAATTTAATATTTCTATTTAAACTCGACCTGACATTTTATGACGTTCTACCCGATCAAAACTCTGCCCGAATTTTAGAATAAAAACTTGCAATTCTATAATTAGAGAACAAGGATGGAAAATCCAGTTTGCCTATCGTGAATCAAAATGTGAAGCTCATGTGCTGGCACAGCAGGGGATTGATCAGGAGAATGATATGCTTGATCTTGGTATGTAATGTTGGTTTCTTGTGATGTCCAATGTTTTGCTGCTATGAGTTTCCACCTATTGCGTGTGGTGTGAGATTGTAACAGGTAATAGAATGTAATGTTTGTACTTCGAACATTGATGATAATGTAATTAAAGCATGGCACTCTTTCCCCTATTAAGTTTAGAGGGGATTTTAATGAGGCCCTCTCTTTATTTTTTTAGAAAAAATATTTGAATTCAATTCGATCTGACATAAATAAAAAAATATAAATTTTTATTAATATTTGATAAAATAGACAGTTAATTGAAGAAATACAAATAGAGATGGAACATTATAATAATTATACCATTTTATTAGACAAAATAAAGAGATAATTGAACAAAAATATATAAAGAGAGGGGCATTATAGCAATTATACCTAAATATTTAAAATAAAATCAAACTATTATTTCAGGTCAGGTCGAGTAGGGTATTTTTCACCTTAAACCCAAACCTAAACCTGACCCGGCTTCATCCTAAAAAATTAGACTCAAATCCAACCCAAACCCAATTTTTTTAAACCCGACCCTATAAAATCAAGTGGGGTCGGAACCATCGGGTCTAGGTGGAATGGCGATCTCTAATCCTGACCTAGCTTTTACCCATTGCTATTTGATTTTTGCTTGTTATGTAGAATATTTTAAATTTTTCCAAGGCAAGTATGTATGTGAGTATAATTCTTTAAAAAGAATATTTAAATATAAATACATTTTCCACAATTGGAATTTTGTTTATATCACGTACTTAAAATATATGTTGGGAGGCTCGTTCGATCAACCGTGTAGCCAAGAAGGGGGTGAATTGGTTTTAAGGTGATTTAGGTGGAAGCTATGGAAATAAAAACTTGACACAAAGGTTTATAGTGGTTCGAGCTTCTAACCAAGCTCTATATCCACCACCTTAGCTTCCCACTAAGGATTTCTAACAAATTCACTATTGAATTTTTTCTCATTTTCTAGGCTAAGGAGGCAACCCTTACACACTCAAAGCTTTCTATCCCAAAGCTTGAGCAAACCCCCTTTTACAAAGAGAAATACAAAGCAAACTAGGAAAACCTCTCAAAGGTTGATATGTTTGCAATTTAAGCAAACTCATTTAAAACCTAACACTTGAGCATGTATATATTAAGCTCACAAGTGTGTTCTAATGAATAATTTGACAATTAAAGCACTAAGACACTTTTTCTATACATTGAATGTTGGCTTGATGATTCTTGTTGTTCTATAGATGTTTGAAGGTATCTTTTAAACCCTCTAACAACTTCATGACCGTTACTAGCCGTTGGGGACTTCTTTTCCAACTATAAATGCACTTTTGCAGCATGAAGTATCGATACTCAGGTGCTGGTATCAGTATGCTACCTAAAGAAGAAAGAGTTGTTGAACATTTAATACAAAGAGTATCGGTATATATACAAACGTATCAGTACGAACCCATTCGTATCGGTACATTTGAAATTGAACCAGTACAGAATTTGGCTACTGGAATTTTGCAAAACTTGGGGAAGAAAAACTGTATCGATACGCTCAAAACCATATTGGTACGGGGTCTCTGGGTATCGGTATGGGTCTCAACCGTATCGGTACGCAGATCATGTTTTTGACACTTTGGCTATTTAAAATCATTTAAAGCATGTCAAAAACCTTTAAAAACATATTTTTCAAGTTTGTGGACTTTGAAATATTTTTGCAAATTAATTTAAGTCCAAAAACATCTTTCTTTAAGTTATATCAAAATCAAAGTATCTCAACAATCTCCCCTTTTTGATATAACAAAACCACTTGAAAATTTGTTTTTGTGAAAACTCCCCCATAGAAGAATAATTTTAGAAAAATAGAATATTTTTGAAAATATTTAAAACTCTCCCTTTTTCTTTTTAAAATTTAATTTTTAAATCTATCTCTCCCCTTTTTGTTATATCAAAATGTTGGAAAAATTAGTACGAATTGATAAAAATATTAATTGTTGGTGTAAAATAGAGAAAGGAGAGAAAAAGATTTATCATGAAAGAAATTTTAAAATAGGCTCTCCTTACTCAAGCATCTAGTATATTGTTAGTCCAACAATTCAAGACAAAAAGATTGAATTTCAATTAAATAAAACAAATAAGTGCATGAAATTCAGATAAACATGCAATTTATAAAATATGAAACATAAGCATACACGGCATGGCAAAAAGGAGAAAAAACTGTCACTTTTTTCCTATGCGTAATGGTACAATGGAACTCGGATCGATACTGGTTGAGGGCCGTACCAGTATTGAAGGCACGAAACTGGTGATAACAACAACAAAAACAACTTAAAAGGCCTTACAACTTAGTTTTAAGTTCATAAAAAGGCTCTATTAAGTCCTAAATAGACATTAAGCACATTTTGCTACTCATGCTTCTTAAAACATAACATTTGGCTTGGGAGGATTTGAGAGCAACAACATTCACGTCAATGCCTTGCTTGATCATCTTCTTTTCCCTTCTTCATTATTTCATGAGTAAGAATAGACCCCATGAGAGCATCAAGTTTCAAGGACTTGAGATCCTTGGCTTCGATGAGGGCGGTCTTCTTTGAGTCTCATGACTCGGAAAAGAGTAGATAAGCTTTCAAACAAGCTTGTCTTCCGGAATGATTTCTCCATAGCCTTTAAGTCTATTAGTGATGACGAAGAATCTATCGAACATCTCGTTGATGTCTTCATCCGGTTCCAACTTGAAGTTCTCATACTCAAGGTTGAGAAGACCATCTTCTTACGATCATCCGCACTCTATTCTGCCTTGCTTCTTTGTGGCACAAACGGACCATCAAGGACAATATCCCGAATACGGTAGTCTTTGGCTCTTATGAAGTACATCACCCTATTCTTCCAATAGGAGTAGTTGGTTTCATCAAAGAATGGTGGTCTATCGATGGATTGCGCCATGATGTCCGGTTGATGTAGAATGGTTGAGCTCCTCTAGGATTGACTCTTGGATGTTAATCTGATGAAGAGACGAAGCTCTAATACCAATTGTTGGGAGGTTCATTCGATTAACCATGTGGCCAAGAAGGGGGTGAATTGATTTTAAGATGATTTAGGTGGAAGCTATGGAAATAAAAACTCGACACAAAGATTTATAGTGGTTCGAGCTTCTATCCAAGCTCTACATTCACTACCTTAGCTTCCCACTAAGGATTTCCAACAAATTCACTATTGAATTTCTTCCCCTTTTTAGGCTAAGGAGGCAACCCTTACACACTTAAAGCTTTCTACCCCAAAGCTTGAGCAAACCCTCTTTTACAAAGAGAAATACAAAACAAACTAGGAAAACCTCTCAAAGGTTGATATGTTTACAATTTAAGTACACTCATCCAAAACCTAACACTTGAGCATGTATAACAATTAAGCTCACAAGTGTATTCTAATGAATAATTTGACAATTAAAGCATTAAGACACTTTTTCTATACATTGAATGTTGGCTTGATGATTCTTGTTGTTCCATGGATGATTGGAGGTGTCTTTTAAACCCTCTAACAACTTTATGGTTGTTAAAAACCGTTGGGGACTTCTTTTTCAGCCATAAATGCACTTCTGCAGTAGGGCGTATCGGTACTCGGGTGCTGCTATCAGTACGCTACCTAAAGAAAAAAGAGCCGTTGAGCATTTAATACAAAAGGTATCGGTACGAACCCATTCATATCGGTACATTTGAAACTGTACCGGTACAGAATTTGGCTACTAAAACTTTGCAAAACTTGGGGAGGAAGAATTGTATTGATACGCTCAAAATCGTATCTGTACGGGGTCTCTGAGTATTGGTACGGGTCTCAACCGTATCGGTACGCAGAGGCTGTTTTTGACACTTTGGCTATTTAAAATCATTTAAAGCATGTCAAAAACCTTTGGAAACATTTCAAACATATTTTTTAAGTTTGTGGACTTTGAAATATTTTTGCAAATTAGTTTAAGTCTAAAAACATCTTTCTTTAAGTTATATCAAAATCAAAATATCTCAATAGTATACTAACTTTTTCATTTAGGTACATAAGGTATTTTTGGTCAAAATAAGTACCTAAAGTATATTTTTTTGTCAAATCAAATACCTAAAATATTTTTTTGGTTAAAATAGGTACCTAAAGCATTATTTCGTCAAAGTAGATACATAAAAAATATTTTTTTGTCAAAGTAGGTACCTAAAGTTTTTTTTGTTAAAATAGGTACCTAATGTATTTTTTAATCAATGTCACATGACAATTTTTAGGAACCAAGATGATACATATACTTTAGGTACTTATTTTGACCAAAAATTATACTCTAGGTACCTATTTTAACCAAAAAAATACTTTAAGTACCTATTTTGAAAAAAATATATACTTTAATTACTTATTTCCCCCAAAAAATTTAAATACCGAAATAAAAAATAATATATTTTAGATATTTATTTGTAATACAAGCCTTATGATTTTGCCATTCCTACATGAACTACTCTCAAAGAAAAAACACAACCTTTTTAAGGTTTAAAATATTTAAAAGAACTCACCATATATGCATGATTTATAGTTTCAAGTTTTTGTTATGTGTATTTAAGATTTGAAAGTATGACTCATTTTCGTGAATATAATTTTTTTTGTATTCTTATTTATGTTTTACACTAAAAAATAAATTTAAGGGTGTGCAAATATATATATATATATATATATATATATATATATATATATATACTAAATGATCCGAATTCGAGCATTATATGTGTACCTTATCAAAGGGTCAAAAAAATATGAATAAATATTATTATATAATAACACTAATATATTCAGAAAAGTGATGTCCTGCTTCTCTATAGTATATAACCCCAAAATGTATACTGAGATCTTCAAGCCTAAAACTTTTTCTTCTCTGGCTCTGGGATTCTTTTCCTTTAAATAATCCCTTTAACCCATTGATCACCGAAATCCCAGGAAACACATCCGAAGATGTTGAACACAAGCCCTGAACATCTTCCCCATAATAAAGCTCTCGAAATTAAGCAGAACGACAAGTTTTTTTCCAGGCTTTTATCCAAGGAAAACTCCCTTGCCAATCCTTCTTTCAGGGTCTACTACGGCGGACTCTCCGGTGCTGTCCCTTTCACGTGGGAGTCTCAGCCCGGAGCTCCCAAATCTACACTCTCCGATGCAACCATCCCTCCTCTAACTCCTCCTCCATCTTATTACTCCAACTCCAACTCCAACTCAAAACCCCTCAAGAGTAAGCGCTCAAGATCTGGTCTTTTGCACTCATTGTTCCCCAAGATTATCAGTTTGAAGAAAACCAGCAATCTTTTGCCTTCTTCTTCGCCGATGTTTCTTGCAACGAGCCCCGGGGAAGACACAAAGAGGAGTCGGTTTTCGAATCCAGACGATGAAGATACTGCAGCCATTGGATCGCAAACTTCGATTCTCTGTTTCGATATCGGTCGAGGGAAGTACTGGTAAAGCTTTGTGGATAATACGGGTGGTGAACGTACATTAAAGGCCATGTCCTCAGTTGATTGCCATGGATCTAGCCAAGATATAGATTTGATGGATGAGAATCTGTCTCACGTTAATTTGTGTTGATTTACTTTGTAATGATGTAGGTATGTGTTTTTATCTCTTCTATGGTTACTTAAACTGTGAAAACACCCAAAACTGTTGAATGTATGGTACTAAATCATGTAGTTTTGCAGGGGGGGGGGGGAATAGTTGTACTTTTCTCATGCGTCCTGTTAATATATATGTTCTCTTTTCTTTAATAGTATATATTATTTATGTTTATATTAGGAAGGGCAGAGCTGCATTTACCTTCATAATCATTGCCACTAATTGGATTTTATATACTGTAAATGACTAAGATGATCAGCTGGTTTGAGGCGTGAACATTTGATCAAGACGAGTAAAAAAAGTAGAATATAATACTAATTCGGATGCTTATAAAAGACCGGAAGAACATTGATTTTAACTTGGAATTATTGTAAACATAAAGAGAAACATAGGAGTACAATATTACACATATATGCTTAACTCTTCCTTTGTATTCAACATTCAACAGTACATTCTCGTATCAACGAATCAAATGGTTAATCATTTGTTTCCAACTTTAGAAAAAGAAAAAGGGAAAAGTAACCAAGTTCCTTAGTTTTTTTTAGTAAACCCACACCAAAGATGTAGACATTTGTATGTTATCAAATGACAATTTATTAGTATACCCCACACTGCTCTAAACTACCCTAATCAAAGGGGACATACTCTTTGAAAGGACAGTAGGGATTTTGTTGCATAGTTTGGTGGTTTGAAAAAGATTAGAAATCCTTGTCAAGCAATTTGGGGTGGTTGATTGCTTGCAGTTGCAGATGTGTTTCTCTGTGGGATTATTTAATGCATTGATGAAGGATGGATAAAGGTTCCTATCTTCATATTAAATTTGAGGGTTTGTCAGTTGTGTTTCTTTTTGGAATCTTTGGCACTTCCTTTCTCCTTCCAGAGTACATAAATCTTGTCTCATTTCAGTGTTATGAAACCTCGTGGGGCTTTCTAATTAAATGAAGCATGCACAAAGCTATGATTATATTAAATTTGAGGGTTTGTCAGTTGTGTTTCTATAATTGATTACGATAATATTTACAATAATGATAATTATAATATCATCGAGATTTAAAAAGTTTTAGGGTAAACTGTATATTCGGTATCTTATCTTTACTCGTGTTTCTGTTTTAGTATCTCAACTATTTTTGTTGGTAAAATTATATCTGATGGTACATTTTATTTCTATTTTAGTAAAATTAACATTATATTGACTACAAGAGAGAAAATAACGTGGAAGCCAACAAAATAATAGGTAGTTTTATGATTGTAGCTTAAACTTGTATTTGTAAGGGCATATTTTTTTAGTATACTACATGTTCATTTTATAGTTTATGTTCGAGATTCGTGATTTTCTCTCTCACTTTCAATAATATTGTCTTTAAAGTTTGAACTCATGTTTTCTCCTTAAAAGAGTAATATGTCTTGCTATTGCACCCAACCCTTGTTAGCAGTAAAATTTTGAACCTGCTTCAAACCTTTTCATCATATATGCTCTTTGCTTATGAACAAGTAATCTGTCACCATCCCCTTGCTTTCAGTTTATGGTTACCTAAACCATTGAAAAGCAACCAAAACAAATAATATATGAACTTAACTGCTATGAATGATTTAAGCATGATGGAATTAGAACGATTTGATTGCTTTTCCAAAGTTGAGGGAATGAATTGGTCCATTGATTTACATTGGCCATCTTTGTGGAAAGACGAGCAATGACAAATAAAGAAATTTGTTGGTAGCGTGGCCGGACGATGCTCTTGGATGGAGGAGAGCGACGGTTGAGGCGGTGGTCCGGGAGCTTTTTTGGTGGTTGTGGTGAGGGAGAGAGGTCGTGAGAATTGGGGGTCTGCCCTCTTTTAAACCCTTGTTCTCTTATCAGGTGTTGGTACTAACAAAAATGAAAACTACGAAAATGATGTCTCATTCTTAAGCTTTTTACGCTCCAATATATATTGTAACTATTCAATAAATTCGCGATAGGCTTTCTAAGAGAATGGTTTTTGAATGAAATGGAAGATGGGATTTTTCCATGCATTGTAATTAGCATGTTTCAATTTTTACAACCTATAATAAAAGAATTATATATATATTATTACAGGGCTAAATTCATTCCCCTGGCTCTTGTTTTACTAGTACCAAGGGAAGTGAAGCGGATATCAGTATTAATCTTATATGCATTGGTGTTCTGCAGTATCTTGGCATCCTCGTCGCATGCGGTGACTTCATGAATAGCGTTTGCTAGATAATCGACGTTCTTCGTGGTCACTCCGGCCATGCTGCCATGTTAATGCACGGCGAAGCTCGGATTAGCTTATGATAGTAATGCATGACAGAGTAGCAAGTCTCAAACCTTCAAGAACAAAACCGATGTTTTATACGACATACATACCTTATGCGTCCATCAGGTGTCATGTATATATGAAATTCCTTTGCAAGTAGGTAGACCTCGGCACGATTCAATCCGGAGAAGCAAAACATTCCAACCTGCAATTTTGAATATTCTGATGGGTTGAAATGCAAAATATGGAGCATTTTGAGCAGCGTCGAAGAAGTTTCTAGTTACATTACTGACCTGGTTGGTTATGTGTTGCCAATTGAGGGGAGACCCTAATCTCTCAAGAGCTTCCCGAAGAATAACTCTCATTCTGCGAATTCGAGTTGCCATGACCTTATAACATATGATTAAAAGCGCATCAGTTCAATCATCCTTGTAATAATGGAAAATGAAGAGAGTGCAGAACCGGAAAAAGGAACTTGAAACTAAATATACCTTGACCTCCTTGAGCCAAATGGCTTTAATGTCGGGATCACTCAAGATTTTCGAGACTAGTGATATGCCGTGAATTGGTGGAGTGCCATACATAGTGTTAGAAATCTGCTGTAGCTGGCTCTTGATTGCCATTGCTTGTATTTTGTCGTTGCAGAGAACACTGAAACAATCAATGTTGGTTAAGATTACTGAAGAACAATACGGACCAAACCAGAACACGACGTGATCATTGAAACCTTAAGCCTATCGATTAACATAGGCTCAAGGTTGAAATGGAGCAATACTTAGTGAGCTCTTATTTCCATTCAATTCAATCTTGGATGATGAATTTTGGATCGAATGAGTGATATCGATATGGACATAAAGTTCATTTCAAGCCAACCATATCAAAACATGCTCGGTACAAGTTCAGAGAAGTAAACATATATCCATCAAATAGAAACAAAAGTGAAGAACATTGGCTAACCTGAGACAACCCACTCGGTGTCCATACAAACCCATGTTCTTCGCAAAAGATTGCGCACAACCGATCGAATGGCCATCTTCAAGAAAAATCCTAATAGCTTTGGCATCCCTCTCTAAATCTCCACTCGCAAACCCTTGATAAGCAACGTCAAAGAAGGGGAAATGATTCTTTACCTAGAAAGTAGTCAAGGCAAGGATTTTAAAATCAGCAATAGACATTCGAGAAATCATGTTTTGACACAATATAATTATCTCCATTACCTTGAACAGAGATGAGATTTCTCTCCACTGCTCTTCAGTAGGGTCGAGCCCAGTCGGGTTATGGGCACAAGGATGAAGTAAGAAGAAAGAACCATCTGGTGCATTCTATAGGAACCATCAAAACAAAAAGCAGTCAATAACTGAGTCTGAACTTGAGAAATTTTACAGTATTTTCACAGGTATGCAATATTGTATGGTTCCATAGAATTCAATGTAGTATCTTTTCTAGGGAAATATTTAACATCATGCCAATTTAGAAATTCATTCAATCTGCATTTTTTTTATAAAGATGCAAATGTGTTTAGACCTGCAATTTGTTGAAAATAACATCCATGAATGGAGATCATGGTACCTTGATGTCGTCCATGAGTGCCGGGAAGTTTAAACTCTTCGAATCGGGATGGTAGTGTCGAAAGGTTCGATCCGGGACATGAACATCTCTCCAAATGTTGCGGTGACTGCGAATCGAAAATAAGACTGATTCAACCACGGGTTTAGGTACTTAAAAGGGAAAAGCCTAAAACTTCTTTTGCATAACCCCTTTCATATAACTCTAAACAATAGAATGGAATGAAATGGTACAAGACAACTTACTTAGACCAAGTTGGATCAGGCAAATATATTCTCGACTCCGGATAGAATCGCTTCTGAAACTCTGCAAAGAGACGACAAGCACCGGTTCCGGATAGAGCCGGAACTTCGGCGAACCTCCTTTCCTTTATAACATCCGAATCCTCTCCATAAATCAATTTCACACTCTCCATAACCAATTTCGAGCTAACTGCGGTAGACGTTGACTCCCTGCCAATGCATATAAGAAGATCAGATTCAGACAACAAGACGTCTTGAATTAGATACTGGGAAAAAGAGATGAAAACGAAACTCACAAGAAATTGGAAGCCGCAATCTTGCTTTCTGCTTCTCTAACGCATTGAAGCACAACCGGCTTCCCTTCATCGTCCCTGTAAGCTCCCTGAAAAACCCCAGATCCACAATTAATCTTATTATCCCCAAAGATTGAACAATCTAATCGTGAAAAACAAAAAAAGAAAGTACCACTCCAAGATTGATCTTGTAAGGAGAAGGGTCGGCAAGAAATGTCTCGTTGACGGCACTGATGGGGTCCTTAACCGCTGGAGTGACATGATCCCACCATGAGCGTCGAGTGGCGCAGGTGGAAGCTGTTGACATTCCCCGTCTGAGAAACCTGGAAACAATCATGATCAAGAAATGCGAGAAACTGCCGCTGATTTGGTTGTGTTGTGTTCAGGTAACTCTGGGTTGGGTCTATAAATAAGTATATATGAAGAGGATGGAAGTTTGGGAGGAAGGAAAAACAACGGTGTTGTGGTTCCTCTTCCATGGTTTTAGGTTTGTGTTCAAAAAGGATGGGGGAGCTTTGTCTTTGGTTTTTCAGTGGGCTTTTCAGTTGTGTTCGTTGGTTTTCGTTCCTTTTTCTTCCCGCCGTAGCCAACAGAATTGCAGAAATGTGCTGCGTCGGGTTGCTCCTTTTGTCTTCTGGTTTTATTTAAATACTATTTTTTTTTTTACTTTTTTAGTTCGAGAGGAAAAAATAGTCAGACGTGTCGTACAATGAAGAAGCCACATTTTTGAATTTGTAACTTATTTTATTCCTTTAACTAAATGATGTTAAAATTAGAAGTATAGACATATTTAAAAAATATTTATTCCTTTAACTAAATGATGTTAAAATTAGAAGTATAGACATATTAAAAAAAAGTATAGACCTATCAAAATTGATTATGGATAATTAAAAAATATGTTAAGTACCTAATTGCAGCAAAGAAGAAATATTAAGTATCTAATTACCCCAAAAGTTAAATATTTAAGTGTACTATTAAAAAATTAAGTATCTAATTGCACCAAAAAGATTTCACTATCACATTAGACATGAATACTAAAGTTGAGTACCAAAATTATTTTGTTAGGATAAATTACATTAATCATTACTGAATTTTACTCTCAAACTTATTTTGACCATTGAAGTTTTAAAATGTTCAATTTATTCACTCAAGTTTAGATATTGAACATTTTTTGTCACTGAACTTTACTCTCAAATATATTTTAGTCACTGAAGTTTAGACATTAAACGTAGACGGTGGTCGTTCGGATTCAAATTTCACTAGTCACTTCGTCTCAACCCCTTGAGTTTGAATATGACCTTTATTTCGTTCGAAAGTGCCCCGAAGGCCACGAATCGGGAAAAATCATTTCTCGATTTATCTCTTGTTGATCTCCCTCCTTTGCCGTCGGATAAAACCTGTTTATTAATATATTGCTTCTCTCGTGCCAATAAAGCTTTCCACCGTTTGGATCTATCTTTGAGAAGTTCCTCCGTTCGTTGGTAAATGGACAATGTTAAAAAATCTTAATATAGGAGTGACCAAAAACAATTAATATTTAAACTTTAATGAGTAAATTAAACATTTTAAAATTTTAGTGACCAAAATAGATTTGAGTATAAAGTTTAGCAATGATTTACGTAATTTACTCATTTTGTTATTAAATTTGGGATATCCACTTTTGTTTTGATTTGGGCCATGTTCAGTTAATTGAGTTTGAGGCTTAATGGCGATGGATAGTTAAATATCCGTATAATTGTTGTTGGGTAGGATTTGAGGCCTAATCATTTAGATCCAGAAGTGTAGTCCAACCTGTTTCACTCTTCTCTTTTCATCCGTCTAGAGTAGGGCTGTGTTAAATTAATTTGTCTTCCTTTTTGAGGTTAAACTACACAATATACTACTAAATTTTTGATACTGATTCGTTTTCATCTAATTTTTAATTTGTTTAATTTTAATAATAAATTTTAGTTTTTAATTCGTTTATGCCATTTTGTCATTTTATCCTTTAGCCGTAGGTGATGTGGCTAATAATGCTGAATTAAAACTGTTGTCTAAAAGACGTCATTTTACAATAAAAAAATATAAATTTTCGCATTTGAACTCATGTAACCACTAAACCAATTTGAAAATTAAAAACATTTCAACGCAAATAATATATGTGTCAAACTGTAATTAAGATTAATATAGTTTTATTTTTGTTCAGTGTAGTCCCTAAATTTTTTTATTTAATCCAAAATTAACTTCTATTTGTTTTTATTATAATATAGTCCAATATTTTAAATATATTTTTATTTTATTAGTTTAGTCTCTAAAGATTTTATCTAATCCGAAATTGATCCCTATTTGTTTTTAATTTTTATAATCTAGTTCATTTTTTTATAGTTTTATTTTGTTCAATTTAATCCCTAAATTTTTAGTTAATCTGAATTTGATCTTTGTTTTTTTATAAATTTTATAATTTAGTTTAATTTTTTAAATTCAGTTTAGTCCCTAAAGTTTTTAGTTAACCAAAATTGACCCCTATTTGTGTCTAGTTTTGATAATTTAGTCCGATATTTTTAATATATTTTTATTTTTGTTCAATTTAATTCTTAAAATTTTTATTTAATCCAAAATTAACCCCTATTTATTTATTATTTTTGTGCATGGACTGCAGGATCAAATGTTATTTTGGTGCCCTCTGTTATGAATCAAGGCCAGCAAAAAAAAAAAACAACAGCAAGAGACGCCAGCTCAGGAGGTTTGTCAGCAGCAGCCGTTGGTGAAGATTCGTCAAGGACAACACGAGAAATGGGAGCGAAGGGCGTTGTACTAAAGGCATAACAACTTTGAATATAAATAGATGACTAGTTGTTATTGTAAGCTGAATTTTATATACAAATATTTTTTATTCCTAATTCTTATCTTCTAATCCTCTTTCCTCCTTTTCTTCTTCTTCTACCTTGAATTTGATTTCTGCATATTATTCAAATTATTGTTTGATAATTGCAGGCTAGTTCATAACACCTTCCAGCTATGAGTCTGATAAAATTTAATGTTGATGGTTCGGCTCATGGCAAGCCTAGACTTACTCGGTATGGTGGTTGCGGAGGGCTGAGTTTTGATACTGTTTTTGAGGGCCATTGGAAGTGATGAAGTCTGATAATGCGAAACTTTGAGCCATTCAGTGTGCGTTAAATCTGTTGGTTCGGTCTTGTTGGGGTCGTATTTATTCGATTGCGATTGAATCTGACTCATTAATTGTGATTTTGTGAGTGTTGAGCGTCGACTTCGACGTTTGTGGCATTATGTGTCTGTTTTCACAATTTTTTTTTTGTGAGGCAAACGAGACGAGTGTGGGCAGCTTGCTTAGTGCATTGATATCGATTACCGCTGAGTTGCGGTGTTGGGCAGATTGTGAGTTGCATTTGCGCGAATTACTGGATTGATTGTGCGGATTTGTTTGTTTTTTATTGACATTTCGGATTGCTTATCTTTCTCCTTAATAGAAGCAGTATTCTTGATAGAAAAATATCACGAATAAATATTTAAGTATATTAATCTTTTAATTTAAGTATTTAAAGTATATTTTAGTTAAAATAATTATTTAAATTATATTTTATGATTAAAATATATACCTAAAATATTTTTTGTCAAAATAGTTACATAAACTATATTTTTTAGTCAAAATAAATATTTAATATATTTTTAATCAATGTTACATGTCAATTTTTAGGAATTTAAATGAAAAAATATACTTTAAATACTTTTTTTTGACTAAAACAATACTTTAAATTCTTATTTTGACAAAAAAATATACTTAAAATATATTTTTTACCAAAAATATATTTTAAATACTTATGTCTAATATAAGCCATAAAAATACTCTATTCGTCTCACAAATCTTGTCCGTTGATTTTTCATGTAATTTAAAAAAGAAAACGTTTATATAGAAAATATGTTTAAAATAATTGAAATGATTGTTTTATTTTTAAAAAATTAAAATTTATTTTGTTAAAAAATTAAAAAGATAATAAAAAAAATATATAATAAAAGTACTTGAAATTTTCAATAAAACAATTTAAATAAAATAATTTGGAGAATGAGATAATAATTATCACCATCACACATTTCAACGCAATTATCAATTGAGCATCGAAAATATTGACGTTAACGAAGCAAACAAAAGATAGAAGAATTGATTATTATTTTTCATTAAAAACCCTATTTGTTTCTGAATTTATTTGATTTAAAATTATGTCTAAAATCCTTTTAAATTGCATTAATCTATCCGCCCCATCCTATCTTTAAATCTAACAAAAGGAATCAAATAAAAAGTAATTTGTTAAATATAAAATTATGATATTATAATACAGTTTTGTTATAGTAATAATCAACAATACAAGATTTATTAAATAAATATAAACGATTTTCATACAAGTGCTAGAACAGTACATAAATGAACCCTAGTTTATTTTCCCATAATACTAACCAAACCGACAAAATTTGAATTACTTATATAAAAAATGCCCCATCAAAATGATAAGAGGCTTACAGTCAAACAAGTCTCCTTTTCTGTACCTCTGTCTGAAGAAATAAATAAAAGAAAATCAGACAGAAGCATCCAATTTTTGTTGAGATGGAAGAAGAGGGATGCTCTGTTCATATCTGAAGAAATTACTAGGATCCACCTCAGTCTTAATCTTCACTAATCTGTCGAAATTACCCATAAACCACTTCACCCCTTGTGCTCTTGCTTCCTCGTACATGTCTTTCCCATGGTAGTTGCTTCCCAAATCAGCGTCTCTGTAGTTGAGAAATGCCTGCCTTGGGTTCTTTGACACGAATGGAGTCATGAATTCGTGGAGTTTTCTTGATAATTCTATGTAACGGTTTGCTGTTTCGATTCCAGGTTCTTTCCAATTCGCTAGATGTTGAATCTTCCATAGATTTCCAGCTCTGTGTGGGAATGGAATCTCTTCTGCTGCAATTTCTGCCATTTTTCCTCCATAAGGATTGAAGAACATTCTTGGGGTTTCCAGTTCTATCATCTTCTTCCAAATCGACTCCAAACCGGCCTTTGGGATTGGTTCCCTTACATAATCTGACTTCCTCTTGAGGTAATCCAATGTTCGTGGAGTTCGTTCGAGTAAAACTCTGTTGTCTGTGTCGAGTGGAATGTTGGACCAGAAAAGCACGGATTTAACCCAGCTCATTTCGATGCAGTCGGATTTGGATAAACCCAACTTGGGAAATCTCTCGTTCATGATAGAAACGAGGCTGTCGGAATCTCCAAGAAACAAGGAAACGAACGATGCTCTAACTGTTTTTTCACCACTCTGACGGTTCTTTACTACATCCAACATGAGTCTGATGAAGAGTTCTACCGGCAGATTATATGCAACATGTTGCCATTGGTCTACAATGTCCGTAGCATCTTCTTCAAGCGTTTTCTCAACCTGAAACACCGTGACTCTCTCCGGAACGCGAACCAGCTTAATTTTATACGCAACAATGACGGCGAAGCTCGCTCCTCCGCCTCCTCTAATGGCCCAAAAAAGATCTTCACCCATGGATTGTCTGTCGAGGACTCTACCGTTAGCATCGACGACAACCGCATCGACAACGTTGTCGGCAGAAACACCGTATTTTCTCATCATATTACCATAACCAGCTCCACTGACGTGACCACCGACTCCAACCGTGGGACAAACACCAGCCGGGAACCCATGTGTATTGCTCTTCTCCGAAATCCTATAGAAAACTTCGCCGAGAGTGGCTCCTGTTTGAACCCAAGCCGTCTCGTTTTCTATGTCGACATCAATAGATCGAAGATTGAACATGTCGAGGAGAAAGAAAGGAACATTCGACACATAAGACAAGCCCTCGTAATCATGGCCTCCGCTTCGAATCTTCATCCGAACCCCATGGCTTTTGCCGCAAGTAACGGCAGCTTGGATATGGGATTCATGCAGTGCTGTGAGAATAAGGAAAGGTTTCGGCGTCGAAGATTCATTGAACCGTAGGTTTCTGATGTAAGATTCCAGAACAGATGAATAGGAGGGGGATTGAGGCGTATAAATTGCTGAAGAAATGGGATGGGAATCGAGAGAATTATCCAAAAGACACTGAATAAAAGTTTGATTCCCATCTGAATCTAGGGCTGCCCTCCATAGAATAGATAGAAGAACAGTGGAGACCATTGTAAGAACAACTACCGCCTTCAGAAGCCCCATATTTTTGTCTTAAAATATGTATATGTGCTTAAGCAAAGTATTTATGAAGTAGGGAAGATCTTAGCCCTTATGGGTTCATCAGCATTGCGCACTATCCTATATATAAACGGCTAGCTTGCTGATTTTCATGTTCTTGGAAACCCAAATGATTGGCCCTCAACAATTGAGCTTCAGTTTAACTAAACAGATACCACTAAATTTTAAATTAAGCATCAATTATATTATTAAATTAAAAATTGATTATATTTCAGCACTACACTTTAGATTAAGTTTTAATTATAATCGATGATGTGGACAGACTTTAATAACTCGTGTGCGATGATGTGATAAATTTTAACAGCCCAGTAATATAATTAAAGCTTAAACTAAAGTTTAATGCTAAATAGTACTAATTTTTAGTTCATTAGTATAATTGATACTAAATTTAAAAATTCATTAATACAACTATACTAAAATTAAAATTCAACAATATTTGGTGTATTTTACTCTAAATTTTATTAGATAACCTTATTAGAGAAAAAAGATTTATTACTTAACCTTAAAATTATTATTTCGCATTTACTACATTAAATAAAATTTTAAATATTACAATTTCTTCTTTATAAATAAAAAACGTGTTCAGCCACAAAATATTTGAATGGACGACATATCAATAAATGAATGTAGTAGGGACCATGAAAATTGGAAACCATTACTCCCCTCAGACATGTGTCTTTATCTCTCATCATGAATTTCTTGACTTCTGTTTCTACACTTTCCTCTTATTAGTTACAACTGTATATCCTACACAGACAATGTGATTAAGATAAGTTGCAGTGTTTTTTAAGGTAAAAAAATTTCTGAAACTTTATTTACAAAGTCATCACATCAAAATTTAAAACGAATAAAATTTTAAAATCATGAAAAGGTTATTGAATTTTGTTTATGCAAAGTTTTCTGCGTTTTTTACGCTTTAAAAATGGCATAATGTTAAAAAAATACAACTAACATTTGAATAAATTATTATTTTGACATATATTTTTTTAAACAATTTAATTTTTAACGTTTTATTTAGAGTAAAATAATCTTTTTACGGATGAAAATTGTTAGTTAACTAACGGTAAATGGCTTGAAATAGGGTGACAAAACTATATAATAGTGCACGCCGCAATAGCAATGTTATATAAACAAATATGTTGACTTTACAGAATAACACATCAATCAAAAAATAATTTTAAAAATTATATCAAATATTTTTTTCTTCTTACATGTCATTCTACCTAGTCATTTCAAGTTGTTTATCATCAATTGATTATCAGTTTTCATTAATAGAGGGGTTATTTTAACCTAAAATAAAATATTGAGGGCTAAATTAATTTAAAAAATATAGGCCAAAGTGACTATTCAGTCAAATATTAGAGCAATTTTTTGACATTATGCTTAAACAACATTTTTTGTTGAAACATATTTTAAAAAAAAAGTTAATACTCTAGCTTGAAGAAAATTGAGCTTGTACGTTTTATAAGTTAGCTTTTAGATAAAATTGCATTGATATAATTAAGGGTATTTGATTTTTTACGAACGGCTTTCTAAAATTATGATGTTTTTTACGGAGCGTAATTGGTCAAATATTCACTTTTCGAAATTTATTTGGCCAACTACCCCCTTTCAACAACATTTAAAAAAATACTCCTCATTCGGCCCACGTAAGAGTAACTCGCGTTTTGCAATACGTGATTTCCAACCTTGCTCTCCCCAAGACGCGTCTTTAGTCCGATGTAGTTTTTGTTATCCTTTAATTTTTTTAAAAAAATAAAACCAAGCAACTTGCATCCTGCACGAGAAATTTAAACGGAGATGCGCGAATAAATTGCGGTACATGGTTGAACTGTCGAACTCGATTCCTCGTTAATTTTAACTAGGCTTAGTAATTTGAGGTTGGTATACTTATTTGAATGACATGTCGTTAATATATTTTCAAATTACATCTATCCGATTAAAATTGTGGCCCATATTCTTATATTATCATAAATTAACGAAACATCCTAATTTTTTTGCAGTCGTTAACATTCGGATTTAATTATAAAACCATACGAAACATAGAATTACATTGCAGTAACTAACAAGTATGAGGTCCGTCGTATCTTACTATCTGCCAGACGTTGTTCCGCCTCTTCATTGGTGATATACGGATCCTCCAGTTATATCTGTGGTCCTTTTGGACACATTCTGCAATATGGGTGTCCGCATTCGTTCTCTTCACTATCGACACAAATGACCGGTGTATGTTGTAATGCTTAATTGCGTTTTCTGTGAGTTTTTTTTGTCGCGAATACCATTCCAACTTCTAATTCACTATCACTCGCGATAGCAGCAGATGATGATTGTCTCTCAATGTCTAGGAAATCATCAACGTTACCAGCCATTGTAGAGCAGATTAGTATGAAATTGAGTAAGATGAATACGTAGGGAAAGAAAATTTAAGGAGCGGTTTCTTGAGGAATTGGGGATGGGGTATTTATAGGGTTGACATTTTAATAAGTTAGTTTTGGATGAACGGGACCGTCGAACAGTTTTTGAGCGTGTTCGATTCAATTAAGCTCATTAACATATTCTTTAATTAGTTGGCGAATTGTATTTTCGTGTTCATAAATGTTAACTAAACCAATAGTAGATAAATTTTAATTTCTGTAAAATCAACAAAATAAAACTTACATTTCACTATCAACTCGTGACTTGTATTACATTTCAACATAAACTTATATTACATCCTTAGATAGAACATAGTAGAACACCTGTTCTATTGTATCCCACACCCTACCGAAAGCAGTAACCCTAGACATGACAGATGAAGATGCAGCTTGGTGGATTTCGTGGTACCGATCAGAACCATAGTCGGCACCAACATACAACAATTATTATGCATTATCAACTGTCAAGTTCGGGTTGAAATATAACTTCTGTTGTCGACCCCGATCAAAGATGATACCCCCACCGAAGAGGGCATCTTGTACATTATCGGGGGGGGTCAACAACCTTAACCGGTCAATCGTACCCCTACACATGCCCATTCTTCGTCGCTGTTCGCAGTCATGGATTTTAAGGTAGACCTCACTACTCTGCATTTTACACCCACTTTCACCATTAACAAACATGGCAGGGGCTTTGACCGCGGTTATGTTTCTGAGTATTGTGATTTGTTGATCATCTGCAATAAAAACACGGTACACACATCACTAGTTTGGGCAACCAAGAAAACTAGCTGATTGCAACTCCGGTTGGTTGTTGGTTAGGGGTATTTATAGAGAAAATTGCATTTTGTACAATGCGACTTTAGGTTCGATTTATGACGTGACAGGAAACTCTCGTTCTGTAGAACGCGAGTTTTGGCCAGGATTCTTGACGTGTTTGGGAAATTGCGTTCTGTAGGATGCGCGTTCTAGCATAAAAACAAAAAAATTAATAAATTCGATTACAAACAAAATCAAAAAACAAAGATTCATAAAGTAAATACGAGAACAAAAAATATCATAAGATATTAATAATTATAACCCTAAAAATAATAAGATATTATTTGCGTTTGTTACATCGATATAATATGTCGAGACGAGAAAATATTAATACTTTGGTATACTACGATGGGCAGATAATCGATGGTGAATATCTCGAACTCGTATTCTAGTCCTCAAGTGCTATATTGCTTCCGCTGCCATACAACTTAACCTATAAGAAGTTGATGAATGAAGTGAAGAAACATGTTCCACACGGTCGTGAGAAAAAAGTTGGAATCGCTGAAGTATCGACTGCAGACGTCGTTAGAACCATTAACGTACTCATTATTCTACATTGTGGACGATGCTATTGTGGAATTAATGGTGGAATCTCACCTACAGACTCCCTTTGGGCCGGGCCTTGAGCTTGAGTTGTATGCAACGTTTTCTGATGATGATGATTTTGTCGGAGTCCCAAATAATAAGTAAACTATATTTTTATTTTTAACGATCTTCTTTTAAATTATTTTTAAAAAAAATCAATAATGTATAATAAATCGAAACTATATTATTTATAAACACCGCGTTACTTTTAATCCTAACGCTGTAAATAATTTTTTAACCATTAATTTGAACACTCTATTTATAATCAATATTAACCTAATTTAATCTAAAACTTTTAAATGGCAGTTTATCTGGGTGCCTCAATTTCTCGTGGAACTCGCGTCCTACAGGATTCGAGTTCCTTGATTTTATTTTTTTAAAAATTAAAGGATAACAAAAATCACGTCGGACTAAAGACGCGTCTTGGGGAAAGCGAGGTTGAAAATCACGTCTTGCAGGACGCAAGTTACCCTTACGTGGGTCAAATGGGGGTATTATTCTAAATGTTGTTGAAATGGGGTATTTGGTCAAATAAATTCCCAAAAGGGTATATTTGGTCAGTTACGCCTTTTACAGGCTTTAAACTCTAATAACTAAATTCTAAATTATAAACTCTAATTTTAAACCATAAAATCTATTTTCAACTCTTAAAAACCTAATTATAAACACTAAAACCCTAACATTTTAACCTTAAAAACTAAGCGTCAGCAAAAAATAAATTTTCCACCTCCGGTGCATAAAATTTTTCCCCATAATTATTATATTTTTGGTTTTGAGGGAAATTACATTGACATATGCATCTTTAATATTTTGGGTATACTAGATCCTTAATTATGAGTTTGGTAATAAATAATTCATTTTTTAAAGTTACAAACAAGTCGCTCAATTAAGATATTGTTCCAAACATGTCACTCCGTTGTCAAAATTAAAATGGACGTTTAATGTGACATAGTATAATAACATTTCAGTCTCCAAAAATTATATATTCTACTAATTCAGTCTTAACTTGAAACAATTCAAAATATTAACTTTATATATTTAAATTTTTATCAATTTAGTCTTTTTTTACAATATTGCCAAAGCAAGTGAACCTATCATATCAAAATAGTAGTTGGGCAATTATGCCAAAAAGCATGAACACGTTATTTTAAATTGTTATTATACTATAAAACAAATTAGGAGAACATGGACTAAATGATGAAAATTTTAAAGACTAAAATGTTAAATTTATTAAATTGTTTCGAATTAAGATTAAATTAATTGGTCGTATAAGTTTTGAGACAATTGTTATTATATTAGTCCATGTCACTATTCTTGTCTAATATTTAACGATCAATGACCTATTTGTGATAATAATTTAATTGAATGACATGTTTTTTTTTACTTTTAAAAGAAAATTAATGTTTGTTATAAAATTTATAAATTGTCATAACTTTTTTTGAATATGTTATTGTGATTAAAAAATAATATTGTTTAATTTTCTTAGCTCTTTAATAAGACACACTGTGCACACATAGTGCTAGAACTCGGATTACCTGGATAGAATACACCATCATTTACCGCTGAGACCACTCCACGAGTTCATAATTAAGTGTCATAATTGTATTCACTTTGTTCCACTCAAATAGTCCTTTTTTACTTCTAAAATTATCTCATAAAAAGTGTCTCCCTAAAAAAAATCAAGAAATTTTAAATCTTATATATATATTTTACCCTTTATTTAGTTTTTCACCAAGCAGAATTTAACTTTTTTAAAAATTACACTATTACGTAAACTATTTTACATTACATCTCTTATAATTAAAAAAAAAAACTGTGTGAAAAGTTAATGGAATTGTTTTTCTATAAAACAATGGTAGTTTACTCCACCATAGTTTTTTAGGGAAAACTACATATATAGTATCCAACTATGTCCACGTTCCTATTTTGGTACCCTACTATTATTTTTGACAAAATTGTACTTAATGTTACGTTTTTGTTTCATTTTGGTACCTGACTGTTAAAAACTAATGGAGATAATGACATAGCTTGGTATAATCATTGTTTTAGTCCAAAACACTTATATATAATATCGGTTTAGTCCAAAATCCATCAATTTAAAATATCATCTTAATTTTGATTGAGTTTTGTCTCATCCATTTCTCACCCCATCATATTCTCGTCAGTATCCCGATCATGGAGTTAGGGTCCTCTAATAACCCCGCATTAGCCCCAATTGATTCGCGAATCCTAAAGTTTTTCACCAAACATAATTTAACGTTTTAAAAACTAAACTATCACGTAAACTATTTTACATCACATCTCTTATAATTAAAAAAACTACGTGAAAAGTCAATGAATTTTTTTCTCTATAAAATAGAGGTAGTTTACTCCGCCATAATATTTTAGGGGAAACTACATATTTAGTACCCAATTATGTTCACAATACTATTTTGGTACCCTACTATTATTTTTGATAAAATTGCACTTAATGTTATGTTTTTGTTTTATTTTGGTACTCGACTGTTAAAAACTAACGGTGATAATGACATAGCTTGGTATAATCATTGTTTTAGTCTAAAACACTTATATATAATATTAGTTTAGTCCAAAAATCCATCAATTTAAAATATCATCTTAATTTTGATTGAGTTTTCTCTCATCCATTTCTCACCCCATCGTATTCTCGTCGGTATTTCGATCGTGGAGTTTAGGTCCTCCAATGGGCCCTACATTAGCCCCAATTGATTCACAAATCCTAAAGTTTTGATTGTCCCTAGCGTGTTTTTTAAACTCCAAAACAAAAAAAAGTGTTTGACTGAAAGAATAAGAAAAATAAGGATTTTACAATTTTAATCTAAAAATTAAAATAATGTTTAAATTGATAGTCTTTTAGACTAAATTGTAGATTGTATAAGTTTTTAGACTAAAGTTGTTATTAACCCAAGCCTAGTCACAATTTTTGTTAATTTTAAACTGCAGAGGTACTAAAACAGAACAAAAACATAACGTTATACACCATTTTATCAAAAATAATAGTGGGGTATCAAAATAGGAATATGAGTATAGTTAGGGTGTTAAATATGTAATTTTCCCTTTTCTTTATTTCTGGCTTTTTCTCTGTTTTCCCCAACTTTACTTTTCTTCAGAACCGACTCATCTCTTTTATGTATTGGGAGTTGAGCCGTTTTTTCATTGATTGTATTTCTATAAAAGGCTAGCAGCTGACAACTTTAGTCAAAAAATAAATAAATATTCTATAAGACCCTCATTTTTTTGACATAATAAATACTCAAACTAGATTGACTCACATGTTGATTCAAGCCTTAATTTATCAATATTTTTTCCTGTAGAGTAATTTTTTATACACTTATCGTGAAAAATTTACTTAAAATTTTATATTTATTTTTAAAAATATAAAAATTAAAACTTTAACCGTAAAATTCTAGAATCTAAAGCCTAAGTTCAATGGTGAATTTTGACACTCGACTTTGGGGCCCAACAAGAGTTTTTTAAGGTGTCTTTTTTTTAACAAGATCAAGGTGTCTTTTTAACAAATTTTTTACGGAAAATTTTGTTAAGGTGTTTCTTCACTATATAAATTGTATAGTAGTGAGAATTTTTTAAAATTCTAATGAATTAGTTGAATTTCTTTTAAATATTTGAGGAAATATAATTTTTATTTTGAAAATTTAAAGGGTCAAATGATCATTTTTAAAATTTTAGAGAGAGTCAAATGATCATTTAAAATTTTTTGAAGGACCAAATAACATTTTTTTTTCAAATTTTGCGGGGGGACATGACCCCACATGTCCTCACATAGTTTTGCGGTTGCCTAAACTCTAAACCTTAAAAAAATTTAAATTCATAAACTAAATCTCTAACTCCTAAAATATAAAAGTTTGTGTAATAAAAAAATCTACATATCATTTATATCAAACTTTTTTTAATTTTTTGGTGAAAAAAAATAATCAAATTTTTTTTTGAATGCAGCCCCTCTCAACAATAACGTCTAAAATTCTTTGTTGTATTAAAATCCTTGAGTTGAATGTCTTCCTTCTCTCCTCAACAATGGTGGATGCTTCTCTTCTTTGTGCTAAGTGGAGCTCCCTACTTCAAATGATATTCTCTTAAAATAAAAAAATATCTTGTCATAAGAAGAGATCCATGTACTGTTATACATGTCGAGTACTTCAAACCTGCATATCACCACCAAAAAGCACATCCTTTTCCCACATTATAACATCTCTTGATAATTCTATTATGCACAGGAGAAAATTTTATAAATACACGTGAAATGCGACTAAATGCATTTAAATGAACCTAAAGTCGAGCAATTAGCCAAGTAAAAGACATGGAATATAGTTCTTTTCCAGAGTCAACAACTATTAGCTAGAAAGTTACGAGTACGACATAATCCATTAATTATTCACAAACCCTACTCTTATATTAGGGCTTATGCTTAGTTACAAAATAAGTATTTAAATAAAATTTTTTCAGACAAGCGTTTAAAGTTTTTTGGATAAAATAAATGTCTAAAATTTTATTCCTAAACTATTTTAAGATTTTTTCACTAATGGTCGTTAAAATATTTTGTCATCTAGACATTGCATAACACACGACATATTTCTTAAATTTCATTTAATTTAAGTTTGGAAAATATTGTTTTAAAAAAAAACCCAAACTTTAATGTTCTTTAAAAATCTTCAAACCCCTAAATTTCCTACTACCACCATCGAATATCATGTTGTCGTAGTAGTGAGGTCTCCTCTCTTTGTACAACATGTAAGGTTCAGTTTATTGTTCGTCCATCTATAGTTCATCATTTGATTGAAAATTTAACGCTTGATGTTCGTGGTTCATTTGACTGCTTGTTCGATGATTTTCGATGACGTAAAGTTGAAGTTATCGGTTATGGGTGTTCGAAGAAGGAAGGGATGTGCAGTAGTGGTTGAATCGATAAATGGAGAATATAAATTTAGGGATTTAGAATTAGGGATTTGGGGTATTTTGAAAAATTAAAAAATTTAAGTTTTTTTAGATAAAATTAAAAAATTTATTATTTTTCAAATAAAAATTAAATAAAATTACAATAATAGACTACATGTCACATTTTAATTGGTCAACAGAAATTTTTTAACTTTGTTATAGGAAACCTTAAAATAGTTACAAATGAAATGATAGACGTCTATTTTGCCCGAAATTAATTTAAATTTCTTAAAAAATGTATAGTTTGGATACATATTTTATAGTTAAGCCCCTATAATGGGATTAGAGAGACCCTACTCCCATTTTTTTTAAAAATAATATTTAATCTCTCAAATTTTTTTATAAAATTTTTACTTCAAACACCTTACAAATTTTATGTTCCCATTAAATTTTCAATTTTTAAAATTTTATTTTAAAAAATTAGTCTACATCACGAAAAAAAATTAAAATTGTAAATATGCCCTAAATTATTTTACCAAAATCTACCATTGTTTATTTGTTCAAGTTTGAATAGAAAACTTAATAGATGAAAATTTTAAGAGTTTTGTTTAATGTTATAATTAAATTTAATTCAAGAATATACTCGTCAAAATTCAATCTATTAAGAGTTAAGAATACCATAAGACAATATTTAATTACTTTTATTTTCCTAAATTAGAAATTAAAAAAAACACGGGTGAATTGGTTTAATTTCTTATTTGTATATATATTTTTTGATTGAAAGGAAAAATACTACCAAGTGCCTAATTAAAAACTTTCCTAAATATAAATGAAAAAAATAGTACACTTGATAGCATTAGACAACAACAAAAGTCAAAAGAAATTACATCCAAACCATAGCAAAGAAGCCAACAAAACACCAAAACAAGATCCACTTAAACAACTACACAGCCATATCGGCTTGCAAATGAGCAACAACCTCAAGAGGAGGGTCCAAGAAACGACTAACATCAAAGGTCTCCCGGTTTACTAACCTCGCCAAACGGTCCACGACCCGATTGTTCTCACGCGGAACATGATCGAACTTTAAGTCCCATGGGTACTTATACCATTCCGCGATATGAATAAGAACCAATGGGAACATCTATCACCTTGGCAAATCCAATGAGTCGCATCTAAATTATCAGTCTCGACCAAAACCTTGCGGAAAGCGGCCTCCCAAGCACATTGTAAACCAACTAATATGCCCCAAAGCTCGGCCTCGCTCACCGAACAAATACCAGGAGCTTCGTTATAACCAAACATCCAAGCTCCATAGTGATTCCGCACCACACCCCACAAGCGAACGAAAATGTTTAAAATATTTTCATACTCCATTTTTATTATAATTGTAATGAAGATTAAAAAAAATACGTGATATGATTGTATTATATTTTCATATACTTGTGGTGCGAGTCTAAATTGCGGTAGGGTCATGGTGCGGTTACAATGCAGCACCAACCGAAAATGTTATAAAATATGAAATTTAAAATAAAAATATTATATTTTTTGATAATATTTTAAGTTGGTAGTTAAGTATTGAAACTTAATTTCGAGTATCGATACTTTTAATTTTTAATAACATTTTAAGTTTTTATAAGTATCGAAACTTATTTATAAGTAACGATACTTGTTGTTAGACCACCAATCTAAAATGTTATAAAAAATATAATATTTTAAATTAATAAATAATATAATATTATATTTTATAACATTTTGCAACATAACATGTCGCACACATACCCACCCGAATTTGTGTGATGATGAATGAACCAAGTAGCGTGTGAGTTAGTGATATGGGGTTAGGTTTGATAAGAGGTGGGAGCTTTTTAGACAAAAAACATTAAATAATATTTATTTAAAAGGGAGAAAGTATTCAGTGTCATGTCAATTTCATTGCTCAACAAAGTGCCGTACGCGAGATTATTACCTCTCATCTCTCCTTGTCCTAAAAGTTTGGAGATGAAAACAGCTCTTCAGGCAATAATTGACAACCACCCATACCACCAACTTATTAATGGTTGGAGAAGAAGAATGTGAACACCTATACCTACCGATTTGGTTCCCGGTTTTGTATCTAATCATGGTATAAAAAAAAACAACCATTCAACTTGGTTTATTTAGGAAAATAATACTTCAAAAACATTTTAATTTAGTTCTCAAATTATGACTTTTATTTTAAATTAGCTTATAAATTTTTAAGCATTTTAATTGTATCCGTAAATTATGACTCTCATTCTAAATTAATCATCACTTTTTGAACTATTTAATTTCATTCCAAAATTATCAATTTATGTTAATCATATCTTATTTTAATAAAACCGTTATAAAAATGTTAATTGTCATGAAACACTCACGTGTTTTATATAATAATATGATGTGGTATAAACGATAATTTGAGGATGAAATTGGAATATTTAAAAAGTTTGGGGGATCAATTTAGAATGAGGGTCATAGTTTAGGGATGAAAATGAATCATTCATAAATTTAGGAACCAATTTAGAATGAGAACCTTAGTTTGAGGATAAAATTAAAATATTTAAAAGTTTAGAGTTTAATTTAAAATGATGATGACAATTTGGTGTAATTAATTCTTATGGTTTTTAAAATTCCACTAAAGTCGTCGTCTGATGCAAACGACTTTGCTAACAATTTTCTTTTAATGATTTTTAAAAATTATTTTCAGTTTTTAAAATTAAAGCAAAATCGGTGCCAATGCAAGAACTTTGTTAGCCAAATTTAATTGTTTTAAAAATGTTTTAGGATTGTCCACTTTTTAGTGGGTGTCAGTTTTTGTAGAGGTGCAAACAATCGAGAGGAGACGAGAAGGGGAAGGAAACATCTCTTTTCTAAATGTGCTAATTATATGCTACGATCAGTTCTATCTTGTTTCTAAAGATATTTTGTGTTTGATTACTGAATGACAATGACATTGGTTCTCAAAATTAACATTTGTTTCGTTAGATGTCTAACTTTGTTGAGTTCATTAGCATTTAGCAAAGAGATGGTAGTGTTGACATTGTGTAAGAAGTAATGAAATAAAAAACTCTCGAGCGAGGTTAAAATTTTTTAATTGACATATTTCTCTCTTTTTAGATTGTGGGTTTTAAACTTATTACGAATAAACTTTTCATCCTCTCTATTTAGATAAAAATTGTTAAAAAAGGTTATTTATATTTTAAACCATTAAATTTAACATTTACATCACAAACTTTTAATTTAATCAAATTACATCATTCAAGTTTCATTATTTATAAATTAAGTCACTTATATTGAAGGCATTAAATAATTTTAATGAAAAAATTGAAATTAACACTTTTATTTAACATATTTTCACATATCATCAATAAATAATGTTCAATTTTTAATAATTTTGTTAGGAATTATAAGAAATTTAGTTATTTTTTTGAATTTATTTAAATGAAATGTTTAAAAAAATTCTTAAAAAAATATCAATTAAACACTATTTTTTGAAAAGAAAAGTGCATTTTATTCATTTGTAACGACATAATTGTTCGAATACGGCATAGACATAGACACGAGCCTCGTTAAAAAACCTCTCTAAATTTAAACGAAGAAAAAGAGTGCACCACACCAACCATTAAACAGAAAAACACACCTCAAGAGGTACCCAGAGCTAAGACCACCTTTTTTTCTACACAAAGCAATTGCTTCCACTATCCCTTTGCCATTACAGCACAGAGAAGTCGCAACATGGCATCATCATACACTTCAAAACAACAATGCTCCATCTGCCTCTCAAACCTTAACCCACCTTAGTTAGATACATACGATCCAAACAAAGCAGAGGCCAGAACCATTCAACAAAGACAGCTAAACCATATCTGCAACACACAACAAACCATGGTTTCTTCCGATGCCCTCTTGAGCGAGCTGGTGAGCTTTACAATTCTGTTCTCTAAACGCAAAAACAAAAGTTCCAATGGTATAGCAAGCGAAAAGAGTTGCAGCTCTGGACTAAAGTAGTGAAACAAGCAGGAGAAAGCCTAGGATTTTCGATCCAATTAACAGCTAGTAAACTGTCCGTCTCAATATAAAGATTATAAATGTTAAACCAGCGGAGAGGATAAAAACACCCGACATGCCTTCCAGATCGCAACTAATTCAGCACCCGTTGGATCCGACAGGCTGATAGACTTGAAAAAACGAATAAGAACAGTGCTGTTATGATCTCGAAGAATCCCTCCGACACCAGCTTCACCAAAACTACCTTTTACTGCAGCGTCAACATTAAACTTAAAGCAGCCGACCTTAGGAGCAATCCAAGAGCCCGGTAATGGCCTGTGAGAATGCTTCTGTCTCAAGGAAAACCCTGCAGGAGACAAGAGAAAGTCATTAACTGATACAAAGGATTCCGGCCAATTGCTCTTACACCAATGACCAATTCGCAATAAAGCCAGATCTATCAAACTGTCCCCGTCGCATTGCTTATTTTTGAAAATGATCTCATTCCGACGTAGCCAGATGGTCCAAATTATACCACAGAAAGCAACACGCCATAAAGGTCTAATGGAGGGTTTGATCGGCAAATTTTCCCAAGCCAATAGCAGTAACTTCAAAGACCGTGGGACCACAAGATGGACATCCCAAGCACGGCACCAAGCTTGCCAAACCCTCCAGGCAACTTTGCAATGGCACAGTAGATGATCAGGTGTTTCAGGGTCCTTTGCGCACAGTACACAGGTTGGTAAATCTGATGACACTATCCCACGCTTGAGTAGCTCAACTCGAGTTGGGACTATACCTTGGACTGCCCTCCAAAGGAAAAATTCTACTTTTGGCGGCACAAGATTAGACCAGACCTACTTCCACAGTTTATCATAAGTAGCTCCCTCGACCGAGACTATTTCGCAAAGGAATTTAGGGCGATAATGTCCAGAGGATGAACCAGACCATCGAATGCAGTCCTTACTTTCCGTGCTTCTTGACGCAGCAGCAAGGGCACTTAGAAAATTCTCCCATATTTCAATTTCCCAATCAAACAATCTCCTGTGCAGGGGAATGTTCCATTCCCAATTCCCATTCGATTTAGAGCCATACTCATCAACCTTACCAACATTGCGAGAAGACAGAGCATAGATGCGAGGATAATCAACCTTAATAGGGCTATCCCCTATCCAAATGTAGTCCCAAAAATTTATAGATTTGCCATCACCCAAAATGAAACGTAGGTTCTTTGTACAGTCTCCAGCATCGGATAAAGGCCGTGTTATGCACTTCCATACCCAAGAGACGTTCCTACCATTGGAAGATATAGGCAGCAAGCTCTCCGAACTTGAACCGAATTTAGCATCAATCACTTTCCTCCAAAGACTATTAGGTTCGTTTCCATACCTCCAAACCCACTTATTAAGTAGGGATCGGTTGCGGAGCTTGAAGTCAAAAAAACCGAGCCCTCCATAAAGTTTTGGCCTGCATATGTCTTGCCATTTTATCCAGTGGATAGATCGGTTCAAGGAGGAGCCCCAAATGAAGCTTGCGATCAACTTATACAGTTTATTTGAAATCGACGCAGGCATCTGAAAAAGGACATAAAAAAGACGGGTAAATTAGACAAAACTGATCTTACTAATGTCAATACAACCAAAAGACAACAACTTCCCTTTCCTTCCGTCGAGTCTGGATTGCACTTTGTCAAAGATAGGCTGCCATAGCACTGTCGAATTGTGGGTACGACCTAGAGGAAGACCGAGATAGTTAGTCGGAAAAACATCAGTGCCGCATTTTATCGAATCTACCCAGCCACTCAAAATGCTATTCTCAATATTTATTCCAAACATTTTGGTCTTTTTCATGTTTAACTGCAACCCCGAGACAACTTCGAAAACTCTGAGCACTCTTTTTGTATTTCGGACATTTTTTTTGTTCGCCTCAAGAAATAATACAAGAACGTCCGCAAATTGAAGGTGTGACACATTGAAACCATTTGCTCCAACAGATACTCCTTTCAATATCTCCTTATCAACAGCACTTTGAATTAGTACACTTAGGGCTTTTCCGAAGGGGAGAGGGGACACCATTGACGTAAGCCCCTTTTAATGTTGAACCTGCTCGACGGGACACCGTTGATTAGAACGGACATTGAGGCAGTCGAGATGCACAAATGAACCCAGCAACGCCACTTATGGCCAAAACCCATCCTCTGTAACACCAAATCCAGGAAATTCCAGTCTACTGTGTCATAAGCTCTTTTAAAATCTGCTTTGAAGAGTATGGCCTCAAGATTATTGCGTCTCAGGAAATCAATTACTTCGTTTGCGATTAGGACGCAGTCTGATAGCTGTTTGCCAGCAGTAAAAGTGAATTGAGACTCGCTAACCACCTCTCCTAAACAGTCTGCTAACCTTCGGGATAAAATGCGAGTGACGATCTTATACAGACTCCCAACGAGACTGATTGGTCTAAACTCGTCCACTTTTTCAGGAGCTGCTACCTTCAGGATCAAAGATATGGAAGTGATTAATAGTAACATCAGTAAGAGTACCTTCATGAAAGCTTTCAAAAAAATCCATCACATCATGTTTCACCGCGGGCCAGAATTTTTAAAAAATTCTAGATTGAACCCGTCTGGACCAGGCGCAGGAGAACCATCTGCTGTGGAGATTGCCGCCCAAACTTCCTCACTCGTAAACGGGCTTTCTAGTGGAAATTGCTGGGGTCGCAGTCAAAGATTTAAAATTTCCAGCAAAACTCACAACTGGAGTGGTAGGGGTCTGGTTGTAGACTTCACTGAAGTGTTGAACAAAGGCCTTGGAGATGGATCTATGATCTCTGAAAATTGAATCTCCCACCCGGATACAAGAGATGTGATTAACCTTGTTTCTCAACGAAGCAAAGGCATGAAAAAACTTGGTGTTTTTGTCGCCTTCTTTAAACCATTTTAATCGAGACTTCTGCAGCTATTCCCGTTCATCCATTCTGAATTTTGCCCAAAGAGACGCTCTGAGTCTGAATATTTCGTTTAAAATGGAGGACCTATCCCCTGTACTTAGGAGCTCATTTTCCAACTGGGAGATTTTCTCTTCTATTTCTCCAATAGACTCGTCTTCTTTAGCTCTAAAGTCCTTGACCCAAGCTTTCGAATCTGACTTAATAGCCCTTAAAAATTTCGCAGCACCCATTCCTTGACATTTCTTAGCAACATTATTGACCATCTCAACCAACTCTGGTATCTCAGACCAGTGGGAGAAAAATTTGAAAGGCCTTGGCCCTCCTTCCACACATTCCTCCCTCAGAATGATAGGATTTTGATCCGAAAGACCACGAGGTAAAGCGTGCTGGCCTAACCGAGGATAAGCAACAAGAAAATCCGACGTGAATGGAAACCTGTCAAGTCTGCTTGCCGACATGCTTGAGCCTCCTTTTGCCCATGTGAATTTGCTGCCAAACTAAGGAAGATGGACAAAATTGTTATTCTGTATAAACTCTTTGAAAACATTCATTGATTGAGTATTCAATCCTATGCCAATTCTTTCTTCCGGAGATTTCACGGAATTGAAATCATCACCACCAACGAGGACATGTATTTGAAGATTCTCAATAATCCCTGTGATGGAATCTAGAAACGCCCTCCTCTCACCGGGGTCGTTGGGGGCATAAACGTTTAACAACCCACAACCAAAATTCGTAGCACACAGAGAACCAATCAGGAGAATGAGTCTGTCATTGATGAGTTTGCTCTCAAGCCTAAAGAAATTTGTATCCCACACTGTAATTAAGCCACCAGAAGCACCGTCGGAAGCTGAAAAAATCAGGGACCCAGAATTGCCTCCCCATAATCTTCTAAGCAGCCATGGTTTTAGCACAGAAATCTTGGTTTCTTGTAAAAAAAAAACCATTTTTGCCTTGCTGCTCGAAATTACCCGTCTCACCGATCTCACCTTCTCCGCTCTCCCTAGTCCTCTAACATTGTAGGATAATATGCCAAATTTTGACATAAAGCTGAAAAGACGAGAGTGCACACCAACATCCATCCGCTTTCTCCAGCTCCTAGAATCGCTTCAAAACCAAGTCGTCTGACGCCGAAAAGACAACCCCTAGTTTTCTGTTCGTCTCTAAGGTAATCGCTGCCTCTGTCTGATGCCCATCGCCAGTGCGAGGCATCGGGGACTGTAGATCAGCAAAAGGAGGGGATGAATCATGGTTAAACATGGTCGGAAGATGAGCTTCCTTCTTTTTGGTCTTGCCCCCTCGTGTAGGAACCTTTGATTTACCTTTTCTTTTGGGCAGATCCATCCACCAATTGAACTTGTCAATCCCCGCTCTCAATACCAAATTCCTTCCACCATTGCTTCTTCTGAGACCTGCAACATTATCTTCAGAAGCCCTAGTCTAGGTATGCAAGGTTTCTCTCCCACAATCTCAAAGGCCCGCTGGAACACGAATGCACCGCAGACATTTGGGGTTCATTGACCGAGAGGGTGATATCATTGTTTGAAAGCGGTAAGTTCCTTCTCTCAATATTCTCTGGCACTGCAAGGTTTGTCTCGGGACCAGATGCCAGCTTAGGTTCATTAAAACGTGGTGAGGGAACCGAAACGTCAATCCCTTCCTCTCTGTCGATGAAAACTGTATTCTTCGAATTCTTCTGTTTTAATCCTTATTTTATGACCAACTCCATTCACAAGTATGGATATGCTATCTGGGATTAACGACAGCTTCTGCACAGACACCGGCACTTTAGCGAAGTCAAAACTGTTCCTTTCCACTGTGTCTTCATCCAATTTCTGGAAATCGCACCATCTGTTGACCAACTCAGTGAAAAACTTGTTGTCCCAAACGTCTTCAAGTAATAACCAGACCTTGACACGTCTTTTTCCTTCAAATCCTTCTAGTAATTCTAATTCGTCAAACCAAGTTCGAAGTAACTCCTTCCTCATCGCCCAACATTGGGAGCGAGTTTCCAAGTTGGGACTTGGGACAACGAATGATAGTCAGTAGACCATACCATATTACCATGGACACACTTGAGCAGCTAAACCGTCTCAGACCAGAGCTATACCATGGACACAATATCTATCTAAAATATGTTAGATTAAAATGTCAATTTCATTTTTTTCATTCAAATTATTTAATAATTCCAATAGAATTTTATTAAATTAAACGTTTGTAAATGTTATGTTCAGTGACATAAAATATAAATTATCAGAAAAATAAAAAATAGCAATGGTCATTAAAAACATTAATTTAAAATGAATAATTTAAATAAAATATATTTTTATATTTAGATAATTTTAATTTTATTCTTGCAAGGATAGTATAACAATCAAGAGAAGCATGAGTGGCACTCGCTTACCTTATAACGAAGAATTGGTCAAAATATTGAAACCGAATTCAACTTTGAAGACGATATTGTTGGGAGAGAACTACGAATCTTGAACATGAACCATAAAATAGACATATATTACTATACAAAAAAATAAAAATGATTTATTTTGAAATGAAAATAAAAAATTGGCTTAGGGAGGTAAGAAGCACTTGAGCTTTTGAAAAAAAAAAATCAATTAAGCCCTTAAACTTTTTAAAATCCAATTAAACCATTGAACCAATAAATATAATCAATTATGCCATTGAACTAAGAAATTGAATCAACTAAGCTTTTTGGACCAATTTTAACTATTAAATCTTGATAAATTTTTCTTTAGATATTACTGACACATAATACATTATAGATTTGTCATGTTGCAGTTACATTTTTTTTCAAAAAATATTTTTTTATAAATCTTACAAGTTTTTTTAGAACTTTTAAAGAATATATAAAATAAAACAAAAAATTCGAAAAATGTCACAACGCAATGTACCAATATGTCTAAAAGAATATCAAAATTTAAATATTAAAATTGATTTCCATGACTACCATTCAACAATATTGTCACGCCTGAGAAGAGGCGGGGTCATTAATCCCACATCGGAAAGAAAAAGGGAGGTTTTGAGATATAAATACGGTGGCGCTGCACATCCTATCAGACATGTCTTTTGGGAAGAGGGTAATGGCCCCGTGACAGGTGGTATCAGAGCGACCCTTTGACTGCCTGATTTTACGTCGAGCGCCCATGAGTAGGGTAGGCAGGGTGGACAATTGTGACAAGGTAGCCCATCACGAGAGCGGAAGCTCGTGACGAGGGCGTCACGAGGTTGAGTGGGGAAGAATGTCACGCCTGAGAAGAGGTGGGGTCATTAATCCCACATCGGAAAGAAAAAGGGAGGTCTTGGGATATAAATACGGTGGCGCTGCACATCCTATCAGACATGTCTTTTGGGAAGAGGGTAATGGCCCGTGACAATATCCTCCAATTATGTGTAATTAATTTGTCGATAATGATTTGAACAAAATACTAACAGAAAATACCTCGCAGAAGAGAGCTACCACAAAACCAAGATACATAGTTTTATTGCTTAATTACTTGATATATAGTTTATACAGATACAAAGTCACGCCATTAACGGAACAAAATGGAACTACAGAAACATACTACTAGCTTCGAACTAGAAGCAGTTTATTACTAAGATTTAGATAGAGTCCCGATGTGCAGTTGCAAACGAGAGCTCCATCCAACAGTCTGAAACTTACACGGCACTGACAGCGGGGGCCGATGGCTGATCAATCAGAACAAGATTACCTTGAGAAAATACATGGCAAAGAGCGTCTCCATGCTTAATACCAAGCATGTGAAAAACGACGTGGTCAGAACTCCAACCTGAAGTATCCATATGGCAAACAACAAGAGCGTCCACTTTATCTCCAGTAACATCACCAACCAGTTGGAGTTTGAAAGCTTTGGTCTCAGTGGCTTCAAAGACATGGCAGAAATAAACTGCGTAAAGATATGGCATCGGATGACATGGCACTTTCTTTTGGGAAACAATCTCTCGAGGGGATTCCAAGACTACGTAATTCTGGAAGATTGGAGTTGTTTTAGTGGGGTGTGTTGTGCTCATCAAGTTGATATCAACCCCAGGTCCAAACGCGTTGGTTAGGAAACCTTGTAAAGATTGTAGAGAGGTAGCACAGATTTTGGTCTCACCTTCAGCTGCTTCGAGTCCGCATTTTTTGAGCGAGTCTTGAACGGCTTTGCCTTTTGGGGAGTCTCGTGAAACTGAGAAGAACTGCAGAATGTTGGAGACTTGTGAAGATGAAAAGGGAATGGCGTCAGCCACTTCTTTAGGTAAGAAAGGAGGGTAAAGAGAGTGGTTTTTGATAGGAAAAACGATGGGCAATTGTTTCCCAACACTGAAGCTACGAAATTCGTCGAAAGTGAACAAGCCAATTTGAGCGCTTTCATCATAATTATGGCCATGAAGTTTTCTGCCGTCACCCGTTCCTTCCCAACTCTTCACTTTGTAGCTCGAACTTTTGGAAAAATAAGGACTATTAAATTTGGTTTCCAAGTCTTGCATTTCATCATCAGTGATTTTAGAAAAATAAGGACGACTAAATTTAGCTTCCAAACCCTTCGTTTCATCGACTGTGTCTTCCAAATCCTGCATTTTGTTACCAGCACTTTCGTAAAAGTAAGGCCTAGCATTTTTTCCTCCAAAGCCCTTGTTGCATCGCCTCGATCACACTATGAAAACAAAATCAACAACTAATCAAGTTGGTAAGAGAAATAAATCAAAAGAAAACTATAAACTTTGGTCTACTTCAATTATAGTATGCCTCAACTTTTACGAACTGAAACTTACCATAAAAACAAAAGACATGATAGAACTACGTAAGTGAATCGAAAGACCATTTCCTTTGATTTTCCCTTTCTTTTTAGAGCTTTTGATTTTAGAAAGCTATTTATAAACGGTGAATGCTTTAACTTCAGCACTAATTTGTGGGTCCATTGTTTTTTTTAATTTATATAAAATAATAATAGGTATAATAATTTTCTTTTGGTGTGGTTAATTTAAACGTGGCATAATATAAAAAAAATGCCTGTTTGATTATGGCTCCTATTTTTATTTTTGGAGCAATTTGGCCTCAATGATTTATTTTGGGTCAAAATGGCCCCTCAATGAATGAAGACTATTAGTCAACTGACGATAAACAATTTAAAATGACTTTAAAGAATGAACACGTCAATTTTTTTTTATATTTTATACAATTTTATAAAATTATTTTTTGACTAATGTGTTATTCTTTAAAGTCAGCATATTTGCCTGTCCGATACTAATATTGCGGCATACACTAGCATGTAAGTTTGCCACATCATTTCAAGCATTTACTGTTAGTTGACTAACATTTTTCATCCGTAGAGGGGTCATTTTGACCCAAAATAAAACGTTAAGGGTTAAATAGTTTCAAAAAGATAAGGGCTAAATTGACTATTCAATCAAATGTTAGAGACATCTTTTAGCATTATGCACATCGTAAAGGTCTTTTTCAGGTTTGTTTTACAAACAAAAATGGAGTAAAATTAATGAAATTTCAACATGTATATTATATTATTTTTCTATTAAGAATTGTATATAAATATATATATACTTAACTTATTGAGAAAAATTTTTGGGGAAGTATTCATCATTGCTAATAGAACTAGTTAAGATAATATATAATTACATTGTTTAAAATATGTACGAGTATTATTGCATTGTTTAAAAATTTAGTAAAAGTAATGGGGTAATTTTTTGATGCACTGTGAATGGAAAGTTTTTTTTCTCCACAAGTGAGCTTCTAAAGTTATCCCATGTCCCTTTTAAGGAACGTAAACCTTAAACCCTAAACTTTAAATCATAAAATATATTCCAAACCTTAAAACCTAACCACACACCCTAAAATCATAAAATTATACCTTAAATTCTAAAAACTAGCCGCTTGTGAAAAACAAATTTTATACTCTTAGTGCATAAAACATTTTTATGTAATATACTACTTTTCTTAAGATGATAATAATAATAATAATAATAATAATAATAATAATAATAATAAGTTTATAGGCACCAATTAAATGGACCCATTATTCGTACTATTTTCATCTAAACAATTTAATGTCAAAAAGTGATTTAAACATTTATTATTGTTGATGATCAAAATGAGATGATGGTGGTTGTTGGAGTCTAGACGGTTCAACCCTTTTAATTTGGGCGAAAAATCGCGGTCAATGATGGTTATAGAGAGTGTTGGAGAGGGAGGGGAAAGATATTTTAGTTCGATCTATGATTAGATATTACCTCTCAGTTATATTAGTGGAGGTCTAACATATTCGTCAAGTCTAAGTTATGTAGGACATGATGGACGAGACAATATACCTCTGACTATCAGTTAATAGAATCACTTGGCAGGTCAGACAGACTTACATCTATCTTATCAGGGGCATTGTAGCTTCTTGATAAAGTTGTGCCAGAGACTTCAGTATTATGTGCTCCAAAGAGCGCTTGTTTGATACCCATCATAGGTATATCATAATAGTGTTGTCAAAGAAGGCTTAGCGGAGGACTCTAGAAGGCAGAGATATGGGTTTGCGCATAAGCAATGGTGGATGACGTAGTAGGTATAATACTTGCCTCCCCTTTAGTCAAGGAAAACATTATACAATGATGTGGTCCGATATACGCATTTAAGATGGATTCTACAAAGGTTGTTCTACAAGAGCATCGAGATCCCTCGTCCTATGTTCGGTGTCAAGGTGTCTCCACTTCATGATAACGAAAAATAGATTCTACAAAGTTTGTTCTACAAGAGGGTCGATATCCTTCACTATATTTCTGACATTGAGACGCCTTCGCTTTGCGATAACGAATATTGGATTCTACAAAGGTTGTTCTGCAAAAACTTTGAGATCCTCTGTCCTATTTCTAGTGTCAAGATGACTCCGATCTGTGATAACAAAAAGTGGGTTCTACAAGAGCGTTGAAATCCTTTACCCTATTTCCAGTGTCGAGATGCATCCGCTTTGCGAGAAGAAAAACGATTCAACAAAAATGTTGTACAAAGTTGTTCTACTAACCCAAAGCTGAGCATCGAGATCCTCCATTATACTTTTAATGTTGTAGACAACTTTGCTCCGCTAAAAAAATCTGCGTAGAGTGTCGAGATCTTCCACTACACTCCTAGTGTTGTAGATGCCTCCACACTGCAATGACGAGTTTCGAGATCATTTGTTCTACTTTCGGCATCGAAATGACTCTGGTTACTACTACGAATCTATCTCTAACCTTCCACTCCACATACATGGATTGTACTATAGTGTTGAGGAAAACATCCAACAATGAGTGCCAACGAATACTTCACATTAAGGAAACTCTACAAGATAGTCAACTTAACTCCGCTCCACATTAACAAAGTTCCACATGAGTAACATAAACTGAAAAAACCAAGAACCTCCTCACCCAAAGTAGTGCTGAGATGACTCCAATCCACAAAATTGTACAAAATTACTACTCAACATTAAGCCAACGCGAGATATCTCTAGAAATAAATAGAAACCCTTGATCCACACCTCTATAATATATTTTGTTCTTCACTTTAAATTGCATTGAGATACTCGCATTTAAACTACAAAGGCAAACCATTTATCTCTACAAAATTTGTGTCGATTATCAAGGCTTCGCCTTCTGGAAACACTCAACAATCATAAGATAAGAGTCTTTTACAAGTCTCGAATCGTGCCACCACTCTCTCGACTGGGAGGCAATTGTTATACCAGTATGTCTTTTTCCACGACTACTTGCACCATGGTAGGCTCTGAGCAGTTCTCCAAAGAACTAAATACCAAATTCCTCTAGAAACAACCCAATCAAGAAGCTACAACTCCCTTCACAAGACAAATGTCAAGTCGACCTGACCCTTCAGATAAGCATATCAACTAACAAGCATGACTAGTCTGCTACATCCATCGTTTCTTACAAGGTCTAGACTTAACACCGTCGTCAGACCCTTCACCATATAACCATGAGGGAGGCCATCAACTTCCCTAAGTTGAATCCTCACTCAGGATCAAATTACACCCTATTTCTCCCTTCTACTGCACCTTCTTCATTCAATCTGAACACCATTAATCGCGACTCTCGGTCAGAACTAGAAAAGATGAATCGCCTGAAAACCTTCAACTACTCTCATCCCATGTTGACCATCAACACTTCATTTATTTGGAGTTATTGGCTTAAAATAACACTATTCACAAGCACTATTTAAAATTAAAATTAAATAACAAAAGTTACCAAATAAAATATTATGTCATACTCATCTTATCGCCATTTAAATTTGTTTTCTGTTGATTAGAAATGGTCTATTCAATTAGAATAAAAATTTACCGTCCCTTTTTGGTGTTTTATGTATTCTCCAATAGTATTAAGACACATAAGAACACCAAAAAAACAAAATTCAATGATTAGAATAAATTCTAATTATAAAAAGTGGCAGGAAGCCACCAAAACTACAGTAAACAATGACAAACAACAATTAATCATTAATATATGATAGGCTTAAACGACATAAAGGTGCCCAACCTATATTTTTTTCAGTTTAGTGTCTAACGTTTTTTCGGGCCAAATTGGGTCTTAATGTTTCATTTCGTTACTCGCATCAAGTTTTCCCATCAACGGACATTAAAAAAATTCTGTCATCCAATCAGAACGTGACACTTGGATTTTTTTAATTTTTTAATTTATGAATTACTTTAAAAATACGAACTTCTTTAATAATTCCAAAGCTTTAAATTCTTTCAATCAAACCCTCAAATCACATATTCTTCACCGTCTGACATCCCCCACACGTCAGTTTTTCGCCACTCAGTGCCCAAGCATCATGTATCTCACCGTTTGGCATTTCCCACCCTATAGACATCAATCGAAACCCAATCGACTTCTTTTTTTGTCATTGTTTGGTGTTTATCGATGGTGCAATCGATGATTGATTCATTGAGTTTGGATGACGAGATGTTGGAGTTTTCAAGCGTGGGGGTCCAATGAAGACAATGGTGGTGTAACGACTCGGATTTCAGAATTCAAGGAACGGTTAAACCTGAAGCATGGGCTTTGCATTTGGGGCGTGATGTTTGGGCTTTATGAGCCTTAGTGGACTTGTTGTTAGGGTGTTAGGCTTGAGTTTTGGTGTTGGGATGAGTTAAGAGGATGATGGGAGGGTAATTAGGTAATTGTCTAATTGTTTGAAGATGGAGATGAGAACCTTTTTAATTCCTCTGTAGAGAGCAAAGGAATGATATCACCCTTGTCTCCTTTTGTCTCATCTTCAAACAATTCCTATATTCTAGCCTTTCCTCAATTGAAAGATTGAATCTTTATCATCCAAAGTGTGTTTTTTCGGAGTTCATCTTAACTGGAGTTTAATCAGCTAGCAAGGATCTACGTTTTGAGGTATGGATCATTAAGTTCGGTGGTGGAAGAGAAATATGGGTTTAGAAGGGGGTTTTGAGGAAAATGGGTTGGAGATGAGTTAATCCCATTTTTCTAGTTTAAAAGTAAGTTTTAGATTGCTCCTTCATCTCTTACATGTTGTAATCCGAATTTACAACCCCTTGTGTAGCGAAAGAGGTGGGAGAATCTTCCAAGAAGCTTGGGAAAATGAGGGCTTGAGGAGCTTGGCTAGAGACTTCTTTTTCAGCTTAGAATCAAGATTAGTACACTACTAACTCCCTTGTATTATTGGAAATCATCATTGTGATTGCCTTGTTGTTAGAGTGATAATTGGTTGTTGGAAATGCTTGAGTCTTCATTAATGACAATTCTTAAAATTGGTGTTTTTATAGATTAAAAATGGTAGAAAACCACTTAAACTACCTTCCATAAATTGTAGATTCGATTTAAGGTCTTGCCCTTGGGTTTTGGAGGCTTGGGGGATAATTCTTGAACTCCAGAAAACAAGTTCTAGGTTCGAGTAACGATACGAGTTGAACACGTATCGGTACCCTGTGTAAAAACTAATGAAATCATGCTATATTGCAAGGGCATATCAGTACGCCTAAGGGGGTATCGGTATCCCCGTCCCATTAAATTCTAATAGCCAAAATGGATATTGGTACGCTTGGGAGCATATCGATATACCGTGGGTAACGATACACTTCCCTCATGTATCGATACCAGGTTTGGTTAAACTCCAACAATAGACAAATTGAGTATCGATATGCGTAAGTGAGTATCGGTACCCATTGGAGTGTATCGATACTCCTAAGTGAGTATCGATACTTGTTGGGTAATCTACCCGAAAAATGCATTTTGAGTTTGAGGGACCTATAATTCGAGGACTAAGGCCCAATAGGCTTCTAAAGTGGTAAAATGAATAGTAAAACTGAAAAACTGAGATTTAATCCTCATAAACGAGCTTAATAAGTAATGACTTAATAAAATTTTGTGTGGTTTATTGGTTTTGAACAATAAGGATCCTTGGTGGATCGAATAAGTGTCGTATGCCACGTAGGGGCATTGGTATGGTTGAGTACCTCATTTTGGTGGGATCCAAACACTAGTGAGATTATAAGTGTGTTGCAACATCGTGGTTATTGATTACCGAATATATGTTCCCGAAGCTGTGTGGCATTGGGTCTCATTCGAAGATGCTCGACGAAAGATTCCGGGCATGAGTGTATATTCTCAAAGTTGTATGAAACCGAGCCTCACTCTGGGTTTGTTGGTATGGTGTACCATATGCTATGTGTGTGGTTGTTACATTCTACTGTTTTTCTATGTGTTTATGCGGCTAGAGGTAGCGCCCATGTTGTCATTTCTTTATGCCATGGTGCCATTCTTTAGCATGGTTGAGTGAAAGTGTATCCACTGAGCTTCGTTAGCTCAACATTTGGAATTGTTGTTTCCATTTGCAAGTTAGTAGGTTGACGTACATCGTCTGAGCACCATCGGAGTAGGACTTCAGCATCGACCTTTATCCAAGTACATTACTTAAATATTTGGTTTATGTATTTGTAGGACCCTATGTTGTACTATAACTCTTATTTTGGATTTTAACTTATGTGTCGAATGCTTTTAATTATGCATTTTTAAATAGAGCTTCCATGTAACGTTTTAATTGGTTTATCAACTCTGAAATATTTAAACTTAACGAATTTTATGAAATGAATGTGTTGGGCTAAATTTGGTTACAAAAATTGTATGGTTTGGATTTGGGCTTTCGGCCCAATTTGTGACATCTAGGTCAGGGGTGTTACAACAGTGGTATCAAAGCCTATGTTTAGCCAGTTCTAGAAAGCCCTGGGGTTGTCTAGAGAGTGTTGTATATGTGTCTAGCTAATACGTTGCCCATAAGTCAAAGTCATACTTGTTTAAGCGAAATATTAGATGGTGTAACCTTATTTGTTTGCTTGTGTTGAAAGTAATCATGCCGAGGAGGGCACAAGATCGAGATGAGCTATCAGGGAGATAGTTATGGTGATGATTACATCTCCGATATAAAGGAGATGTCAGTGGTTTGGGGGGCAATTATTTCTCCCATATGCACCATGCACTTTACCGAATAGTGAGGGTTATACCTAGGCCTTTAGCTACCCCTCGCGAGGCACCGATTGAGAGGGTGCGTTGCCATGGTGCTATGGACTTCCTTGGATCAGAACATAACAACCCGGTCAAAGTAGATCAATGGTTGAGAGACACTCGTTGGATCATGTGTCAGATGCGGTTGAGATCTGAATACAAGTTGACATGTGTTCTTTCCTTGTTGAAGGAGAATGCTCATGAATGGTGGGAGACCGTAGAGTTGGGTTGGTATCCTAACCAAACTACATGGGACATTTCTTGGAAGAATTTGAGATGAAGTATGTGGGAGAAGCCCACATTGACTGTTTGAGGGATCGATTCAACCATTTGGTCCAAGGGAACCGGTTAGTCTTTGAATATGAACAAGAATTCCAACAGTTGAGTATGTATGATCCTAAGTTGGTCTCTACCGAGAAGATGAGGTGCAAGAGGTTTATAAAGGGTTTGAGGAAGGAAATTCAGACCTACTTAACTGTTGCCCCACCGAAAGTGTTTCCAGAGTTGACTACTAGTGCCAAGTTGCTTGAGCAAGTAAAAGTTTGACCTATGGCTCGTTTGGTGGGCAAAGGAGCATCACCGAGTGGGTGAACTCAGAACATCTCCAACAATAACTCGTAATATTTTTCTAAAAGGAATAGAAACCGTTGGAACCAAGGAAAAGGAACATCAAATCAGAGTTTGAGACTAGACCATAGGTCAGAATTTGCTAGCTGTAGGAGGCCTTCATCATCCTCTGCTATGATGAGTTCATAGGGCTCAAAAAAGAGTACGAGCGCACCAGTTTGTGATCAGTGTGAACTTAAGCATAGATGCGAGTGTTAGGGTTTGCTTTGAGGGTAGATGACCGGACCAATTTATGAGAGACTATCCCGTAGCTGCCAACACTACTCAGGTTCAGACTCAGATGACCTCTTATCCAGCTCAGAGGGTTTGGGGCTTTGCTAGAGTTGGAGCAAGCCATATGTTAGGACATTAGAGTAGGGGTACAGTCCTGTCCACTACTAAGGCACCAGCGAGGCATTACGCAGTCAAGGCTAGGAGGACTATAAGGCTACTGATGTTATCTCAGGTACGCTTACCTTGTTTTCAATTCCTATTGTTGCTCTTGTAGATTCAGGGTCTACTTATTCCTACATTCGTAGTAGAATATCTCAGTAGTGGGGTATTCCTACCGAGGATCTTGAGATAGGGGTCTGTGTGATGAGTCTTTTAGGGTATGATGTTTTGGTGGATAAGGTGTATCAGATGTGTCTAATTGAGGTTTAGGGTTTGATCTTTCTGGCCGATTTGATAGTGTTACCATTTCAAGAGTTTGATGCAATCCTAGGGATGGATTGGTTGTTTGAGCATGATGCGCGTTTGGGTTGTAGAACAAAGAGCCTTAGGCTTCGCGGTTTAGATGAGGCGAAGTTGGTAGTGAAGAGTGAGAGGAATCCTTGCATTTCCAATATAGTGTTGTCCTTGGCAGCACAAAGAATGACCCAACAAAGAGGTGGAGCCTTCTTAGCTCGCTTGGTTGGCACAAATGTAGAGAGTCTGAAGCTTGAGAGTCTTCGAACTGTTAGAGAGTTTGCTGATGTGTTTTTAAAAAAGTTACCCAGACTTCGTCCAGATCGTGAGTTAGAGTTTCAGATAGATATGATGCCTAGCATAGCACCAGATTCCATTGCATCATATCGAATGGCACTGAAAGAATTGAGGGAGTTAAAGAATCAAATCTAAGAGTTGTTAGGGAGAGGTTTCATTCGACCAAGCATCTCACCTTAGGGTGCATCGGTCTTGTTTGTTAAGAAAAATAATGGTTTGATGAGGATGTGTATTGACTATCGTTAGCTCAACAAGGTAACGGTGAATAACCTTTATATTTGATCATAATTTCAACAGTTTGCAGATCAGTCTCCCTTCAAAATAAAATTTCCAAAACCATACCCTTATTTCTACAAATAACCGAATAGGTCCCTAAACTTTTTCAAATATTCAATTTGGTCCCAAAATGCTAACATAAGCTTCTAATATCACAATTCCTCTAATTTCATCACCAAAAATAATTTTCTTACAGTTTAGTCCCTAATTTCTTAGAATTGCTAAAAAGATCCTTAAGCTTTCAAAATTTACAATTTGGTACTAAATTGTCAATTCAAGCCCAAAGCATCATTTTCTACTCATTTCCATCTTCAAATAAATTTCTCATTACAAATTCATCATTTTCCCCATCAAACTAAAATTCAAGAATACCTATTTTCCATCATCTTCGAAATGGTCACTAAATTCTTCCAAATAGGAAATTTTCATTCTAGCATCAAAATCAAGCTTTTTGAATCAGAAATACTTTAGTTTCATCATTAATTTCCAAATCCTTAACGAAACCCTAAATTTCAAGATTAGGGTTTATAACTTCCAACATGAAATTAACTTGATTTCAAGCTTGTTTTCATCACAAATAGGCTTAATTCATCATCTACTACTTGAATTCTATACATTTTCCATGAAACCCTAATTTCTCTATCTTCAAACCCTAATCCAAAACTTCATAATTCCATAAATTTTAATATCAAAATGTAGAGAATGAAGAGTAGATTACTTTACCTCAAAGAACCTTGCTTGAATTCTTGATCAAAAGCCTTGAAATTGGCCAGGAAATTTTTTTCCTATTTTCCCTTCTTTTTCCCTTGCTCTCGAAATGCATGAGGAGAAAGATGAACAATTTGTTCATCTTTTATAGAAAAATGCCACATGTTTTCTTAAAAAAATGAATTTTAAATTCATTTTTCACTATTTCCAAAATTACCCCTCTAACTAAATAAAAATTACATCTAGTTCAAATTTATGCCATCCCATTACATTTGAACTAGGTTGGTTCCAATCCAACCGGTCATCATCATTAAATAATCATAAAATATCATTTATGATTTTTGTTCGATCCAATTTCTCGATTTTCACCTTTTACGATTTTCCTCTATCGAACTATCAACTCTAATCCGGGAATCACATATTTCTCTAATTCCATGAATAAATTCATATTTTCATATAAAATCCTCCATTTAATAAAGTCAAACTTAGAAATTTGACTCGATCCAAAAATACCGATAATTACCCAAAATCTTTATCGGGTAACATCTTTCTTGAAAATCCTTCATTAAGCATTTATACGAATCTTTCCCACTTCTTATGAGTCCTTTTTACAAATCAGAATACTGCTATGTGACACTTCCCAAAAGGTCACCCAAAACTTTTCTCTAATCTGAGCATGCTTAACAAATTTATTCGATCAAAATTTTATTTTTCTAATGCATCCAAACCTCCAAAACTATTACCAAAATTCTTATTCTGATTGAATTTATCCTCATACTGAATAAAAATCATTTTTGGGAAAATTTACACTTGGGTCCCCTGAACTTTTACCAACCTTTTATTTTGGTCACTAACTTTTATCTTTTTGTCATTTTAGTCACTAAGTTAGCCTTATGCCAAAACCTTAGTATTAAATGACCTTTATATAACTTAATAAAATTTTTGGGGTATTACAATTCCACCCCCTTAAAATAAAATTTGTCCTCGAATTTTAGAACGTAACTGATTTGAATAGTTACGAATATTGCCTTTTTCATCTTCTTCTAAGCTCTCTCCAGTGGCCTTCTCAATCTTGTGTTTCTTCCAAAGAATTTTGACCAATGGAATTTTCTTGTTCCTTAACTCTTTAACTTCATATTCAATATCTATAGTCATTCGATCCCATTTCCACTGAAGAATGAAAATCGATTGTAATAATCTAGAAGGTATCTGATGTTCTACACTAGGCTATAGAGGCCTTGTTCTTTTCATGCCTAGCCACCCATACTGACTTTTTAAACCTTGCTAAATCTTGTTTTCATCTGGATGCATAGTCGCATGGATCCATCCTTCGTTTTCCTAAATAATAACGGTGCGCCCCAAAGGTGACACACTTGGTCTTATAAAATCCTAATCCAACATTTCTTGCAATTGCATCTTCCTTTCCCGAAGCTCATTCGGAACCATCGATATAGATACAATGCCTGGTAATACCTCTATTATAATTTATACCTCTCAATCTGAAGGTAATCTTGGCAACTTATCAAATTTTCTATAAATTCTACTCCTATATTGATCACCAATATGTTTCGCCTTGAATGCTTCTTGGAAGAATACCCATGTCACTTCAGTTGCAAGTATCTTCTATTTGATACTTGTCCACCGTATTTGAACATGTCCTCTTAACTGAGATACAATTCCTTATAACTTTTCAACATCGGAACAATTTAGCTCTTCCCTTATAATTTTAATATCATTAAACCATAAGTCAGCAACCATCAGACCACATTCATTATGAAATTCAGGATTTTCCAAATACTGTATAGGCACTCCCTATTATGCCAATGTTCTTTCTTGTTCTGATTAATCAAAAAGGTTATGGTTAACCTTATTATTACCATTATGTTTCTTTCCAGAACCTTCCATTTACTAGTTCATCTCAACCTTCTTAACTCAAATATTAATTATAACTTATCTCCTTTCATATTAGTAAGGAGCGACATCAATCAAATCATATAAATATCAGATCAGTAATATTGATATCCTAGTGGCATGTATAATCTTTGTGACATAAAATCACATCTGTTTACGCCTAGAACCGGTTAAACCTGTAGCTCTGATACCATTAAATGTAATACCTCTTTCCCGTATTCATCGTTGAATAAGAGTTAGGGATGTCACATGATACTTGTAAAATAATTCTTTAATATTAAGAAAAACTTTTTTTTGACGGTAAAAAAAAGTTAATCGCGTAAAATTTAAACTTTATAATTTCACATTAAAATTTGAATCTAGATTCAGACAGCAACTTAACAGTTTGTTCAATTAGCATATAAATAATAAAACTGCCTGAAAACTGCCTAATTTAAAATCATTCTGATTCTGAATAAAATACGATTCATATCAGAGCAGGCTTCACATGTTACTATACATGCCGACTAGTAAATATCATATAACATAAAAATTATATTACTGATACTGATGTACCTATTTTTGATAGATGATGTTCGCTAATGCTCCTTACTCCAATGATTCTCTTTTCCTACGCGTGAAACATTCACACGCTAAGTATAACTTAGTGAGGCATTATAAATAATCATAAAATAAGTATCGAAATAAATGAAAACATGGTTAAGCAAAAATCATATCAAATCTTTCATATACTTATAAACAATCACATATAAGAAACGGTGAATTTCATATACATTTACTTTATAATTAGCCCAAGAATTTGTATTAAGAGAAACTAAAGTATGCAAGGTCGGTACTCCTTAAGTACTAGTCACCGAAGTGAAGATAACATATAGACACATAAAGTGCCGGAAACATATAGACACATAAGTGCCGAAAACATATAGATCCAAAGATCGGTGTATAGCTATACTACAGTCCTTGACTGCTAGACCTCTAATGGCATGCCACTATACTGTAACTCTCTATCATAAACATGGGCAAATAATTTCATATAATTAACTTGTAAAATATTATTTGATAAATGATTCATATATCACCATTATTCAATAATAACTTATCAAAATAAAACATAATAGGGCAATTCATACCCTAACATGTACTAACCTTTTTTCCTTTGCATGTGAATCATCATATAACTTATAGAAAAACCATGTTATCATTTTAATAAAATCAAATAAACATATAAATGATTCATATAAATGCACTCACCTGGGCCATTTATGCCATCCCATTACATTTGAAGTAGGTTGGTTCCAATCCAACCGACCATCATCATTAAATAATCATAAAATATCATTTATAATTTTTGTTCGATCCAATTTCCCAATTTTCACCTTTTACGATTTTCCTCTATCGAATTATCAACTCTAATCCGGGAATAACATATTTCTCTAATTCCATGAATAAATTCATATTTTCATATAAAATCCCCCATTTAATAAAGTCAAACTTAGAAATTTGACTCGATCCAAAAATACCGATAATTACCTGAAATCTTTATCGGGTAACATCTTTCTTGAAAATCCTTCATTAAGCATTTATACGAATCTTTCCCACTTCTTCTGAGTCCTTTTTACAAATCAAAATACTGTTATGTGACACTTCCCAAAAGGTCACCCAAAACTTTTCTCTAATCTGAGCACGCTTAACAAATTTATTCGATCAAAATTTTATTTTTTCTACTGCATCCTAACCTCCAAAACTATTACCAAAATCCTTATTCTGATCTAATTTATCCTCATACTGAATAAAAATCATATTTGGGAAAATTTACACTTGGGTCCCTGAACTTTTACCAATTTTTCATTTTGGTCACTATCTTTTATCTTTTGTCATTTTAGTCACTAAGTTAGCCTTATGCCAAAACCTTAGTACTAAATGACCCTTATATAACTTAATAAAATTTTTGGGGTATTACACAGCGCTTTATTTAACGTCGTTAGCTCGACGAGCTGATTTTTAAAGCGTATGTTCTTATAATTCGATCTCCTCGGCTAATCCTATCGGGGCGTTCTCATAATACGGCTTCTATCTTTGGTCGTTTACTTTAAATTGAGCTCCAGAATTATCTTCTATATCCACTGTGCTATGAGGATAAATCTGAGTTACCGTAAATGGGCTGAGCCATTTCGATCGAAGTTTGCCTGTAAAAAGTTTTAGTTTTGAATTAAACAACAAAACCTTTTGGTTAATTGTAAATTATCTAAAGGATATTCTTCGATCGTGGAATTCTTTCATCTTCTCTTTAAATATTTGAGCGCTATCGTAAGCGTTTCGTCAGATTTCCTCTAACTCTTGAATGTGTAGCTTCTGCGCTTCTCCGATTGCTTCCATCTCCATGTTACATTGCTTAACTGACCAATAGGCTCGATACTCCAATTCAATCGGCAAATGTCATGGCTTATCGAAAATGAGTCGATACGGCGGCATCCCAATGGGACCTTTATAAGCCGTCCGGTATGCCCAAAATGCATCGGACAACTTGAAACCCCAATCTTTACGATCCGATTTTACAATTTTTTTCAAGAATTGCTTTAATCTCGCTGTTCGACACTTTTGCTTGTCCGTTAGTCTGCGGATGGTAAGTAGTGGCAATTCTTTGAGTCACTCTGAACTTTTTCATGAGTGCGTCAATTACCTTGTTGATGAAATGGGTTCCACGATCGCTAATTATCGCTCGTGGTGTGCCAATCCTGGAAAAGATAGAATTTTTCAAAAAATTAATAGTGGTTCTAGCATCATTATTTTTGGGTAGCCTTAGCTTCCACCCATTTAGAAATGTAATCAACTGCAAGAATGAGTTTTCCCAGCTAATTTCTCAATCATTTGATCTATAAAGTGAAGAGGAAAATGGTCTTTTCTAGTGAGAGAGTTCAACTTCTTGTAGTCGATACAGACTCTCCATCCATTTTGTACACATGTTGGAACTAACTCTCCTTTCAAATTTTGGACCACTTTAACTCTGGTCTTTTAGGTACCACGTGAATTGGACTTACCCAGTTACTGTCGGAAATAGGATAGATTACATCTGCATCAAGGAGTTTCTGTATCTCCTTTTTTAATACCTTTATCATTGGTTGGTTCAATTGGCGTTGTCCTTGTCTAGAATGTTTCGCTCCTTCTTCTGTTTTAATCTTATACATACAAGTCAAGGGACTAAGTCCCTTAATATCGGCAATAATCCATCCTATGGCTTCCTTGTGCGTGCGCAATACCTTCACTGGTGCTTTCTCTTCTTCTTCGGACAACTTGTTTGAGATTATCACCGGTAAGGTCTCATTTTCTCCCAAAAGGCATATTTCAAGTGCCCCAGAAACTGTTTTAATTCTATCTCTGGTGCCTACAAAACAGAAGGTAACATTTTAGTTTTAGAGGGAGATAAAAATAAATCAGAAATGATAGAAAAAATATGTTCAAACTCCATTTCTTCCTCTCTGCAGCAAAGTTCAAGATCCCTATAAAAATTATCGAAAAAATTAGTTTCAACAAATTCATCAACTAAGGGATCAATAATATCGACAGAATTAATTCTTTCAACTTGATCTAGGTATTTCATCGCTTTATAAACGTCAAACTCTACGACCTCACCATCAAATTCCATTGTTAATATACCGCTTCTCACATCAATCTTTGTATGCGCGGTGCTTAGGAAGGGTCAGCCTAAAAGTACCTTAGAGCAAGTGTTCGTCCTATCGTTTTCTATGTCGATGACATAGAAGTCGGCAGGAAAAATCAGAACATCGACTTTCACTAAGACATTTTCAAGCACTCCCTCCGAATAGATAATAGAACGATCAACCAACTGGATAGTTACTCTTGTTTCCTTCAAAGGTTCGTTAGTAATCATTTTATAAACAGAAAGTGGCATAACGTTAATTGAAGCTCCTAAGTCACACATTGCACGTTTAATTAAAACATTTCCTCTTTTGCAAGGTATAGCGAACATACCTTGGTCCTTCATCTTTGGTGGAAGCTTCCGCTGAAATACTGCTGAGACATGTTCTCCCAGATTTACCTTCTGTGACCAGTCAGTCTCCTCTTTGTGGTGCAAAGCTTCTTTAAAAATCGGGCATACCTTGGCACTTGTCGGATTACTTCTAGGAGAGGTATGTTGACTTGTACTTTTTGGAATACCTTTAAGATTTTCTTCTCTTCGGCTCTCTTGTCACGCCTCATCAATCTCGATGGGAAGGGTGGTGCGATTTCATGAGAAGGAGGTGGATGAGGTGGTGGCGATGAAGACGTACCTTGGAAGTTGGAAGGTGGCGTTTCCTTCCCCTTCTTGAACCGTGCTGCATTCTCTTCTAGGACTTCAGGTGTGACAACTGTTCCACTTCAGAGTGTGATAGCACTAACATTCTCTCTCGGATTTGCCTCCGTTTGAGAAGGAAGTCTTCTCTGCGACTCTAGTCTCCCCACGGTCTGAGCCAACTGGGTCATTTGTTTGTCCAAATCTTGTAGGTGGGCATTGGTGCGGTTTTGAAACTTCTCTTGGGATATTGCCAACCGTTCAACGATGGATTCCAATGATGACTTGGATTGCTGATATTGTTGTTGAGTGGGTTGTCTATGCTGATATGGTTGACTTTGCCTTTGATTTTGAGCATAACTGAAATTCAGATGATCTTTCCAACCTGGATTATACGAGTTGGCATTGGGGTTGTATTGTCTTTGTGGAGGTCATGGAAAATTCCCTATGGCATTCACTTGCGCATTGTCCTCTTCTTGTATAATCGGACATCAGTCTGTCGGATGCTCTGGGCTCGTACATATCCCGCAAAGCCTAGCTGAAATTCTTTTATCTGCAACAAGAGATTGAACAATATCAGCTAATTTATCAATTTTGTTTTCTAGCGAAACTGTACTTACCTCGTGAACCCGTCGAGATGGTTCACTTGAAGAGTGAAATCGTTGCGAGTTAGCGGTCATAGTAGATATTAACGTTATTGCCGCCGTCGGAGTCATGTTAACAAGAGCTCATCCACTTGCTGCGTCCACCACTTTCATGTCCATATATTGCTTTATGAATATTTTTATAATTTTCAAATAATTTAGTGATATTGTACATAAGACAAAATTGTATAAATAATTAAATACACGTAGATCACATGTCAGTCAGTAATGTTAATTATTAGTTGATTAAGGGTTACATCAACTTTTCCATCTAAATATATAATATTTCACAAAATTAAATGATCAAAAGTTCAATTATAAAAAGACAAAGGTTAAAATGAAAAAAATAAGAGAGAGAGAGTTGAATTTTATTGTTATGATAAAAGATTGAGTTGAGGGATAATCACTCGGTAATGAAATTAGAACCAATCAACTCGAACTCCACATCACGATTGAAACAATTAATCAACAATTAAAGGTTTCCACTTACATTATTCAATTACGTATAAAAGGGCCTATTCCCCAAAATCGGAACAAATACTTAATAATTCACCATTCTGCAGTTGACACGGATTTGTCCTTGATCCCCGGTCAAAGGCTTGATATTCCCCATCTTGATCATCGAGTGTGCAAAATCATTCCAAAACACTTGAGGATACAATTTGTAAGTGTTCACGAGCTCATCAGTCGAGCCTCCACCGAAGAGAGCTTGATCTGAGATGAGTAACCCCCTTTGGTTCACCAAGCTGTTGAAATATGCGGTGTCAAAATTTGCGGGTGTTGGGTCTAGAGGGGCAAGGTTGCTGTTTCCTCCGGTAAGTGGGCAGGTGGCTCTTCGCTCTACGGCAAACGCGGGGTCGATATCTGTTGCATTATAAATTCGGTTTCTAAAGGTAAAGCATTGCGCGAAGCCAATGGTGTGAGCACCGGAGAGAGCTACAAGATCTCTCTCGTTCAGACCTTGATTCTTGAAGTTGTTGATTAATGCAGGAAGATCCATGAATGGGGCAGGGAGATCGATGTCTGCTTGTGTTCGACTGGCGGTTGTTGAATCTCTGCGACCAAGTCGCACTTTCCATGATGGTCCTCCAAGCTGCATATATACCAATATATCCATTTTCATTAGAAAATGATTGACGTTAATTTTAACAAAATTTTGATAGTTAGAAGGGTGAATGATACGCACTGCAACCACAGAATCTCGCGCTGCGACAGCCAATATATCAGCACAGGCCTTCCACAAATCTTGTCGACCTCCGCCTTAATTGCGTCGATCACTTCGAATCCTCGAGTAGAATTTTGATTGGCGCGAGAATTCTTTTCGCTGTCAATGGTGGGGGAAGGATCCAGAAGAAGCGAAGCGTCACATCCCTGCATTTCAGAATGAGAACGACAAAGTTAGTACCGGCAGCATTGTTAGGATTCGTGAAACATTCAGAACTAAAACAAAGTGAATACATTAACGAAGCAGTCGTGGAAGTGAAGACGAAGTAAAGAAGCTCCCATGCGACGCTCTTTATACACAGCAGCCTCCACTACTTTTCGGATGGTGGGCAAAGCTTGAGGACAAATATTTTGATAGTAATAAGGAGATAATGAGAAAGCTGTTGTTGCAAGACTGCACAACAAAAGCAGCTGAAGGACTCGAGAATCCATGGATTGGCAGACTCACTTTTGTTTTGTGTTTAATTTCTTCAATCGTCTGATCAAGTTTTGTTTGTGTGACATTTTCAGCATGCTTGTCTCCCTTATTTATAGACTGTAGTGATAACTAAGCAGGGGAATCCCAATTATTTTAATGCTTTGGTAATCATGGACTTGGCCTATTCGACTGCTTCTTACAAGTTACCCTTAACCACTTTTAATTACATTACTATTACTTTTCTTTGAGTATATTAAATACATTAATTATTTGTTTCTTCTTGAACCAAGCATAAGCAAAAACGTCATGTAAATACTTGTATTTAAGCCACCTGAATTTGTCAAAACTACTAGGTCAATTCGTTGAAGTAATCCTTACACTTCAATTTTAGTAAATCTAGTGCACAAAAATGTGATTCTAGGGAAAGTGACATACAATATTTAGTGCCCAGAATAAAAAAACTAAATAAATCTTAAGAAAATTTTATTTAAATGTTTCGTTCGAAAAAAATAAAGTCTCATAACAATTTCTTTTTGTAATTACCATAATCAAATAAAATAATATGGGTAAACTACCGAAATGCCCACTTACGTTTGGGTTGTATACACTTTTGCTCACCGATTTTAAAAATTAAACTTTATGCTCGCTTACGTTTTCGGGGTGTAAATTTATGCTCACTGAAACTTTTTTTACCGTTAACATTTAACAGGAATCTGATCTGGCAGGTTAAAAAATAAAATAAATTACACATGTATATTCCACGTGTAATGGCAGCAAAAATAAAATAAATAAACTCAATTCTTATAAAGGCTTTCCCTTCCCCTTTTCTTTAACCCTAAAACAATTCACAAAACAAAACATCTAAAGACTATTTTCTTTAACCCTAAAATAATTCTCTGAAGAAGAAGAAGAAGAAGAAGATGGAAGCAGACGGTGAAGCACCCATTTGTCGTTGTGGTCGGCGAGCGGAGCTAGTCACTGCTTGGACTAATGAGAACCCAGGTAAAAAGTTTTTTGGGTGTAAAAATTATAGGAATGGGAAGGGTGGCGACTGTCGTTTTTTTTTTTGCTTGGTATGATGCACTTGTCAACCTGAGTGAAAGAATGGTTATGGTTAGCCTCTTAAAGAAACTGAAGAAGATGGAGAGGGCAAGATTCATAGAACGAATTTGTTGGTCATGTCTATTGATTCTATGTGTGATGATTATGTGGGTTTTGAAGTAATGTAATGGGATTTTAGGGTTCATAAAAATTTAGGGTTATTTTTTGTATGAACACAAGCTGATTGTGTGATGCTGGTGGAGATTTAGAGTTGTTTAAGGTATTTTAGTTGTTTTGAAGTAATGTTTCGATCAGTTCAAGTTTAATTTAAGGCATTTTGCATTCAATTGTTGAATCAAATTTTAAGCATTTTACATCCATTTGTTCAGTGGTAATCTATTACATATATATTACATGACAAAAAAGAAATATATTAAAGGTAAAATTTCATTGAACTTTAGAAATATAAGCACAAATATGTAAGCTGATTCGATATATAAGTTCCAAAATAAGTTTACAAAATAAGTTTGTAAGGTGATAAACCATGAAATCAGCTACAAAAGTAATGACCTAATTCAAAATAAGTTCAAAAAAGAAATTGCAATGCAATGGACATCATAGACAGATTAACCACAATTCAGAAAAGATATTGCAATGCAATCGACATCATAAAATTAGGCCATTCACATAATATAAATAAGGTTCAGTTGTGCAACTTCAATCCCTAGTTAAAGCTTGTGATTCTTGAGTTGGAGGGTTGGAGACAGTTGACTGCTGACTTGAAGGCAGGTTAGGCATCCATCTAACAATAGTTGGTGGAGCCATCGATTGTCTCCATATTGGTATTTTTTGCCTTCGAGGTTGCTGCTGGTGGGATGATAAAGCTTGGCGTTGGTGGGATGATGAAGCTTGGTGCTGGTTGGATGGAGGATGCTGATTTGCACGAGGGTGGGATGATGGAGTAGGTTTTCTTACAGGTTGATTTGCACCAATCACACCTGTACAAGTTCGTCTGTTGTGACCATTTTTACCACATTTGGTGCAGTTGCCCTATTGCCCCCTCTTACTCAGTTTAGGATTACTAACTTCATCAGCTTCTTTTCTCCTTTTTTTAGATGGCCTTCCTGGTGGTCTCGTAATAGCTGGTGGCAGTATTAGCTCCATGTCAGTTATTGGAGTCCATTGTTCAAGACCTGTTTACAAATAAAAACAACTATAAATTACATATTGTGACAAATAAAAAAAGTATTTCAAGAAAGTTACTAAATGAGAGACAATACCTTTCACACGATAAATTATAACATTCAAAAACTAAATCATTAATAAGTACTCACTAAGACAATTATATAACATGTGTCTATATTTTATTAATCCATAAATAGATCTATTTAATTTGAATGAATAATATTCTCGATAACTCAAATTTACTGCTTAAAACCTTCTGAAATTTTTATGTAAATGTCAGTATAAAGTGGACCATATATCCATTAAGCGAAAACTAAATCATTTTTGCTGTTGCGAAACTAATCAAAAATTTAAAAGTAGTTGTATCCACCACCGAAGAAATGTCTTCTCATAATCGATTTCAAGTCTTTGTGAGAACTTTTATGCAACCAAACGAGCTTATAATATATCACAATTTCCCCCTTCTATTTCTCTTTCTCACAAAATTCATTTATATACCACATGTTTTACACCTTCTCATCATGTACAAACTACAAGTCTGAATACCTCTTTTTTTTAGAGTGATTTTAGTTCTGCCTCAATAGCCTCTTTTCATTTTGGCCAATCAATATTTTTGTTTATATTGTCCCATTGATATTGGTTCATAATCCATATATCATCCAAAATCTATGGCGCTATATTGCATGTAAATGTATTATAGACGTCAATTTGATCTCGATTCCACTTATTACCGAACATGACATATTTATTAAAATTTCTTCATTATTAGGTACTTTGGTCTTGTCTAATGTCTCTTCTGGTGATCCTTCAACTCTTATGGAGAATTTTCAAAATTTATTGATTTCTCAATCGATCTATCATAAGATATAACTCATTTTCTTTTCCGATGATTCTTATCTTTGAAACTTACTAGTATACCATGCTTCAAGCATGCTTTGGACTCATTTGCAACTAGAGTTTGTCCTTCAAGATTTCAATTTTAATAAGAGCATTCATAATTAGTATATGTCACTTAGTCACTCTTTTAGAGTTAGTAAAAGCATATGACAATTGATTTGCTACTCTCTGTATATGAAATATCCTTTAAATTTCTAGGTCACATTGTTGAGTACGTGAACCAAAATGAGATAATGATAATTTATTCTAACTTATTTATTTTTTCACCTGTTTATTTTCTCTCTGTAATGTTGGAGAACTAAATCATTAAAATGACATTAAAAAATCGAGCTGTAAATAAATTTTCCGTCAAAGGCTCGAAATATTTAATTATCGAGGGAATTCGAATCCGACATATATTCTCAATCTCCTTTGAGGACTTATCTTTATGCGTTGTGATGGAATAATGAGAACATATAATATACACCCAAAAAATCTAAAATAAGAAATATTTGGTCCGAACCAAAACCAATTTGCAATGGAGATACTTATTATAACTTATAGGCATGATGCAATTAGTGATGTTGTGTGTAAAATGGCATAACCCCAAATAAAAATTAGAAGTTTCAACTTCATTAGTAGTGGTCTTGCTACTAATTTTAAATGTTTAATAAATAATTTTGCAAGACCATTTTTTGTATGAATATGAGCTATAAGATGTTCAACATTTATTTCAATGGACATACAATAATCAACGAATGCTTGTGACGTAAATTCACCAACATTATCAAGACGAATTATTTTTATAAGAAGATATGAAAAATGTGCTCGTGATTTAATCAACTGAGCAAGTAACCTCGCAAATGTCAGGTTGCGAGTTGATAAAAAGGATATATGTGACCAACTAATCGATGTATCGATAAAACCATAGAATATCTAAATAGTCCACGATGAGGGTATATGTGGGGTGTTCAAAAATACCCGGCCCGTTGACCTGAACCTTAAAAATCGGCTATTATTCTAAAAAAAAATACATGGCCCGTGATTTTTTCCGGGTAGTTGGGCCAGGTCAGGGCCAAAATATTTTTGTAACCGGGTACCCGACTAGACTCGGTACTTTTAATATATATATATATTAGGTTCTTAATATTTTTACTCTAAAACCATATTAAATTCCTGAATTCTTTCTATGTTTATCATATGTATTTTTAAGTTTTAAATTTTTTGAAAATATTCGTATTAATTTATCAATATAAAATTTAAAGAAAAAAATCATGATCGAAATTTATATTTTTAATGCATTCTTTTGGTGATAAACTTTAATATATAAACATTTCATATTGTTCTAACTTAATTAATTATGAAAATATGAAAGTACAGAAACTAAAGCAGTAGAGTTAAGAGCAGTGGGCAGTGGCCACAGGGTATACATGCAATTATTTAACCAATTTAGTACCCAAATCTTTTAGCTTTATGAGCCACTTAGGTGTATTTTACGAAACATATGGCTTTAATATTAGAATCTTTACGCTCAAATCACTATTTTCTTGTTCCATATATGATTTTTAAAAATAATAATAAAAATTTAAAAAATGTGAACTGGGTACTCAGTACCCGATTTTACGGGTAGCCGATAATTATGGGCTGAAAAATATAATACTCGAAGAATCGGGTACCTAAATTTAAATACTCATTCTAAAATATTAATAGGTTCATAATCTATTTTAGTTGTCAATGTTGCACTAATACACTTCCTTTCTGTTTAATCACATTTTTTAAATGGTCCACTAGGAGGGTGTATGTGATTTAATCACATTTTTTTAGATATAGCAATTATGTCCAGCAACGTCGACGATCGTTTGCCGCCCAATCCCCTCTATTTGCGTCGTCTCCTTGGTTCTCCATTATTCCCACGCTCTAGACCTTTGAATAAATATTATTTGGGTAAACTACTGTAATACTCATTTACGTTTGAGTTGTATACACTTTTGCTTACCGATTTTAAAAATTAAACTTTATGTTCACTTACTTTTTGAAGGTGTAAATTTATGCTCACTAGAACTTTTTTTACTGTTAACATTTAACGGGAATCTGATCTGGCAGGTTAAAAAATAAAATAAATTACACATGTATATTCCACATGTAATGGCGGCAAAAATAAAATAAATAAATTTATTTTATTAATTAATCTTTAGGATAAAATACCATAATTATCGAAGGTTAATCAGAGGTGTTCATTGTAGTCTGTGAAAAAAAAAGAAAAATGTTTAGGGAAAATCAAGGGTTTTCTCTGAAAAATATCCTCATTACATAACAAAATTCCTTCGATTTTGGGCAAAATAGAAAGGGATTGTTGATTACGGTTGCTAAAGGTGTTCTAGTGACCCTTACGGAATGATTTCTGTCGATTTCACAAGAGTATTTAAAGGGTAAGTGTCTACTCGAGGTTTATATTTTAGTTTGATTTTTATATTTTGGTTTGTGTTTCTTTCATTTTGATCTTCTTGCTTTGTGTTTCATAAATTTTAGATTAGGGTATTGAAAGGTTACTGTTTTCACATTAGGGTTTTTGATTAGTGCTTAAATTATACATTATTCTATCGATAATTACTCCTTGATTGGTTGTTTTAAGTTGCTAATTTGTGCATTTTTGTTCATTTTCAATGCAAAACAGTAGATTCCAGAAATGTTGCTAAAATTGATGGAATTGTGCAATTTTTGATTTTCTGGACTCATGGCTGGAATAGTGGGCATGAAAGTCTGACTAGACGCCACGTCAGCAGCTTCTAGAAGATGCCACGTCAGCAGCGATGATAGCTTATCAGCCGTGTTTCAGATAACTTATCAGCCAGAATTTAATTTCAAACTTTGGAATTATCTTTTGTAATTAATTTAAATAATTTGGGATTTATCTTTTATCTCTTTAGGGTTATTTTTAGAATTTTAGACTATTATAAATACCCCATTTGGGCAAACTCAAAAATCATCTCTCATCTTTTGGGTTTTAATTTGTTCTTGTTTTTCTTTATTAATAGAAGTTTTTACTTTTCTTATTCATTTTCACTTTTTCAAGTTTTTACTTTTTTTCAAAGATGCTTAGTATGATTTCTATCATACTTAGCTAAGTTTTCCATAGCCAAAGGCTAAAGCAATGACAAAATTCCAACGCGAGGATTGAAAAGCACTTAAACAACTTCGGGTGTCTCTCTTAGTTTTCTAAGCTTAACTTCAAAATCAAAATGATTTCAAAACCAAAGATTGACGTTGGTCAAGATGTTGTTTTGGTTAAATGTGTGGGAGGAAGGATCAGCTAGTGAAGCACATTCGACTTCCTGGTAACACACTCAGCAAAATTGTTTGCTAAGAGGAAACTGAGGTCGAAATCTACTTCTTTTCTCTCTTTTTTAGTTGGCCTTCCTGGTGGCCTCCTAATAGTTGGTGGTAGAATTGGCTCCATGTTAGTTATTGGAGTCCACTATTCAAGACCTGTTTACAAATAAAAACAACTATAAATTACATATTGTGGCAAATAAAAAAGTATTTCAAGAAAGTTACTAAATGAGAGACAATACATTTCACAGGATAAATTATGTTGGAGTATATGGCAATTTGAGTATGCTTGTAATAGCATTCATTCACATGACTTTCAAGTCTTCTATTGGTCTCGAGAATGATCGAGACTGCATGAATACAAGGGATGCCAGTGAGGTCTCATTTTCTGCATGAACATGAATTTTGCACAAGGTCCAAAACATTTTGGTGCCCAGGACCAGCTTGAACTTGGTACCTTTCTCCACCAGCACGTGTGGCCCAACACCTAAATGCAATACCAAAAAGTTAGTAAATAAAATTATGTCAAAATTAAGTCAGTAAATAAAATTAAGTAAAAAATAATTCAGTAAAAAACTTGTATGACTGTCCAATAATGATCTCTATTTTATTTTAATTTTAGCACACAGTGGACCTGGCCACTTTTCAGCTTCCTCCTTTTTGCTAACAATTTTTTCATAAGTTTAGTTCTAATGATCTCCATCATTGTCAAAATAGGCTTATCTCGAGCCTCTAAAATTACCTTCATAAGAGAAGGTAAGATGATGTAAGTAATTAATTAACTTTAAAATGTTTTAAGTAGTTAATTAACTTTAAAATGGCAATTTTACCTTGTTGAAAGATTCGCAAAGATTATTGAGAAGCATATCAGACTTGACCTTAGGAGAGAAATGTGACCTCGACCATTGAGCAGGGTTCAACTTTTTAACTCAATCATATGCATCACCAGAAAGGTTCTTCAATTGTTCCATTGTAGTTTCAAACTCTCGTAAATAAGTAGCTCGAGCAGCCCTCCAAACAACATCTTTAAGAGCTTTTCCTTTGTGAAGCTCCTTAAAATTATTGTACATGTCTCTCACACATTTCTTGTTCCCTGCATTAGGGAATACATCATTGATATCTTCCACAAGTCCCTACAATAGAGAAATAAATAAAAGTTATTAAAACTATAAATAAAAGATAGGAAACATAGATACAAATTAGAGGGGTACCTTCTGTTTATCAGACATTAAAGAAATGTTGTAGGAATTGTTGATCTCTAAGTCAATTCTGAGAATGTCCAAAAACAGTAACAAGATGCATAATTTTCACTCTCTACTACTGTATATATTATAGGGTAAATGCCATCATTTGCATCTATGCCTACTGCTGTTAGCAAGTGCCCTTGAAAATAACCTTTTAGGCAACAACCATCTACACTAATTATCCTCCTACATCTTGTCATGAAACTAGTTTTGCAAGCTTGGAGACAGACATACATCCTCTGAAATAATCTACAATCCATATGGCAAATAGTAGTTGTTTCAGGATTTGTAGTCCTCTCAAGTAAGTATTCATAAATCCTTGCATATTGTTCTTTGTGATTTCCTTCAATCATTTCAATTGTCAAATTTCTTGCCCTAGTACAAGTAACACGTGACGTCTAAGTAACAAATTCTTCATAAACATCTTTTCAAAGTGATCTTACAGGGTAATTAATGTCAACCATGAATTTTCCTATGTAATATTTTACCATCCAACGTGATCTGATATTTCTATTCTTGGTTACCTTAGAACAATTATGATAATCAACTAAAGTTTTAATATGCCAAGTGAGATCTCTATTGTCCTTAGGATTCATTGGAGCTGCCCATAATTTCTATGGACATGTATCCTGACATATTGCTTGAAGCCTTTTGGGATCATTAACCTTAAGCTTAACTTGGACCCTATTGACCCTCCCATAATGTTTTATTGCTTCCATCAGTACCTTTTTATCAGAAAAATTAAACCCTTACTAAATTTTGGGTTGATCTTATCAGTTTCAGTATTAAACTCACTGAACCTAGGGCCATCAGAATCAGAATCATGACCACTATAAAGTTCATCAGATCTATCAGTGTTTGATTCTGACTCAGAGTTCATCATAACACCATCAGGCCCAAAACCATCCATTTTCCTTTGAACCTTAATTCCTACATTTTCCTACTGCAATACGTGTTCATCAAACCCAAATTCAATATCACTAACCTCAAATTGTTCTACATTTTCCTCTTCATTAACATCATCCTCAACTTCTACTTCATCTTTTCTATTCTCATCTTCATTACTAATTTCATCATTATGTGCTTCCTGAAGATATATATGAATATATCTATTCCTAGGAAGGCTGTTGACTAATGCCACGCAATCAAAGTCCTTTTGTAATGGCCTAACAGAAACTTTAGATAAAGTAGCACCCGAACTTCTCCAGTGTAAATTAAAAGGACCCTCTAAATCTAATATTTCAACCATGCCACAAAATTGAAATGTGGAAAAAGTATCACAGTCAACATGGTCAAAATACTTTACAGATGAGGAGGTGTATTTCATTGTGGTTGAAAAGATGAACTTCCCACCATAATGAATAACACAGCTGAAGTTGTCTGAATAAGGAGCTGTAAAGTATATAAATACAATTCATTAGTTTTTTTTCTATTTTATCAATACATTATTGTTTTAGTAATATGAACATTTAGTATCACGTTTACTGCTTTAGTACTTTAAATTGTCATTTTTTTAGTAATTTATTAGTTTTTTCTGTTCTAGAAATTCATTAGTGCATTTTTTGTTTAAATGTGTTGCTACTCTTTTACTATAAAGTTGTCATTGTTTTAGTATAAAATTGCTATAAAGTTACTATAAAGTTGTTACTATTTTAGTGTTGAGTTACTATAAAGTTGCTACTGTGTACTCAACATAGCATTGGATAATCTATAAACATTAAATTAATCATAGTGGATCACTTAACAGACCAACCACATAACAGACCAAATATACTAGACAAAACATCAATAATAGTTTGTTGTCAACATATCAGACAAAACATCAACACATTAGACCACATAAAGAAATAATATTATAACAATGGCCTACATCAATAGTTTATTCAACATTTAGTGCTTCAAAAAATTTCATACAACTATTGAATCATGCAAAACAGTGGAGAATGAAAGACAAACATATTGTTTGAGAGCAAAACCAAGTGCAAAAATAGAAATAGAGTAGAGAAAGTCTCAATAAACTAACATAACATGTGTAAAACATCTCATGAACTCTATTGCAAACAAAACACCCAAAAATAGATGACACTTACGATAACCCACTGTATTATCCCCCTCTTCGCGAAGCCTCGATCCAATCATTTTTGCTAACTCTAACTCTGAAAAACCTAAAACACAATTTATCAAAAACAAGAAACACAATGGTCAAAACAAGGACAAAAATATAAAACTTTTCGCGTCAATATAATTCCTTCTTCTCAAATAATAAATAAAGGAATTCAAACGTAGTAAAAGAGAAGTAAGGGTCGATCCCACAGGGACTAAGAGAACTTCCTGATTTATGTTTGTTCAATCGGTGAGCCCATAAGAGAGTTGAATAATATTTAAGTATGGTGGCGATTTGTGGAATTAATTAAAAAAAATAAGAGATTGTAGAGAAGATTGGGAAATGGATTCAGTATGGTAAAGATTAGCATCGGGCTCTTGCTTTGACTCAGTTTCCTCGGATTATCGGAAAAATGATTTTTCACTTCAGGATTCACGTCGGTTACTTGCCTACAAGGATCAATCCTTGTGACTATTCCTTGTATACCAAATAACCAAGTGTCATATTTGATATCGATTTTGGAAATTGATCTAATCAACAACAATGTTGTAGATAAAAAATGTTTAAGTAAAGGCCGACTCAGACTATGTTGTTTCAATAATAACTGATTCCGACCTCAGTTTCCTCTTAGCAAACAATTTTGCTGAGTGTGTTCCCAGGAAGTCAAATGTGCTTCAATAGCCAATCCTTCATCCCAAACATTTAACCAAAACAACATCCTGACCAACATCAATCTTTGGTTTTGAAATCATTTTGATTTTGAAGTTAAGCTTAGAAAACTGAGGGAGACACCCAAAGTTGTTTAAGTGCTTTTCAATCCTCATGTTGGAATTGAGTCTTTGCTTTAGCCTTTGGCAATGGAAAACTTAGCTAAGTATGATAGAAATCATACTAAGCATCTTTGAAAAAAAGTAAAAACTTAAAAAAGTGAAATTGAAGAAGAAAAGTAAGAACTTCAATTAATAAAGAAAAACAAGAACAAATTAAAACCCAAAAGATGAGAGATGATTTTTGAGTTTGCCCAAATGAGGTATTTATAGTAGTCTAAACCCTAAAAATAACCCTAAAGAGATAAAAGATAAATCCAAAATTATTTAAATTAATTACAAAAGATAATTCCAAAGTTTGAATTTAAATTTTGGTTGATAAGTCATCTGAAACGCGGCTGATAGGCTATCATCGCTGCTGATGTGGCATCTTTTAGAAGCTGCTGACATGGCGTCCAGTCAGACTTTTATGCCCACTAATCCAGCCATGAGTCTAGAAAATCAAAAAATGCACAATTTCATCAGTTTTAGCAACATTTCTGGAATCTACTATTCTACATTGAAAATGAACAAAAATGCTCAAATTAGCAACTTAAAACAACCAATCAATGAGTAATTATCGATAGAATAATGCATAGTTTAAACACTAGTCAAATTCCCCCTCACTTATTCTATGCTTGTCCTCAAGCATTTCTCAATTATCATGCTAAAAACCTTAAGTTGCCAACTCCAATTTCATAGAATTTCCAAGATTAATAAAGAAAACTAAATCAAGTAAATGTTGAAATTCAAGATCAATCAATCATGACATAATCAATTAAGTGTAAATCAACCAAGGCATTTCAATCGTCTATCAATTTCAAAGAATACAAGACTTAGCTCATCGCATTGTTCACTTATTTCACTCAAGTATTTCGGGTAAGAGAATCGTTCAAGCCTAAACTAATCAACTCATTACCATAGGCTTGTAACTTGATCTAATCTTCACTACTTAATATGAAAATGATGCAAAAATCAAGATGACTTTAAAATGGGTTGTAACGGGGTTAAGGTTCGGGTAGGATAAAAGGCTGAAAATGGGGTTTAAAAAGTCAAGACAAGTAAAGTTATTCCAAAGAATTTATTCGAAGAGAAGAGAGGAAAACAAGAAATCAAACAATCATTGTTTATTCATTTGTTTTTCATTCGAACTGTTTCTTTATCTTTTCTTTCTTTTTTTTCAAACGAATCAAATCTTTTTTCTGCTTTTTTTTCACCGTTTGAACAATACAGTATATTCGAATTGCACTGCACAGTTCTGTAATTTTTTTACGCTATATTTTTCTGCACTATTCGAACCAAACTGCAGTGATGCACTGTTCTGCTTTTCTGCACTGATGATTTTTTTTCATTTTTTTCTTTCATTTTTTTGCTTCAAAATAACCTCAATTTGTCCTGAAAAAGGGTGACAAAAATAATTGAAAAGAAAACAAAAGTAAAATAGGCATGGTTTAACGATATGGTAAACAAAGAAAAGGATTAAAGGCTCAAAAAAGGTTCACTAAGTGGAAAATAAATAAAAATGGTAGGCTATTTTGTTCGGGAAGAGAAATTAGTTTAATCCTAATGCCTCTATCACATTAAAGCATCATAATCAAAATGTGTAGTCTCAACAAGCATCGAGATACAAGTTCTAGAATGCAATCAATTAGTTTGGCACACTCAATTGAAACAAAGAGCAAGAACAAAATATATGCTCATTAGGCTCAAAACTCACACGAAAGGTCTATTGAACTAAGTCATGCATCCAATTCAATCAACAAATTCATGAAATGACCAAGAAAAATTTACATAAATTAGTCATGCCATGCTATCGTGCATCCTAAATTCAACAAGAACAAGATTGAATTCACAAAGAGATGCAAAGAAATTAAATCAAACAAGAGACTAGCAACAAAGGTCATTAACAATTCTAATCAAGAAACTCAATTTCAATCGCAAATCATAAGTGAGAGTCAATTTGATTTCTAATTCCACTCCCTCACTTAATCATAATGTCCCATTATGGAAAATAAAGTGCAAGAGAGGGAATAGAATACTCTCTGAGCTAATTGCGGCCACGACCACGTCCTTGACGAGACGTGCCCAGACAAAAGAATGAGAGGATTTCGGCAATATTGGTTTCGATAAAGTTCAGACGCTCGTTAACATCCAACTGCGGATTGTTTTCTCGTGCTGGTCGAGGAACATGCCTCTAGAGGAAAACACGCTCATTACGAGGTGTATTAGTGCTCGGAGAAACAATATATGGCGCGTCGGGTGTGCCAGCTAGAAGACCCATTGTATCCAAGCACTCAAATTGGAAGAAGTGTCATTACGGCCTGAATAGTTGTGCGCAAGGAAGTGATGTATGTAGCGGAGTGCCGGATTATGAATAGCCCATCCCTTTGTCCCACGAGGATCGTATCTGGAACCCGCCAAACCAGTAAGAGTTTCATAGAACATGTAATTGTCAAAGTCCCGCTAAATCTCAAGTAGAGCAGTCAAATACCCAAGATCTGTGATGTTTATCACGAATCCCATATAAAAATTAAATTCCGTAATTGACATTCTAAAATACTGACCAAGAAGGCGAAAAGGATATAACATCAGGAGAATGTATAAAAATAACACTTTTTTTATGAAATAAGAATGTGGCATAAAATTCAAAGACTAGTTCATAATACATGTTACAACGAATCTCAAGATAAGTTGTCCACCCTATCGCATTAAAAAGTTGCATAACAGATTCTCTCAAATGTAAACTTTCTAAAGTTTTGGGGAGGAATATACTTACATACTTAAAAATGACGGTGTCAAATGCGATTAAATCGCTCTAAGTTGTCGCCATCAAACTCCAAATAGCCATGTAAAACCTCCTCAATCGGAACAGAATACCTACGACCACGTCGATAGAGTTATGAACTCTCTTCCTGATTGGGCTGTTCGTTCGAAATGGCACTGTCCTCTGAACTTGCTGCGAGCGGTGGTGATTCTAGACCTTCATTGGGCTGATCATTCTTAACATTCGGCTGATCCGCTCCCACATGAAAACCAGTGTTGAAATTTCCTGCGTAACCATAAATCGGATGGAAAATTAGTAACGGTGGAACGGAAATAGGAGTAGGGTTTACCTCGTCTTCTTGGTTGGTTGCTGCCGAGGGCATCGACAATGAAGGGGCAATGTCCGCAACCGAGTGGAAGGATGGCGCCGCCGTCATCCGCGAATGGTGGCTCCTTTGTGACTGGAAACTCTGAGTGGCGTCGGACATGGATTGGGAGGAGGCGGCAGTCGGCATGGAGTGAAAAGATAGGGATGATGGCGCTGGCTGAATACGTGGCAGTCGAGTTTGAGAGGAACTGGCAACGTCGTTGCAGTCCATCAACCGACCATATCGGCTAGCAGAGGGAATGGGTGCCGGTTCTAGTTCGTGCAGGAGGCGACGGAGGTGCAAGAAGTGAGTCGGAATAGCTGGGCACGGCCACGAACTGCGGTGGCACAAATCGCCGAAGGCCACCGAGAACGACTGGCTCATTGGTCTAAGGGGGACGGCGGGCCTGTTCTCATTTTCTCACCATGGCTGGGGTGAAGAAAGAATGAGGCGGGAGAAAGGGTAGTCGAAAAGGATAAAGGTGGTGTGTGCTAGCGGCTGAGAAAATTAATTGGGGACTAGGGTTGTTTAATTTAGCACGTGGTTGGGTTAGAAGGGTTAGAAAAAAAAATAAAAAGGTTGAGGAATTTTGGTTTATGCACAGATAAGGATAAACTTTTATCTGATCGGTCAAAGAGTTTTGAAAAGTAAATATGGGAGATAAGGTGGGGTCCACAAGTGGTAGGTTATCGGTTAATTAGGTGATAATATTCCCCTTATTAATTTTGGTGGGAGAAGTGATAAGGGGCGGCAGGCTTGGTTTGAGGAGTTGGGAAATGCTAACGTGCGCCGCTTGCCTATGGGTTTACCTAACGCGCGCCGCTTAATTAAATGATGAACAAAGGATTCTCGGGTGCTGTTCGGGTGATCATGCTGCTCCAAGGGGATGAATGTTTGCCATATTCGATCAATAATTTTGCTTTTGAAGCCGAGTAACGTTCAACGAATAATACTTGGGTAAAATAAAATAAAATAAAATAAAATAAAATAAAATAAAATAAAATAAAATAAAATAAATAGAGTAATTTTAGATGAAAGGAATGAAGTAAAAATGGGTTTCCTCCCATTCAGCGCTTTATTTAACGTCGTTTAGCTCGACGACCTGATTCAGACTACATGTTCCTCTAAATCAAATTCTTCGACTAAACCAATCAGAGCGTTTTCATAATACGGCTTTAGTCGCTGACCGTTAACTTTAAACTGAGCTCCTGAATCATCTTTGATTTCGACCGCACCATGGGGGAAAACTTGAACAACCGTAAAGGGTCCGAGCCACTTGGATCGCAATTTACCTAAAAAAAAGTTTAAGTTTGGAATTAAATAGCAAGACTTTTTGACCGACAGTAAAAGATTTATAAGAAATGTTACGATCATGAAAATCCTTATGTTTTTCTTTAAATATTCGTGTACTATCATAAGCATTCTTGCGGATTTCCTCAAGCTCCTGGATGTGCAATTTACGTGCTTCACCGACTGCATCCATCTCCATGTTACACTGTTGAACTGTCCAATGCGCGCGGTGTTCCAACTCAACCGGGAAATGACACGGTTTACCGAAAACAAGACGATATAGAGACATTCCAATAGGGCCTTTGTACGCGGTTCGGTATGCCCATAATGCATCAGTTAGTTTGATTCTCTAGTCTTTTCGATCTGGTTTGACAATTTTCTCAAGTATCGATTTGATCTCACGGTTCGAAACCTCCTCTTGCCCATTGGTTTGCAGATGTTAAGACGTTGCAATGCACTGAGTTACGCGAAACTTGTTCATAAGAGCATTAATTACTCGATTGATAAAGTGCTCCCTCTATCGTTTATTATTGCCCGTGGTGTGCCAAACCTGGAAAAAATAAAATCCTTGAGAAAATTAACTGTGGTTTTAGCATCATTATTTTTAGTGGCCTTAGCTTCTACCCACCGCGACACATAATCTACAACAAGTATAATGTAAAAATTCCTAAATGAAGAAATAAAAGGGCCCATATAATCAATTCCCCGTACATCAAATATTTCGCATACATAAATAGGGGTAAGAGGCATTTCGTTTCTACGACTAAGATTCCCTACGCGTTGACATCTTTCACAAGATTTACAGAATAAATATGTGTCACGAAATATGTTAGGCCAGAAAAAACAGCATTCAAGAATTTTCTGTGCAGTCCGCTTAGGTCCAAAATGACCGCCGCATGAGTAAGTATGACAAAAGTTAAGGATCGAATTTACCTCATCTTCAGCGATAAATCGCCTAATTACCTGATCCGAGCAGTGTTTCCAAAGGTAAGAATCATCCCAAATATAAAATCTGGACTCTCGCTTAAGTCGGTTAATTTCAGCTCTCGCCAAGTAATTGACGATATCCGCGAACCATGGGGTAGTTCCTTGCGCCATCATCAATTGTTCTTTCGGGAACTCATCGTTGATTTGCGGGTCGGCTGTAGAAAGAGGAATGCGACTTAAATGATCAGCTACGAGATTCTCGCTTCCCTTTTTGTCTTTAATTTCCAAATTAAATTCTTGTAAAAGCATGATCCATCGGATAAGCCTTGGCTTCACCTCCTTTTTGCTCATAAGGTACTTTAAAACTGCATGGTCAGAAAAAACAATCACTTTAATTCCAAGCAAATAGGATCTAAATTTTTCTAAAGCAAAGACAATAGAAAGTAATTCTTTTTCTGTTGTAGAGTAATTTCTCTGAGCCGAGTTCAGAGTCCGTGAAGCATAAGCGATAACATGTGGTTCTTTGCCAATTCTTTGTCCAAGAACAACTCCAACGCTCGTATCTGATGCGTCACACATAAGCTCAAAATCATATTCCCAATTTGGTGGTTTGACGATTGGTGCCGTGGTCAAATTTTCTTTAAGTTCATCGAACGATTTTTTGCACTCAGGATTAAAGTCAAAGATTTTATCTTTTTGTAACAGCTCACACAATGGTCGCGCCAGCTTTGAAAAATCTTTAATAAATCTTCGATAGAAACCTGCATGGCCAAGAAAAGAACGAACCTCCCTCACAGTTGTGGGGTAAGGTAGTGAGCGTATATTATCGATCTTGGCCTTATCAACAGTAATTCCATTAGACGACACAATATGTCCCAAAATTAATCCCTTATCAACCATAAAATGACATTTTTCATAGTTCAAAACAAGATCAAATTCCAAGCATCTATTAAGCACATTAGTTAAATTATCAAGACACTCATTAAAAGAACTATCATATACCGTGAAGTCATCCATGAAAACTTCGATGCCCTTCTCCATATAGTCAGAAAAAATACTCAGCATACATCTCTGGAAAGTGGCTGGTGCATTACAAAGGCCAAAGGGCATCCGTCGATATGCAAATATACCGAACGGACAAGTAAAAGTTGTTTTTTCTTGGTCTTCTGGCGCAACTGGAATTTGGAAAAAAACTTGAAAAATCATCAAGGCAACAATAATGAGTTTTCTCAGCTAATTTCTCAATCATTTCATCTATAAAGGGAAGAGGAAAGTGGTCTTTTCTAATAAGAGAGTTCAACTTCCTGTAGTCAATACAGACTCTCCATCCATTCTGTACACGCGTTGGAACTAACTCTCCTTCCGAATTTTGGACCACTTTAACTCCGGTCTTTTTAGGTACCACGTGAATTGGACTTACCAGTCACTTTCGGAAATAGGATAGATTACATCTGCATCAAGGAGTTTTTGTATCTTATTTTTTACTACCTCCATCATTGGTTGGTTCAACCGGCATTGTCCTTGTCTAGAAGGTTTTGCTTATTCTTCCGTTTTAATCTTATGCATACAAGCCGAGGGACTAAGTCCCTTAATATCAGCAATAGTCCATCCTATGGCTTCCTTGTGCGTGTGCAATACCTTTACTAGTGCTTTTTCTTCTTCTTCGGACAACTTGTTTGAGATGATCACCGGTAAGGTCTCATTTCTCCCAAAAAGGTATATTTCAAGTGCTCCAACAACTGTTTTAATTCTATCTTTGGCGCCTGCAAAACAGAAAGTAACATTTTAGTTTTAGAGTGAGATAAAAATAAGTCAGAATTGATAGAAAAAATATTTTCAAACTCTTTTTCTTCCTCTTTGCGACAAAGTTCAAGATCCCTGTAAAAATTATCGAAAAAATTAGTTTCAACAAATTCATCAACTAAGAGATCAATAAAATCGACAGAATTAATTCTTTCAACTTGATCTGGGTATTTTATTGCTTTATAAACGTCAAACTCTACGACTTCACCATCAAATTCCATTGTTAATATACCGCTTCTCACATCAATCTTTGTATCGCGGTGCTTAGGAAGGGTCAGCCTAAAAATACCTCAGAGCAAGTGTTCGTCCCATTGTTTTCCATGTCAATGACATAGAAGTCGATAGGAAAAATAAGAACATCGACTTTCACTAAAACATTTTCAAGCACTCCCCCCGGATAGATAATAGAACGATCAGCCAACTGGATAATTACTCTTGTTTCCTTCAATGGCTCGTTAGTAATCATTTTATAAACAGAAAGTGGCATAACGTTAATTGAAGCTCCTAAGTCGTACATTACACGTTTAATTAAAATATTTCCTATTTTACAAGGTATAGCGAACATACCTTGGTCATTCATCTTTGGTGGAAGTTTTCGCTGAAATACTGCTGAGACATGTTCTCCCAAATTTACCTTCTCGTGACCAGCCAGTCTCCTCTTTGTTGTGCAAAGCTCCTTTAAAAATCGGGCATACCTTGGCACTTGTCGGATTACTTCTAGGAGAGATATGCTAACTTGTACTTTTTGGAATACCTATAAGATTTCCTTCTTTTCGGCTCTTTTGTCACGCCTCATCAATCTCGACGGGAAGGGTGGTGGGATCTCATGAGAAGGAGGTGGATGAGGTGGTGGAGATGAAGACGTACCTTGGACGTGGGAAGGTGGCGTTTCCTTCCCCTTCTTGAACCGTGCGACATTCTCTTCTGGGACTTCAGGTGTGACAACGGTTCCACTTCGGAGGGTGGTAGCACTAACATTCTCTCTCGGATTTGACTCCATTTGAGAAGGAAATCTTCCATGCGACTCTAGTCTCCCCACGGTTTGAGCCAACTGGTCATTTGTTTGTCCAAATCTTGTAGGTGGGCCTCAGTGCGGTTTTGAAACTTTTCTAGGGATATTGCCAATCGTTCAAAAGTGGATTCCAATGATGACTTCGGTTGCTGATATTGTTGTTGAGTGGGCTGTCTCTAATGATATGGTTAACTTTGCCTTTGATTTTGAGCATAACTGAAGTTCGGATGAACGTTCCAACCTAGATTATACGAGTTGGCATTGGGGTTGTATTGTCTTTGTGGAGGTCTTAGAAAATTCCCTATGACATTCACTTGCGCAATGTCCTCTTCTTGTACCATCGGACAACAGTCCGTCGAATGCTCTGGTCTTGTACATATCCCGCAAAGCCTGGATGCAATTCTTTTATCTACAATAAGAGATTGAACAATATCATCTAATTTATCAATTTTTTTCCAGCGAAACTGTACTTACCTCGTGAACCCATCGAGATGGTTCACTTGAAGGGTGAAATCGTTGCGAGTTAGCGGCCATAGTAGATATTAACGTTCTTGCCGTCGTTAGAGTCATGTTAACAAGAGCTCATCCACTTGCTGTGTCTACCACTTTCATGTCCATTGATGTTAATCCTTCATTGAAATACTGGAGAATCGTTTGTTCAGACAATCTGTGTTGTGGACAGTTTGCGCATAGCTTTTTGAAAATCTCACAGTAGTTATATAAAGATTCAGTATCCTTTTGTTAGATACTCGGGATACTTCGCCTTAGCTCGCTTGCCTTAGCTGCTGGGAAAAACCTGCCAATAAAAAGGTGAGCCATGTCAGTCCAAGTTGTAACCGAGTTGGAGGGTAAATCAAATAGCCAATCCTTGGCAATATCAGCTAGAGAAAAGGGAAAGGCATAAAGTTTTATTTGATCTTCAGAGACTCCCTATGGTTTTGTGCTTAGACAGACCATGTGAAACTCCTTTAGATGTTTATGTGGATTTTAACTTGGCAAACAGTGATAGGTTGGTAAAAGGTGTATTAAGCCTGTCTTGAGAGCAAATGGTGTCTCTTCATTCGGGAATGTTATGCACATCGGCTGGTTATCATTAGGGGCCGCAGTCAGTTGTCGAATAGTTTGGTCGTTGTCTCCCATCGGAACTGGTTCTTTGGTTGTGTGGTCTAAATGTGATTCTGCTTCAAATGCTATTTCTAGATCACGTTCTAGTCGTTGTTGTCGTTGTCTTTGCTTCTTTTCTTGAAGTGTATGGGCGTGCAGTCTTCGGGCGTATGCTTCGATCTTTGGGTTATAATCTACTTGTTCTCCCAGATTCTTCCTGGTCATAAATCAAACAAAATTAATCAGTAACTATGCTGAAGTCCCTGGCAACGACACCAGTTTGACACGCGTCGTTTTCGCGTCAATATAATTCATTCTTCTCAAATAATAAATAAAGGAATTCAAACGTAGTAAAAGAGAAGTAAGGGTCGATCCCACAGGGACTAAGAAAACTTCCTGATTTATGTTTGTTCAATCGGTGAGCCAATAAGAGAGCTGAATAATATTTAAGTATGGTGGGGATTTGTGGAATTAAGTAAAAAAATAAGAGATTGTAGAGAAGATTGGGAAGTGGATTCAGTATGGTAAACATTAGCCTCAGGCTCTTGCTTTGACTCAGTTTCCTCGGATCATCGAAAAAAGGATTTTTCACTTCAGGATTCACGTCGGTTACTTGCCTACAAGGATCAATCCTTGTGACTGTTCCTTGTATACCGAATACCCAAGTGTCATCTTTGATATCGATTTTGGAAATTGATCTAATCAACAACAATGTTGTAGATAAAAAATGTTTAAGTAAAGGCCGACTCGGACTATGTTGTTTCAATAATAATTGATTTCGACCTCAGTTTCCTCTTAGCAAACAATTTTTCTGAGTGTGTTCCCAGGAAGTCGAATGTGCTTCAATAGCTGATCCTTCCTCCCACACATTTAACCAAAACAACATCCTGACCAACGTCAATCTTTGGTTTTGAAATCATTTTGATTTTGAAGTTAAGCTTACAAAACTGAGAGAGACACCCGAAGTTGTTTAAGTGCTTTTCAATCCTCACGTTGGAATTTTGTCATTGCTTTAGCCTTTGGCTATGGAAAACTTAGCTAAGTATGATAGAAATTATAATAAGCATCTTTGAAAAAAAGTAAAAACTTGAAAAAGTGAAAATGAATAAGAAAAGTAAAAACTTCTATTAATAAAGAAAAACAAGAACAAATTAAAACACAAAAGATGAGAGATGATTTTTGAGTTTGCCCAAAGGGGGTATTTATAGTAGTCTAAAATCCTAAAAATAACTCTAAAGAGATAAAAGATAAACCCCAAATTATTTAAATTAATTACAAAAGATAATTCCAAAGTTTGAAATTAAATTCTGGCTGATAAGTCATCTGAAACACGGCTGATAAGCTATCATCGCTGCTGACGTGGCGTCTAGTCAGACTTTCATGCCCACTAATCCATCCATGAGTCTAGAAAATCAAAAATTGCACAATTCTATCAGTTTTAGCAACATTTCTGGAATCTATTGTTCTGCATTGAAAATGAACAAAAATGCCCAAATTAGCAACTTAAAACAACCAATATAGGAGTAGTTATCGATAGAATAATGTATAATTTAAGCACTAATAAAAAACCCTAATATGAAAACAGTAACCTTTCAATACCCTAATCTAAAATTTAAGAAACACAAAGCAAGAAGATCAAAATGAAAGAAACACAGACCAAAATATAAAAATCAAACTAAAATATAAACCTCGAGTAGACACTTACCCTTTAAATACTCTTGTGAAATCGACAGAAATCGTTCCATAAGGGTCACTAGAACACCTTTAGCAACCGTAATCAACAATCCCTTTCTATTTTGCCCAAAATCGAAGGAATTTTATTCTGTAATGAGGATATTTTTCCAGAGAAAACCCTTGATTTTCTCTAAACCTTTTTCCTTTTTTTTTTCACAGACTACAATGAACCCCTCTGATTAACCTTCGATAATTATGGTATTTTATCCTAAAGATTAATTAATAAAATAAATTTATTTATTTTATTTTTGATGCCATTACACGTGGAATATACATGTGTAATTTATTTTATTTTTTAACCTGCCAGATCAGATTCCCGTTAAATGTTAACAGTAAAAAAAAGTTTCAGTGAGCATAAATTTACACCTTCAAAACGTAAGTGAACGTAAAGTTTAATTTTTAAAATCGGTAAAAAAGAGTATATACAACTCAAACGTAAATGAGTATTACAGTACCATATAATTTATGCTTTTAAAATAAATAAATTATTACTGTAGGCCAATTATTTTAAAATGCTTTAAATTGAAATATTAGGTAAGAGAATCTTAAAATGATTTTAAAATCATTAAAATTAATGATTGTTTTGTTTGAATGCAATTGGCATTCAGCATCATGTACCATATAATTTAACTTCAATCATATGGAAGTTTTCGCCAGATTTATTATTATTTGTTTGACATAATTTCGCAAGTTTTAATTTACAGACAAGATTTTGTGGTTGTAACATTTTGTCTTTGAAAAGTCACTAAACGATACAACTTTTTTACGATTATTGAGGAAAATTTACAAGGATATTAATGTAGAAATTTTTTTCCTAAACTATTACTGTAGGCCAATTATTTTCAGAAATGTTATTATTTAAATAGTAATTTGAAGTTGAATTCTGATGAAATCAACTTTAAAGTTCTTTTCCTTGAAGTCGGACTCAGCTAGACAAGATTTTGGAGTTTTTTCTCGAAATTTAACTCCATCAGGTGCCGACTTTGGTTGTACTTTCAAAGTACAATATTTCTGAAAATAATCTACCCACAACAATAGTTTGAGAAAAAAATCCCACAACAATATCCCTGTAAAATTTTCCGATTATTAAACAAATTACGTTACATCACTATTCTAGATTATCATAATTGAAAAGCAACAGCTGAGCATGGATGATGAAAATGAAAAGTAGTATTGATTTAGGATAAGGTGAACATTAATAGTGTAATCGTAGATTTTTTTCTAAATAAGAGTTCGAACATTAATAGTATTGATTTAGGATAAGGAGAGGATATGAGTTTGAATATTGAAGATAAATAGGAGAGATTATTTCGCACCTCAAACATAGACCGTAAGACAGATATATATATTATTAAAAAATTATACTAAATATAAAAAAAATTAGAGGTTATGTCTACCAATAATATATGCATAAAAAATAAAACATGAAAACTCACGGGTCGTGAAGAAAACAAAACCTTTTTTGAATATGACATTCAATTTCCTTAAAAACCCAACAACCATCATCAAAATCTCGTTGTTTTTATCAAAGTAGAAAATTATGTATAGATGTAAGTGAGATGATAGACATAATTAATTTTACAGACTTATTCCGCTAATAGTTATAATCACGTCGAAAAACTACTACAAAAGAAGATCTAACTATATTAAACCATAAATTTTCTCTAATCAGTAGCGTGCATCATGATTATACCAACGTAAAACTATCGTAAGAGATTTAGATAAGAACTGTGTTATAAGGCAAAGAATATCGTACAATAAACGCGGCAATTTGTGGAAAAAAATTCAAAACAAATAAAAATTTTATTAAAAACTAAAAAAAATCACCAGTGGTACAACCGGTATAAGATTGGTGTCGGAGCCATCAACGTAAAGAAAGAAAAAATTAAGAAAAACAACAATAAAGAAGAAAGAAAATATTAAAGAATTAAGTTAAAAGTAAAATCATGCTGACAAACTTATTTTGTGATAAAAGATACGGGTGAGATAAGTTTTCTTTATCAAAAGTAATATTTTATGTGTAATATAAATAGAAGTGAATATTCAACCGAGATTAGTCAAGAAATTTTAAATTAATTAAATTATTTGAGTTTTTGTTCAAATTTAATTATAAATGGTTATAATGATTGATTTTAGTTTAAACAGTTTTCTATAACCATATAAAATATAGATATATATATTTCTTCATACTTTTTCACAAGTTTGAGTATAATTTGTAATGTTATTTAATAAATCAAATATCATCTTAAACTATATAATATTATTTTTTAAGAAGGGATTTTGAGGGGGAAATATTAATGTAAGTATAAAAGAATCAAATATTTGATGAAAAGAAATAACTGAATTGAAATTACATAGGTATTTTACTATTGGAGAGGATCATGTGGCTTAAATTTGGTCAAAAAAGGATTTAGAATGATCGAAGAATTGAAGAAATAAAAAAATCATGTAGAGTTAAGGAACTCAAGCTCGAAAACTGATCTATTAATTACTAAAATTTGAGTTATTTGAGTTGACGATTCATATTTTAGTATTCAAATTCTATTTAAATTTTTTCGAGTCAAATCGAATAAAAAATATTTTTTTTAAAAATCGAACTTATTTTGCCCATGCCTAATTGTAAAATGGGGTACTTAAAAATCGTCTTAATTGATTTTACACGAAAAATAACAAAATTATTTTGCATACACAAAAATTTAAACTCAAAATTTATTTAAGCGGTGCCTAATTATTTATTACTTGGACCGACCCTATTAGTTGTTCACAAAAATTATTAATCTCAATAAGAGTCTATCTTATAATAGTCCCCTTTAAATTTTAAAAAAAATGTAAAATTAATACAAAGAAAATAACGGGATGAGAACGAAAAAAAGTTCAAAATCCATATCAATCGAAGTAAAAAAGAAAAAGATAATGACCATGTTTGGTAAATAGCAGTTTGAACTAAAATTAGAAGTTTGAGCAAATATTAGAGGTTTGACTGGCCAAATTCGTTAATTTGGATATTTGGTGAATAGCGGATTAGAATAGTGGATTGAGGTGAAACCTCTAGTTTTGAAAAAGCTGCTAATAGGAGCTTTTGAAATTAGCGGTTTGACATAATAGTTATAAAAACCCTTTTACCCTTAACAATTATCAAAAACCTCCAAATAACCTAAATTTAACCTTTTCTATTTTAATTTTCACTCTCACATAATTATATTGTGACATTTGTAAAGTAATACTTTTATTTTTTATTTTATTCTCACACATTTATAATTTTATTTAAATTTAATAATTAATTAAATTATATTAAAAATAATTATATAAATAATAAAGTAATATATAAATCCTTCAAATATGCTTATTATTGTTATATTTAAAAAATATTTTTATAATCTAATTAATATTAATAGATACAAAATATTTTTTGAACGATAATAGATACAAAATATTGATAACTAGTAAACTATTCAAACAAACATCGAATATAATCATGTCCTTATATGTCATTTTGTTTGTTTAAATAATCAAACAGTTATCAGCTATCAATTAATCTTACCAAAACACTTTTATACAATCAGCTAATACAATCCGCTAGTCAAATCAACTAATACAATAAGCTATCAGCTAATGTAATCCGCTATCAGCTATCTGCTAATTGTTAAACATGGTCAATGTAATACATTGGCGGTCGAATGATTTTACATTTCATTTATCTTCTATTTTATTCTTTCTTTTTCAATGGATTAGCTGTCAAGATAATTCCTAGAGGTTCAAAAGTAAAAACAAGAAATAGTAAACTATTATTAGTTCATACTAATATTGGCGTTGTGTTCATGTTTTGTTTACTTCGTTTCCTATTAAATTTCAGGTGAATTTGAGGAGAAAAATATGAATGAAACAAAGATTTGAGGACGAGAAGTTTCATTACTACCCCCACACGCTTGCTTAAAGTAGAATGTCTTTATCTAAAGTCTAAGAAAATATTAGAACACGCTTGCTTTATGCATTAATATTAAGTTAGTTTAGTGGATTAGTCGACCAGTATATGCATCCCACAATTAATTACATAAATTAATAATGGTTAAATTTAATCTGGATTAGTCGACTACTGGTTAAACAAAATATATATATAAATTACTTATAAATGTATTTAAATTTAACAACATTTAAGGGTTCGAATCTTGATGTTGTGAGGTACAATATATCTTAAACTTAAGCTTTATGCATTAATATTAAGTTAGTTTAGTGGAGTGATACAATAGATCATTTAAGTAAATCAAAGGTTTGAATCCTGACATTATGAATCAATTGAGTTTGAGATAATCGTCCTTATAATAAATATTTTTAATACCCGATTTAAATTAATTAATCAAAATTGAATATCAATGATTATACGAGTGTTTGAAATATAAATGTTTTAAGGTCCCGGATTCCCAATTGATTCATACTGCCGAATTCCTAAAGTCTTTGCAAACAGATTAAAAAGGAAACCAATGATTTGGTTGCATGGAAAACTTTTCCCCCGATACTGCCATTGGTAGAATCCAGGAAATTTCAAACACGTCTCTTTCTCTTTTTTTCTTCTTTTCTTTAACGGAAAATGGTGGAATCAAATGTTTTATAAAAACAAAGATAGTACTGTAGATAATTAAGATTGAGAAAATGACACTTATATTTTATATTTTATATTGAATGGACAAAGGAGGTAGAAGATGAGAAAATAAAATAATAGATTTTTTATGTTTTTATTAAATGTTTAAAGTACCATTATAAATATATTGTTATGAATTTATTACGAGTTAATGAATATTTTATGTGGTTTATTTTAATTTACGTTTCTCATTTAAATTATTGTGCCGTGCATCTATTTATTGAATATTTTATATTTTCATCATAATTTAAAACCAGAAAATAAAGTATATTTAGGGATGGTCATTTGACCAAGATCCGACCGGTTTTGACCCGACTCAACTCTATAGGGTTGGTTTTTAAAAAAAAAATAGGTTCATGTCGAATTCCAGTTGAGTTTTTTAGGATAGTGTCGAGTGGTCGGTTTAGGTTTAAGGTGAAATTTTTTGACCCAACCCAACTCAAAATAATAGTGTAATTTTATTCTAAGTATTTAGGTATAATTATTACAATGCCTCTCTCTTTATATATTTCTTTAATTATCTCCTTATTTTGTCTAATAAAACAAAATTAATTATTATAATGTCTCCTCTCTATTTATATATTTTTTCAATTAACTTGTTATTCTATCGAATAAAAATGAAAAAATATTTATGTTGGACCGAGTTGGGTTTAAATTTTTTACTCTAAAATTTTGGTCAAGTTCAAGTCAGGTGGCACGCCATTAAAATATAATGTTTATATTTTTAATGAACTTCAATATACTCAGCATTATATTTTTTATGAACATAATTAATATTTATATTTTTGAAATCTATTGTTTGATCTAATGACGAGTAGAAGATTATATTTCAATTTAAGTTGAAGATTCGATTTATAACATTAAAAATATAATGTGTTAGTGTGTAGGTTAGTGAGTTTCTATATATATAATTTAAAAATTATGTATTTAAAAGAGTTAATTTGCAGTAAATTAAATTTAATTCAGTTGACATGTCGTTGGTATGATAAATAAGAGGACGTGAAATCGAGTATGTTTAAGTGTTTAATATCATTTTATTTATAAGATGACGAAAAATCTGAACAATATATACATTGTATGTAAATAAAAAAAAGTTAATTTGCACAATGACTCAATCTAGAATATTCTATATTTGACTAATTAGAAAAAAGGTTCAGTGAAAATTTATTTAAATAATTTATTTTATTATAGTTTTAAATTATGTATTTCTTTAGTTAGCTCACATGTTGATTTGTAAGGATGAAAAATATTTATTTATATTTTTAAAAGTTGATTGGTACATTTCAACAATCTTAACTTGAATATCTTTCGGTGGTGGTGGGCTCTTATTAGAGGTCTTAGTGGGCAGTGTTACTGAAAATTTGGGTTGGATTTATGCATGAAATTAATGTATTTATATTTGTTTAAGTTCGGTCGAATATGAAATATTAGTTTAAAATTTTGTTCATCTATATCTGTAAATGGATACGCCAAACGCCTTTTCAATCGTTAGGGTAGTAAACGAATCAAACATCGTTCAGCGGAAAATTTGTTTATGTTTATTTATTAAACAAACAAATATAAACAAGATTTTTATTCGTTTAATTAAATAAACGAACACGAACAAATAACCCGTCTGTTCATTTACCATCGTGAACGAACGTAATCCGTTCATTTATTTTCGTTTAAATTTATTCACATATATTCATTTATATTTATTATTTTTCATGACTAAACTATTATAATTTTTAAAAAATTAAATCTATTAACATATGTTCGTTCGTTTAAATTTATTCACATATATTCTTTTATATTCATTTATTTGTGTCTGTTTACGTTCGTTTATCATTTAAACGAAGGAACACGAACAAGCTACATTCTTTAACAAACGAACACGAACAAGAAATTATGTTCGTTTAGTTGTTCGTGTCCGTTCATTTGTTCGATTAAAATTAAATGAACGAACATAAGCATACCTTCATTCGTGTTCATTCGATTCGTTTACAGGACTATCGGTCGTATTGTTTTAATAATTGTTATATTTTTTAATTTAATATTTAATATATTTTTTATTAAAATAATAAACAACTTGATATATTTTTGGCTTAACTGTAAAATCACCCTTTAAGTATGGTCCTATTCACTTTCACACCTAAATTATTTTTTGTTAGTTTGCACCCTTGACATTTTTCACCGTCACCACTTCCATCAGCTTGTTTTTTCATGAGGTGATGACTTGACGCTCGGAGAGAAAGTCACATGGCACATTAGGGTAGTGTTAATTGTATGATCAATAGAGAAACACATTAATAGTTAAGTGACTAATAATATAATTTACTCAAAATTTATAAACATAATTGATAAGTTAATCGAATAATAAGACAACTTTTAAGAAGATAAAATAAAATAAAAACATAAAATCCTTGGTTAAAGTATAAAAATGGTCACTGAGCTCTTAAAATATTAAGTTTGGTCACCATTATTTACACATTTTAAAAAGTCCTCATTATTTACACATTTTATCAATTTGGTCATATTTTTAATTATAAATAATTTAATAAATTTTCTTCCAATCAGATAAAGACACGTGTAAATAATGATTAATGAGGAAAAATATTAAATTATTTCTAATTAAAAATAGTTCCAAATTAATAGAATGTGTAAAATATGAGGGCTAAATTGATTGATTATTTGAATTAAGACTAAATTGATTAAGTGTGCATATATGGGGGACTAAATGTTCTATTATACAAATTCTCTTAATTGTCATGTTACCCCGTAACGGCAAATAATGATATCTTGATCATTTTGTAACAAAATCATGAGCTCGTGCACATTTTGTAACAATTAATAATTGGGTGACTAAAATAAATATTTTGAGATGATTCAATGACTATTTTTAAACTTTACTGAAAATCTTTTTTGCAATATAAAGAATTTTACTCGATTCTTTTCTCCAAAATCTAAACATAGATGTAGTATTAAGGGTAAGGGTAAACTACAGCAGTGACCATTGAATTATTTGGGGATATTTATTTTGACCATTGTCGTTAAAAAACTAATAGATAGATGACAGAGGGGTGATGTGATAGTTAACAAAAATTGTAAAATTACATATTTGGTCCTTGTTATTTACCTAATATATCAATTTGGTCTTAGTTTTAATTAATTAAATTAAAATTAACTAATAAACCATAGGACGACACATGTCACCACCTAATCCTCCAAACTATTTGGGGATACCTATTTTGACCACCGCCGTTAAAAAACAATTAACGGATGAGTGACGTGATAGTTAAAAAAATTGTAAAATTATATATTTGGTCCCTATTATTTACCTGTTAACCAACAAACTAAAGGACAACACGTGTCACTACCTAATCAAATGAAAAAAATTTTACAAACAATGGGAATTAAACCCACAACTAAGAGCAACCGAACCACTAGGCTAACTCCATTTATATATTGTAAGATGATAACATATTTTATTAAACCGTAATCCACAACCAGATTTAATTCATTTTGTTTACCGTAAGAAACTCAGCCACCCTAGCTTTCTCAAAGCTATAGCTCAATGAACTACATCATCAGGTGATGGCTAACGGGAACGATTATTTATGAACTTGAATCGGAACCCCTGCCTACCAAATGCCCTCCTTCGACATTTTCAGTAAATCGGACAGAGTGATATTTGGGACCTCAATCTGACCCTTGTTGTTGTTGCTGCTGCTGCTGCCGTTGCTGCCTTCAGTGACTCTGCATCTTTTGACTGCGTAACTGTTACCGAGTCCAAGTTGTAGAACTATTCCAAGAAGATGAAGGAAAAAATTAATACTTTTTCACCATTTAAGATATTTGTACGCACGAATCAAACAACATATATCTTTTTGTAATAACGCGTTTTGACCCAAACCCAACTCAATAGTTAATCCGACCCAGATCCATAACTTAACTTGACCCAAATAAAACCCTAAAATTAAAATCTCTTCTGTTTAGCTGCTGCCGCCGCCTCCATTAGCCGCCGTCGCCGCCACTTCCGTTTCGCCGTCGGCCACCCAATTCGGCAACCAAAATAAACCCAAAACAACCCGAAGCCCTAGATTAAACCACAAATCAAGCCCCAATCCCTTAACCCTAAAATAACATAACCTAATCTTCCATCTACCCATACCCTTGCCACAACCATACTTCTGCCTTATCAATCCCAGGAAATCCGCTCCAAATCCGGTCAAAATCATCAACAGATCTGTAATAATAAAATAATAGGAGTAGTTGTTATTATGGATTGTAAAATGGGTGTTATAAACACAGGAAATCAGATTTGTAAGGGGCTTTTTGGTTCGAAAAAAAAGAAAAATCTGTAAGGGAGAGAGTTCTAAAAAGAGAGATATTAGTTCAAAAAAGTGTAAGTCGGGATTCAATAAAATTTTTAGATCAAAGTTTCAATCTCTATTTTTTTCCTTCATATTTAAGTTTTAAATCGAAACAAAAAATCGTTTTTAGTTTCAAAATCCAGATCATTTGTTTTTTTTTTTAAATTAAAAACGAGGGAAGAAAAGGATTCAGAGTTATACATGGTCGTTAAGGGTTACGGTGTGTTTGCCGGAGCTTTCTTGTCGTCTCCATGAGGCCATCGACCGGTGAATAGCCATGAAACGGTGAAGAGATGGTCACCGCCGTCTGGTTCGAATGAGAGGATGAGAGGGGAAAGAAGTAGGGTTTGTGTGTATAAATCTGTTCGAATGAACAAAATAAAACCTATAATCAGTTTTTAACCAAAACGCACAAAACGGTGCCGTTTTGCACCTTGATCTGAGCGGTGACCCAGTCACCCGAGGAGGATCCGTGGTTTTTAAAGGGTCTAATTACATAAGTAGTCCTTTAATTTTAATCCCGTTTTGTTTTGTGCCAGTGGTCTAATTACTCTCTTGGCACCCAAACTTTCAACTCGCATTCATTTCTGCCCTTGGCTTATTTATGCTTTTGGTCTCTTTTCTTTCCATGCGCGTTTAATACCATCCTCTTTTGTTTTTTTTTGCAGCACCTAATTTTCATTTTGTTTCAATCTGGTCACAGCTGTTATTAATGTTGTTTTTGTCCTTCAATTATGTACGTTTGCATTTGTACCTCGATGTTTCATGCATTTTATATTTTGTTTCATTTTAGTTATATTTTCATATTATTTATGCCATGTAATTTAATTCTCATGCACTTTGATACATGCATTTTTATTAGCTTCATGTTGTAAATAAACAATCCATTCATTTTAGTCCATTTTGTAATATTTCATGCATTCTAATTTAATCCATGCATACTTACTATTATTATTATTATCATCATTATTATTGTTGTTGTTGTTATTATTATTATTATTATTATTATTATTATTATTATTATTATTATTATTATATTTTACGTGTTAGATTCGTTTTATTTATGCGATTGATATTTATGTATTTATGTTAGATTAATATTTTATTATGTTAGTATTTATTTATATTTTTATCTCATTTTATTTACGTTTGCCATGTTTTAAGTTGCATTTCGGATATATTAATTGTCAATGCGGTGCCCTTTTATCCGAGCGTAAATGGGGCCAGTATCAGGCGTAGTGATAGTGGTTGGGCGTTTACTCTCGAATAACGAGACCTTTAAAATCTACTCGCATTTATAACCAATTTTTAATTTAATCGTCACTTTAATCCTGAAAGTCTAATATTAATAAAGCAGTAATTATTAAAGTACCAATTTTGGGCGGTGTGGGGGTGCTAATCCTTCCTCATCCGTAACCGACTCCCGAACCCGACATTTTGAAATCTCTGGTTTTTACGGTGTCCGGTCCACCTTGAGTGGCCGATGGCGACTCTATTTTTAAATAAAATACGGTTTTTCTAAAATCACGTGGAAGACATTATTTTCAAAACAAAGTAAAACAAAATAAAAAACACATTTTTTTAGTGAGAGGGACATCGCTACAGATGGCGACTCCGCTGGGGACATTTTTTTTTCAAAAATAAAAGATAGTCGAGCTTTTTAAATAATTATCGCTTTACTAATATTGGAAATTCTAGATTAAAGTGACTATTAAAGTAACATTCGGTTATAATTGCGCGTTTATTTTAATACATTTAAAATTTGCCATATAAACCCGTCCTTTTAAGTGGGGGAAAACACTAATGCTTTCGTGAGGATATCGTTCCTCCGTGTAGGCCTAGCAAGTACCTTCGGGGCTCGAGTACCTTATGCTTTCGTAAGGATATCGTTCCTTCGTGTAAGCATAAGCGAATGGGTCCCCCTGAATTGAACCTGGTTGAAAGGAGCCTATAATGAGTGATGGCCGGGGGCCTTGCTACTCTTAGTACAAGACATCAAGGACAATTCGGGTACCTCTTAGCACCAAACCTGCATATAGTGGCCCATAGAGCCCACCCAGTTAGAGCCATGTCGGTACTCTGCCCGTTAGTGGTCACCCTATTTAGGCTCTGGTGCCTTATTTCTTGTTTATGTACATTTTTTTAATTACTCTATTTTTGTCATATTTATCATTTTTTATTTAATCATTTTACTCAATACTACCTCGTTTCATTTTCATCACATCAATTTCATTTGCATCATTATACAACATCATCACAATCTTAATTTTGCATTGCATTCACATAAATCATTTTGCATTTAAGACACACTTTGCATATAGATGCATCAATTTTAAAATCGGTCATCGGGATGTCCCGCGTCATTAATACCAGAGAAAACAAAGTCGGCCAATTCAGCACCATTACCAAACCTCTACAAGAACTCAGTCTAGGGGCATCTCTCGACAAGTGCCAAATTCCAACACTCATCATTCACTCTCTATCACCGAAATTAACCCACCACCTTTCATCCTTCAGAAATCATTCACACTCACCATTTCTAACCGAAAACACAATAAAGTTTTTTCCATTCCCACTACCATCGCTACCCATCGACCAAAATACTCGAACAGAGAACCCCTTATTTCACTGCCTGAACCCTTATGTTTGAGTCCTTTTGAACTCTCGACTTACCATCACCCGACAACCAAGCCATTCAAGTCTACCATTCTACCCAAAGCCATTCAAAAAAATCAAAAGCTGAGCAAACCTTTGCTACCCTTCTTTTGGAATCATACCTCCACATCCCAAATGCTAAACACCAATCACCATCAACAGCGTTCCACCTAATCTGAAAGTGATAAGAGGTCAAGAACCAACATGACAAATCATAAACCCAACTTAAGAGGCAACGCAACGCATTCATGAGAGCACTGAAAGTTATCCAAAAAGGCGACAATGCAACTCAAAGTTGAAACATGCTACAAAGGCATTCCCAGAACAATATGTAAACGTTTGGGGGGCATCCAAACAGGAAAATGAGTCCAAATAAGATGTTCGAAGCCGAAGGAGGTTGGGGCACCACCACACAAAGGACCAAGATCTTGACATGACCAGTCGAGAGTCAGGAGCATCCCTTTGAAGACAAAAAAAATCAAATCATGTCGCATTCATGCATTTAGTTGTATTCATCTTGCATTGAATCATTCTTGCATACATCATACATTTAGATTAGATGCATACATTTAAGTCGTCATACATTTATGATAGACATATGCATTTAGGCATAAAATTAGATGCATTCATGTATTTTCGCTTGTACATAACAAGTCTACGAAATGGATCGAAGAGCTTCAGCCATGGGGGCAACAACACGACGGCCAACTTTAGTCTTAGAGGAGGCCAAACACAAAGAGGATGCTGAAACATCAATAAAAGATAACAGTGACAAGTTTTGTGAACATTTACTGATTAATTTTTTTTCATTTTTAGGTCATACCTCGGCGCCAGTAGAGCAACAGAAGTAGCCTTTTACAGATCTTACCTTCGTCATTGTTGATAGGCCAACATTTCCAGATTTTTCTTTATCGCTGATAGTGCAACATATCCGAACCTTTCCCCAAGCAGATCGAATTTCTATTCAGGTCTTGTTTCTCCGCTAACGGTGCAGCCATACCTAATTTTTTTCTCGAGTTTTACTTCTTTGTACAGTTCAAGAAAAAAGAAAAAAAGAAAAAAATCGAAAAAAAAATCAAAAATCAAAAAAATCAAAAACGAAAAAATCAAAAGAAAATTTATCAACTTTCATAGCCCGATCTAGACCCCCTGCTGATGGAGTGGCTAGGTCTAAGCATTCGTCCTCTAATCTTGCTCTCCGCTGATGGTGTAGCCAGTTCCAGGTCGTCATTATCCGATCCAGTCCTCCGTTGATGGTGTAATAGGTCAAATTTTCCTTCGAATCTCGTCTCTTCGCCAGTGATGTGACAGATCTGACATCTTTCAAATCTCGCTTCTCCATTGATGGTGCAGCAGACCAAATTTATACTCAGGTATTGTTTCTCCGCTGATGGTGCAACTAGACCTAACTTTTTCCTTAAGCTACTTCTTTGTACAATTACAAAAAAATAAAAAAAAATCAGAAGAAGTCAAAAAATGAAATGAAAAATCAAAAGAAAATTTATCAACTTTCACCGCCCGATCTAGTCTCTCTGCTAATAGAGTGGCTAGGTACAAGCTATCTTCATCCTCAGATCCTGCTCTTCGATGATCGTGTAACCGGTTCCTGGTCGTCATTATCTGATCCAGTCCTCCGCTGATGGAGTGGCTAGGTCCAAGCTATCGTCATCATCAGACCCTACTCTCCACTAATGGTGTAGCCGGTTCCAGGTCGTCATTATCTGATCCAGTCCTCCACTGATGAAGTGGCCGGGTCTAAGCTCCCGTCGTCCTCAGATCCTGCTCTTCGCTAATGGTGTAGCCGATTCCAGGTTGTCATTATCCGATCTAATCCTCCTCTGATGGAGTGGCTAGGTCCAACTTACTGTCGTCCTCTAATCTTGCTCTCTGCTGATGGTGTAGCCGATTCCTGGTCGTCATTATCCGATCCAGTCTCTCCGCTGATGGAGTGGCTAGGTCCAAGTTACTGTTATCATGCTTCTCCGTTGATGGTGTAGTAGGGTTCTAGTTAATGTTCCGTTTCTCTGTTGATGGCGATAGGGTCCAAAATGTTATTATTCGATCTTACCCCTCCGTTGATGGCGAGGTTAGATCCAACTTTACTGATTTTCAAGTTCTTTTTATTAATGTTTTAGCAAAAAAAAAAAGAAAAAAAATCAAAGCTAAAAAAAGAAAAAAATCAAAGGAAAAAGAAAAAAGAAGAAAAAGGAGAAAAAAGAAAGAAAGAGAGAAAAACGGAAATGAAAAAGAAAAACGGAAAAAAAGAAAGAAAATTAAAATGAGCTTTCAATCCTTCGATCCTGCCTCTTCATCAGAGTTGTAGCTGGATCAGATATCAGAACTATCATCCACCGATCCCGCCTCATCGTCAGCGTGGTAGCTGGATCGAGTTTTGTAGACCTTGTCTCTTCGTCAGTGTTGCAGCTGAGTCAAATTTTCTTTAGGTATTAGCTTCCCAATAGTGACAAGGTAGATCAACCAAGACAAGAAAGAAGACTTGCATTAAAGAGAAAGAAGATCTATAGAAGAACGAAGACGTACGTCAAGAGGAGAAGCCTAGCTGGACCGGAACAAAACGGGTTATTTTAGTATTTGCTCTATTGTCGGTACACAACAATGAGCAAAGAGGGGCAGCTGTAATAACCCGTTTTGACCCAAACCCAACTCAAACATAACCCGACCCGGATCCATGACTTAACTTGACCCAAATAAAACCCTAAAATTAAAACCACTTTTGTTTAGCTGCCACCGCCGCCTCCATTAGCCGCCGTCGCCGCCGGCCACCAAATTTGGCAACCAAAATAAACCCAAAACAACTTGAAACCCTAGATTAAACCACAAATCAAGCCTCAATCCCTTAACCCTAAATCACTAAAACCCTAAAATAATCTAATCTAATCTGCGATCTACCCATACCCCTGCCACAACCATACCCCTGCCTTATCAATCCCACGAAATCCACCCCAAATCCGGTCGAAATCATCAACAGATCTGTAATAATAAAATAATAGGAGTAGTTGTTATTTTGGATTGTAAAATGGGTGTTATAAACACAGGAAATCAAATTTGTAAGGGGGCTTTTTGGTTCAAAAAAAAATATGTAAGGGAGAGAGTTCTAAAAAGAGAGATATCGGTTCAAAAAAAGTGTAGGGTTTGTATGTATAAAAAGAGAGATATCGGTTCAAAAAATATGTAAGGGGCCGATGAATGGTCGTGAAACGGTGAAGAGAGGGCCGCCGCCGTCTGGTTCGAATGAGAGGATGAGAGGGGAAAGAAGTAGGGTTTGTATGTATAAATCTGTTCGAATGAACAAAATAAAACCTATAATCAGTTTTTAACCAAAACGCACAAAACAATGCCGTTTTGCACCTTGATCCGAGCAGTGACCCTGTCACCCGGGGAGGATCCGTGGTTTTTAAAGGGTCTAATTACATAAGTAGTCCTTCAATTTTAATTCCGTTTTGTTTTGTGCCAATGGTCTAATTACTCTCTTGGCCCCCAAACTTTCAACCCGCATTCATTTCTGCCTCTGGCTTATGTATGCTTTCTGTCCTTTTTCTTTCCATACGCGTTTAATACAATCCCCTTTTGTTTTTTTTGCAGCACCTAATTTTCATTTTGTTTCAATCTAGTCACTGTTGTTTTTAATGTTGTTTTTTAGTCCTTCAATTATGTACGTTTGCATTTGTACCTCGATGTTTCATGCATCTCACATTCCTGTCCATGCATTTTATATTTTGTTTCATTTTAGTCATATTTTCATATTATTTATGCCATGTAATTTAATTCTCATGCACTTTGATACATGCATTTTTATTAGCTTCATGTTGTAAATAATCAATCCATTCATTTTAGTCCCTTTTTGTAATAGTTCACGCATTCTAATTTGATCCATGCATACTTACTATTATTATTATTATTATCATTATTATTGTTGTTGTTGTTGTTGTTGTTATTATTATTATTATTATTATTATTATTATTATTATTATATTTTACGTGTTAGATTCATTTTATTTATGCGATTGATATTTATGTATTTATGTTAGATTAGTATTTTATTATGTTAGTATTTATTTATATTTTTATCGCATTTTATTTAAGTTTGCCATGTTTTAAGTTGCATTTCGGATATATTAATTGTCAATGCGGTGCCATTTTATCCGAGCGTAAACGAGGCCAGTATCAGGCGTAGTGATAGTGGTTGGGCGTTTACTCTCGAATAACGTGGCCTTTAAAATCTACTCGCATTTATAACCAAATTTTAATTGAATCGTCACTTTAATCCGGAAAGTCTAATATTAATAAAGCGGTAATTATTAAAGTACCAATTTTGGGCGGTGTGGGGGTGCTAATCATTCCCCATTCGTAACCGACACCCGAACCTGGCATTTTGAAATCTCTGGTTTTTACGGTGTCCGGTCCACTTTGAGTGGCCGGTGGCGACTCCATTTTTAAATAAAATACGATTTTTCTAAAATTATGCGGAAGACATTATTTTCAAAATAAAGTAAAACAATAAAAAACACATTTTTAGCGAGAGGGACATCGCTACACTTTTGAGGAAAAAAAGGAAAAAATATTGGGAAGATTACCTCACAGACACCGAGCAGCAGCAATCTATGGAAAGGATCTTGGACCTGTAATGTGAGGACACCTCCATCTCCACTTTCCTTGATGAAGGTTCGTATGCAATCCTAAAAATGAATTTAAGCTTGGGTTAACCAGATACTAGGCTAATTACATTGATAAGATACAATATAATAGGTAAATAATAAGGACTAAATGTGTAATTTTATAATTTTCCGTTAACTGTCATATCACCCTTCGTCACTCATCTGTTAATTTTTTAACGGCGATGGTCAAAATCGGTCAATTTAATAAGTTTGGTGGTCTGATTGACTAGTTGTCTTGTCCATTACTTTATATTCTACTTACTTAGTTTAGACTTATTTTATACTTATTATATTATCCTTATTACTTATTCTATTATAAGTAAATTATAAGTAAATAAAAAAATAAAGGGTTCTGAAAAATCTGGAAAAATCTAAACAAAGAAAAAATAGGTATCTCCAAATAGTTCGGTGGTCATTGGTATAGTTTATCTTAAGGGTAATTATACCATGAACCGGCCATGGAAATTTTTTGATTCTACAAGCACCTTACTTTTAGGAGTTAGAGATCAAGTTTAGGGTTTATAGTTTAGGTTTATGTGTCTAGAATTAGGGGTGTTCATTAGGATGGGCGTTCGATCGAGTCGAGTCAAAAAGTTTCGAGTTATTCGAGTTTACAAGTCTTATTTTACAAATCAAACTTTATTTGAATTTTTTTTTGAATCGAGTCGAGTTTTTGAGTTTCTGTACAAATTTAATTGTACATATATATTTCTATATACATATACATAGTGATGCACATATATATTTCTATATGCATATATTTAGGGCTGGGCAATGGACATATTAATTCCAATTTTAACGGTTTTCTATATGCATATACGATATACATATATATTTCTTCATATTTTCACAAGTGATATACATATAGCATGCAGAATTGATAGACTCGACTCAAATATGGAAACTGATCAACTAATTAATAAAAAATTTGAGTTATTCGAATATCTATTTCATAACTCAAACTTTATTTGAAATTTTTTAGAGTCAAGTCGAGTTTATGACATTACGAGTCGAGTTTATGACATTACGAGTCGAGTCTAGTTGACTAATTCGGTGTTTTCGAGTCGAGCTTTACCTACTCTTGTATTCATAACTGGCCTAATGGGTACCCGAGAGACCCAATAAGTCAAATATCACTAAGGCATGAAATATTTTTTTCTAGTATTAAAGCTTCCTCCAAACACTGACTTAAGCATCACCTCCCTTGCTGAATTTAGGAGGCTTATTATTTTGCTCAAATTTGGGCTTGGCAATGAAACAAGATGCGAGTAAGCCCATTCTTCAGGTTCACTAGTTAGAATAGCCCGTTTCAATCATATTTATGCGGTGAGGAGGGATGGAGATAAAATTAGATTTGTTAGGGATGATGAGACAGATGTAGATATAATTTTGTTCTCAGTTCTTTTTTAGTTATCTGTTTCGTCCTATTTTCGTTTGTCAATATACATGATAAACGTATTTTTTAAAAAATACTAATATAATTAATGCTCAACTTATATTCACCGTTATTTTTTTTTAAATTCAATACTTAAGAAGTCACGGCTTCTCGATTATCACACATTTAAAAGGTCACGACTTATTATTATTTTTAAAATGATGGTAATTAAAATAATATCACATGTGTGGTGAGTATCGGGAGGACAAATATTTCATACATTTTTATGTATAAAAAATGGTTTATAATTATTTAATTGTTACTTATAAATGTATTATATAAATAGTATCACGAGGAGGGTATAACGGAAATTAGGTGAATCTTAATACCCACGTGGGTAGTGGACATAGGTGGTTCTAGTCTTGCAAGTCTTAGGGCGGGTATGATTTTAAATTTTGTACCCACAACGGGTCGCAAGGCGAGGATGAGGATGAAAATTTTTAGCAGAGATGAATGTGAAGGGAGCACCCTTTGCACCCGCCTCGTCCAATTAACAACCCTACCCATAAGATTTGTAGTAATAGCAAGTAAGGATGAACAAAATACGATTCAAACTCTGAGCTTTATTTGTAGTTTTAGATTATTTGAGTTGTTCGAATTATTCAAGTCAATTTGAGTATTTAGTTCGAGTTGATTTTTCATTTGTAAAGTTCGAATAATAGAAAAACGAAAATCAAAATAATGTTGTTTTGTTCTTTAACCAAGTAATTTTATTGTTTCGTGACTTGGTCTTTAACTTGTTTCAATTTATCCTTCCTTTTAAGTCTATTTTAACCAAATTTAACCACATACTCCTCAAACACTCTAGAATGAATGTGTAACTTCAATTTCTCCTTTTTTACAATAATTTTTCACTTTTGCAGTTTAATCGCTAAACTTAACATTTTATTTAATTTGATCCCCCAACTGCAACTCTTTGCAAATTCTTTCTTCCTATCAATTTATTTTCTCCTTTATTATCCAATCAACACTTTATCCTCAAAATACATTCTTCAAAGGTTAACTCTAAAAAAAATTGTATAATTTTAAATTATGTTTGGCTTATTCGATAACATTACAAATCTTACTTACAAATGTGAAAAAGTATGAATATATATTTTTTGTATATAGTTAGAGAGCGTTGTTTAAATTGGAACCAATTAGTCTCATAATTTTATAAATAATTACATTAAACTTTGAACAGAAACTCAAACAAATATGAGATTCGACTCGACTTTAATTTTATAAACTTGTCTCAAAAAAATTTCAAATAAAATTCCAATAATAAAATGATACCCGTAGAATAAACTAATTTGATTTTTCCACTCGACTCTATCGAAATCATTATGTATTCAAAGTTATCAAAGAATGAAGAAAAAATAATCCATTAAATTAAGAATTCAAATTCCTCCAAAACACTTGTCGGATGGTTGCATGAAATTAAGCTATCTAATTATTATTATATTTTATTCCTACTATCTTTATTAGTATGAAATCTTCCACACTAAACATATATATGTGTGTATATATATTGTTGGCGCCCCTGGATTTCTTCAATTAAAACTGGCTGCATGTTTGGTAGAGAATGTATATTTATACATCAACTTGGAAAAATTATTTTGACGTTTATTACTTTGTTTCCATCAATCAATTTCGATGTTTAAAATTTATATTTAATTTCAAGTTGTGCGATTGAAAATCATAAAGTTAAATTAACTCAAGCTGATTCAAACTCCTTACTAGTTTCACAAGTTGTGTGATTGAAAATTCTCATTAAGAGTGATAATTTTTTTATTAAAAAATGGGATTTCAATGAATTTGTTTAACTTCTTAACCAGTCGCTTTACATGCAAATTGGAAAATATATACCGCTTGATCAATGAAGAAATCCTTTTAGGGGCAATAAAACGGATATACAAATTAATTACTAATATACAAAATAATAAGACTACCTGTATTTATTCCATAGAGGAGCGAGAGATTATAATATATATGTAGGTATAAATGTAAATAAATAAAATGAAATTTAACACTTAAAAATAAATATTAAAAGTCAATGGCCATGTTTGGCAATTAGCGGATAGCTGATAGCGGATTACATTAGCTGATAGCTGATTGTATTAGCTTATTTGACTAGCGGATTGTATTAGTTGATTGTATAAAAGTGTTTGGTAAAATTAACTGATAGCTGATAGCTCTTTGATTATTTAAACAAGTAAAATGACATATAAAGACATGATTATTTTCGATGTTTGTTTGAATAGTTTATTAGTAATCAATATTTTGTATCTACCATTCAAAAAATTATTTTCTATCTATTAATATTAATTAGATTATGAAAAATATTTTTTAATGTAACAATAATAAGCATATTTGAAGGATCTATATATTAATTTATCATTTATATAATTATTTTTAATATAATTTAATTAATTATTAAATTTAAATAAAAATATAAATGTGTGAGAATAAAAAGAAAAAAAACAAAAAGTAGTACTTTACAAATGTCACAATATAAATGTGTGAGGGTGAAAATTAAAATAGAAAAGGTTAAATTTAGGTTATTTGGATATTTTTTTATAATTGTTAAGGGTAAAAGGGTCTTTATAACTATTATGTCAAATCGCTAATTTCAAAAACTCATATTAGCAGCTTTCTCAAAATTAGAGGTTTCACCCTAATCCGCTATTCACCAAACATCTAAATTAGCAAATTTGACCGGTCAAACCTCTAATATAGCTCAAACCTCTAATTTTAGTTCAAACCGCTATTTACCAAACATGACCAATATGGTAGAGTTGGTAAGATTGAGATTTTAGGACTTTGAATGCTTGGGGTTCAAGTTCCATATTGTGTAAATTGTATGTGGCCATGTCAAGATTTATGTCTTGCTTAAATTACATAGAGCGGGACTCGAATTTAGACAACTTCACGAAAAATTATATCATAGGTCTAATTTATCACATCAATTTTTTTCAACTAGTGAATCTTTACTATTTTTTATGGTCATTTTAAAAACATTTTTTTAAGTTATTATATAATTGAGTTGATGAAACGAAAAAAATCAGTGAATTGATTAATTTTTATTAGGCGAGATCATGACTGATGTGGCTAACCTGACCATAATATAAATTCTCTAACTTTACCAATTCTGCCAAAAACTTCATTGACTTTTAAATATTTTTTCTTTATTCATATATATACTTGTACATAGGTTAAATGCTAAAATTGGGGACAAAACTTTAAAAAGTTGTTCACGTAAGGGCTAACGTTTCAAAATGCTTAAAATAAGGTGTCAACATTTTTGAATTGATTCAAATAAGGAGTTATACGGGCATTTGTCATGCACGAAAAATTATTAGATGGATTCGGCTCACCACGTCATTCATGGTTCATCCAATAATATTCATTAATTTTAGTGCAACTTTCAGGTAAATACCTACTCTTAGTTACACGTTTTCAAGTAAATACCTACTCTTTGCAAGATCACCTTGGAAAAAAATGACATGAAAAAATATTATTGGATGGGATCATGGATAACGTAGTGAGCTAGACCCATCTAATAATTTTTCCAGTGTAAACTTTTATTTACTTTACTTATTTTCAACTTTGAAATTGCATGGGGAAAATGAGTTGTGCTAAGCTATAATTTTCAGCATGTATTGATGGTGTTACTACTGATTAATTCACATGCTATGCTATGAAAATGACAACAATATTATATGGATCTGTGACTCTTTGTTAGCACCTAATGAATGCACTAGTTGAATCATAAATAAGGTAATATTGCTAGTGAAAGCATGATGTTTATGTTTAGTAAAATATGCATTAAAATAGTAAGTAAATGTGTTAATGAAGATTTATTGGCTTATTGTTGCTCTTGGTACCATTGGTTATAGCTGACATGTCATATGATCGGGTATACTCTTTTGTTTTTAAGCTTTAAGATGGATATAAAGATCCATGGGATAGTGGAGTGTCGCAACCTTTTTTAGGAAGGTTTTGAAGTTTTGGAAAACTTTATAAAATCACGGAGTCGCTACCAATCTTTTTTGAAAAAAGTGTGATTGGATCACTTTTAAAACAATGATATTTTAATAAAACGTTTTATTTATCAAAATTACATTATGGTCCACGAAAACATGAGAAAACAGGTTCAGGGGTCGATTACGTGTAGGGAAGGATTAGCACCCAAAACGCCCAAAAAATTGGTACCTTAATTGATTTCAAAAAACATTTTTTTTAAAAAAAACTGGAATTTGCAAGTTCACAAAATTTCGATTTATTTGTCCATAAAATGAATGTAAATCTATTTTAACGGCCTTATTGCCCGGGAAATTAACTTTAATCACCGCCAACACTCCTGGCGCTAACCCGTCATTCCCGTTTGATAAGTCACCACATTAATTAAGTTTTCACTTTTTAAACAAATAAACAAGAAAATTAAATGAGTCAATGAATTTTAATTAAAATCTAAATGATGAATAATCCTAAAGAAATGTCTATATTCCTTTTAATTATTAAGATTTAAATATAATTAAGTATATTTTATTAAAAATGAAAGAAATTTTACAACATACATGTCACTAATCTAAGTTTTAAGTCCCTAATCCTAAAGTTTAACATACATACAATTATACATAATAGGCATAAAAAGAATAATTAATTAAGTAATAAAATAAATAACTAAGCAATTATTGAGATTAGATAAAGTAAAAGAATTAGATTTTTATCTTTTTAAAATAAAAAATATGTATTAAGGATTAAATTGAAAAAAAAAACCAAAATGTGGGGGATAATTCAAAAACAATTAAAAGTTTGGCGCTGAATTGAAAGGGAAAAAAGATGAAATTGAAACAATTAAAAGCCGAGGAGCTGTGGCGTGAGATCCGGGAAAGAAGGGCGCGGGTTATAGCCGGGTCAAACGGGTCAGTATAAATAGTTGTTATAACAAACAATTTTCATTCTTTCATATTTCATCCAAACAGATCAAAATGCTTCATCTTTAAACTCTCTGCCCAAGTTCATCGTGTTCTTCATTTTATGAAGAACACGATGAACATCCGCCGTGCCGGCCGTCATCCACCGACACCAGCCGTCGTTGCCGGCGGCGAAATTCCCAGATTTCGACCAAAATTTACAGATTCCGGCGACGTTTCGAACACAAAAAAGGTAAAAAAATTTTTTCTTTTCTTCTTTATTTATACTGAAATTGAAAGTAAATAAATAGGAAGAAATTACCAGAAATTGCTCCTTTTATTGCTTTGAATGCCGATTGCAACTGTTTGCTCCTACAACTTCCGAATGCTAGTATGCTTACTGTAGTTGTTGTGTGTAATTCTTATCTGGAATTGTTTATGTCGAATGTTGTTGTTTACAATGATTTACAGTGCTATTTATAGTACAAGAATTTCCTAAAATCCTAAGCATAAATCCCTGGTTTCTTCCCCTCTGATTTGCTTGATTCTTGCCATGGCACCGATTTAGGGATTTTGGTCTTCTGAATTGCCTTTTTGCATATTTGTTAATATCTGATTGCAACTTGATTTTGGCTAGGGCACCAATTTAGGGATTATTCCCCTTTGAATTTCTAGGCTTTAATCTGGATTTAACCCTCTTGTTCCTCTGTTTACATGTTTCTGATGATTCGAACGGCGCAGGTGAGGAACGATCGGAGTGAGTGACGCGTCGGAGTAGATGAACCAGAGGGCCAGAGCTGAATCGTCATGCACGTGGCTGCCACGCGCGATTGGTTATCCGCGTGAACACTCTGAAGCAATCTGGGCCATTGGATAGCATCCTGATCGTACGGCTGAGATACGGAGGCGCTATATCTTCTCCAGTTGGCGCAATCTGCACCGTTGGATTCTAGGGAGATCCAACGGTCTCCCCTTGGCTGCACAAAAGAATAAAACAGAAATTAGGGTTTTTTGTTATAACGGGCCAACCAGCCCTTTGTACATTGGATTGTTTTTTTTGTATTTTCCTAATGGGTTCTGATTTAAAATTAATTCCTAATGGACCTTTTATTTATTAAATGGGCTATGCATTTCATATTTTTGGGTTTTTATATATTAACTACTATACAATATGCAATTTATGTTAATCTTAACTACAATTATATACGGTACATTAATAAACTAACAATTATACACATTGTAGCACATTATATGAGACCTAAACTATATTAATCTTGTAACTTAAATACATCAACTATATGCCATGTGACCCCTAACTAGGTTATTAGTAACATTAATATTTACTATTGAAAACATTAACTATGTTATCAATATCATATAATTACAATACGCTAATACTAAATTAACAATTAAAACAAAGGTGAAAATCTAGTGACAACAATTGCCCCTCTTTGGTCATTCCGGTGAAACATGAATAGAGCAAAGGAAAGAAGACACTGATTTTCACCGATTACCAAACCGTTTGTGCCTGAGAAGACAGGCGAGTTTTATTCTCCTTGTGCTCGAATAGACAAGCGGGCTCCATTCTCCAAATGCCCGAACAGATAGGCGAGGTTTGCAAAAAGGTTCTATCCTCCTCATGCTCGGATAGATAAATAGGTTCCATTCTTCAAATGCCCGAACGGATAGGCGAGTTTTATTCTCCTCATGCCCGAATAGGTAGGCAGGTTCCATTCTCCAAATGCCCGAACGGATAGGCAGGTTGGTAAAAAAAGGTTACATCCTCTTCATGCTTAGATGGATAAGCAGGTTCCATTCTTTAAGTGCCTGAATGGATAGGCGGGTTCTATTCTCCGCATGCCCGAATATATAAGCGTGTTCTAAAAAATGGTTCCATCCTCCTCATGCTCGAGATAGATCCATCCTCCTCATGCTCGGATGGATCCATCCTCCTCATGCTCGAATGGAAAAACAGGTTCTATTCTCCTCATGCTCGAAAAGATAAGCAGGTTCAAAAAGGGTTCCATCCTCCTCATGCTCGGATGGATAAGCAAGTTCTATTCTCCTTGTGCTCGAATAGATAAGCAGGTTCCATTCTCCAAATGCCCGAACGGATATGCAGGTTCTAAAATCTGTCAAAACAAATGCAAATGATCCAAATAAAATGCATATACCCCTAGGGATGCCTAGTCATGGATGCATGTCTTATTTCTTTTGCTCTTTTGCATCGATTTTCCATCATTAACTCAGAGTCACTGTATGTTTCGATGATTAATCATAGATAGTCACCTCTATCGCTTCTGTTTTACCATTGCCATTCTTAGCACTTCTCTACTTCATATGATCTTTGCACATTTACTCACTCAATCCAGTTATCTTGTACTCCTGGTTGGAAGGACTGACTTCATCCTCATATTCTTCAACACTCTGTTATCAATGTATTTGATACATCAATATTCAATGACAAGCCTCCTAGAAACTTGTTGCTTTCCCAATGTCTCATTTAGCATTTCCTCCGATGTTTGTAAAATTGTTCTCATTGTTGTAGAAAGCAAAATATCTCATGTAAGCAACTCTGTTTTGCAACATGCTTCCTTAAAGCAAAGTCGAAACATCTCTTGAGGCTTTCCATCAAGGTTTTTAGCAAAACCTATTTCCATCTTGTATTTCCTTATAAGTTTTGTTGCTTTTCTTTTACGCCCCAAGCTTCAAATTTGACCATTGAATACCTCATAGTTCCAATACCCTACTACACAAATTTCAAAGTAATGCTAAAAAATCTTATGAATATTTCAAATGATGTCAAATTTTAATTTTCATTTCAATGCAAGATGCTTTGCGAAATGTGTCAAAGGAGGAAAAGAAAAAGTCTAACAACAAAACTTTATTGGTATTATGGCAAACACAAAACGAAATTACAAGGAAAGAAATAGGCATTCGGATATCATAAACCTAAACTTCTCCTGTCATGACTTCATAAGATACCTTGAATGTCCACCATGCTGAGCAGACTCCGAAAACACTGATTATGCGGAAAGATATGAAGTTCCCTAAGCCAATCTCGAGGAATGTCTTATTTTCAAATTGTCTGAGCCGCCCTTTATGGGTTTTCAACTTAGATCCTCCTTTGGTTTCAAAACGCCCTTTGTGGTTTTTCATTTTGAATCCCCCTTTTTTCTTTTTTTTTTTCTTTTTTTTTTTTTTTTTTTTTCTTTTTCTTTTTTTTCCTTTTTTTTTTTTTTTTTTTTATGTTTTTCTCTTATTTATCCTTCAAACATAATACCTCTTAATCAAACTGAATTTATAGGGTTTTGGAGTTCGTCTCCATCCAACTCGGCTAAAATTAATGCTCCTCCAGAGAAAACCTTTGTCACAACATAAGGTCCCTCCCAATTCGGTGCCCATTTTCCTCGAGCATCGCTTTGGATTGGCAGCTTCTTCCTCAACACCAGATCTCCCTCTTGGAATTCTCTTGGGCGAACTTTCTTCTCATGATCCTTATTATCATCATTCTGATACATTTGCCCATGACATAATGCTTTCGATCTTTTTTTCTTCAATTAGTTCAGCTGATCATATCTTGCTTGAACCCATTCTACTTCTTCCAACTTTGCTTCCATTAAGACATGGAGCGATGGTATTTCAACTTTAATGGGTAGCACTGCTTCTACTCCATATACCAATGAAAAATGTATTGCCCGGTGGAAGTTCTTATTGCGATTCGATAAGTGTATAAGGCAAATGGCAGCTTTTCATGCCAATCTTTATAGGTATCAGTCATTTTGCAATTATCTTCTTAATGTTTTTGTTCGCGAGCCTCTCTTGCCCCATTCATCTTGACCCTTTGGCGATATATAACATTGGACTCCACTTATCATCCTATTGTTCAAATTTGAAGCATTATCATTGATGATACTTTCAGGCAAGCTGTATCGATAGATAATTTCTTTTTTTAAAAACTTGCAAACCGTAGGTCTGGTGACATTTGCATACGAGGCTGCTTCTACCTACTTCGTGAAATAGTCAATGGCTACCAGGATAAAATAATACTCGTTTGATGCCTTAGGGTGAATCTGACCGGTGACATCAATGCCCCACATGGAAAACGGCCAAGGGGCTACCATAACATGAAGAGGTTGAGGTGGCGTATGAACCTTGTCAGCATAAATTTGTCATTTATGGCATTTGTGAGAATAGTTGATGCAGTCACCCTCCATGGTTTACCAATAATATCCAAGTCGCACGATTCTTCTAGCTATGGTGAAACCACTAGGATGAGTTCCACAAATTCCTTCATGAACTTCTTCTACAATTAATTGTGCCTCTTTTGCCCCCGTGCATCTTAGAAGCACTTGATCATGACTTCTTTTGTATAAAATTTCTCTATCAAGGACATACCCTGATGCCATCTTCCTGATCATTTTCTTTTCATTCTCTGTAGCTTGAGAAGGGTAATGCTGGAATTTTACATATTGTGAGATGTCATGATACTATGGCAATCCATCAATTTCTTCTTCCACGCATAACAATAAGCTGGAGAGTTAAGCATATATAACTTGATGGGCATTATCTCAGATCCTTTATTTACCCTAAACATGGCGGCTAAGGTGGCTAAAGCATCAACCATTTGGTTGTCTTCTCTGGGAGATATTTGAAAGTGATCTTATCAAATTCCTTGGTCAATTCGAGGACCAGCTTGTGGTATTCCACCAACTTTGCATCTTTTGTCTCCCATTCACCACGTATCTGATAAATGACTAATGCAGAGTCCCCAAAAACTCTTAGGGTATGAATTTTCCTCTTTATAGCTTCTCTTAGACCCATTATATAGGCCTCATACTCTGCCATGTTATTAGCGCAGAAGAACTTCAAACGGCTGGTAAAAGGGTAATAATCTCCTTAGGTGAAACAAAAGCGCCTCATATACCTCTCCCTAATGCATTAAGCTGCGCCATCAAAGTTCATTATCCAAGATTCTATGGGAGTCTCCTCCTCTTCTAAGATACACATCAAGTCTTCATCAGGAAAATTGAAGTTTAATGCTTCATAGTCATCAAAGGCGCGGCTTGCCAAAAAGTCTGTTATGGCACTTCCTTTTATCGCCGGCTCATATCTTTGGATATCAAACTTTGTTAATAACATACGCCATCGTGCTAATCTTCGATAAGGATGAAGCTTCCATCATGAACTTGAGTGGGTCCAACTTTGAGATTAGCCATGTAACGTGATACAGCATGTATTATCTTAACCTTTTGGCCTCCCAAACTAGAGCACAACATAGCTTTTCGAATGACGAATATCTGGTTTCACAATCAGTGAACTTCTTGCTCATGTAATATATCGCATTTTTCTTTTCCTAGTATCATCATGTTGTGCTAACACACAACCCATGGAATTTTCATAGACCGTTAAGTACAAGATCAATAGTCTCCCTGAAACAGGTGGTACTAATACTGGAGGATTGCTCAGCTTTTCTTCGATCTTTTCCAAGGCTGCTTGACATTCTTCATCCCAAGTCCCTGGATTATTCTTCCTGAGTAGCCTAAACATTGGATCACACTTATCAGTTAGCTGAGAAATAAAGTGTGCGATGTAATTTAACTGTCCCAAGAAACCTCGAATTTCCTTTTGTGTTTGAGGTGGGGAAAGTTCCTGTATGGTTTTTATGTTATCAGGATCGATCTCAATTCCTCTTCTGCTTACAACAAAACCTAATAATTTTCTAGATGTGACTCTAAATATGCATTTAGTCAGATTGAGCTTTAATTGGAACTTTCTCAATCGTAGGAAGAGCTTTTCTAAATTGACCAATTGTTCATCTTCAGACAGAGATTTGGCGATCATATTGTCGACATATACCTCTATTTCTCTATGTATTATATCATAGAAAAGAGTGACCATGGCCCTCTAATAGGTTGCCCCTACATTCTTAAGTCCAAAGGGCATCACTTTATAGCAAAAAGTCCCCCATAACGTCATAAAAGTCATATTTTCTATATCTTCTGGGCACATCTTGATCTGGTTATACCCGGAGAAACCGTCCATGAAAAGAAGAGTGAATGACCTGTCGTATTGTCGACTAAAGTATCAATATGTGGGAGTGGGAAATTGTCCTTTGGAGTTGCCTTGTTGAGATCCCTATAATCAATACACATTCGTACTTCTCCATCCTTCTTCAGTACCGAAACAATATTCGTCACCCATTCCGGTACTTGGCCACCTCGAGGAATCTTGCATCGTATTGCTTCTTTACCTCATCCCTGATCTTGAAGAGTGTTTCAACCTTCATTCTTCTAAGCTTGTGTTTTATAGGTTCACATCATTCTTTTATGGGGAGCCTATGCATGACAATGTCAGTGTCCAAACCAGGCATATCTTGATACGACCAAGCAAAAATATCTTTAAATTCTTTTAAGAGCTCGATCAAACTTTGTCTGGTTTTAGCCGTGATGGTAGTACCAATTTTCACCTCTCGCTTTTCTTCTGCGGTTCTGAGGTTTAATATCTCTAGTTCCTCTTTATGTGGTAGAATCTACTTTTTCTCTTCTTCTACCATTCTGAGCATATCACTGGTATATCATATTCTTCCTCATCATCAATATTTCCAATTTCTTCTAAGCATTGAGGTAATTCAAAATCCACCTTAAAGTAAGACTCGGATTCATTTAGATTAATGATATCTGAAGACCTGAAAAAGGAAATAGGAAAAAGATATATACAAAGGGAAGAAACAAAATGAATTGAATGTTTTTATGCTTTTAATTTTATGGTTTTTATTTGTTTTTGGTTATGGAAGGAAAGTTTGCCACACAATATTTAAGGAAATGCATCTTTTATTGATTTCAAATTAAATGTTTAACATAGGCCCTTTACATAAGATCCCCTATTGTCTCCGGGCCTGGAGCAAAGAGGTTAGTTTTGAGAATTACTCTGAACATGTTTTAAAGACTACATGAATTTTTTAACAGTCCAATTATCAAGCTCAGAGCAAGGGCGGATCATTGACATGTATTGGTTTTCTTTTTCATTGTCAGTCACAGTATTGATGCTTAGCTTTTCAAATACTTCACACGAGTGCTCTCTCATTTCCCTTCCTCGCTGGATGAGGTATTTGGATCCAACATACCTCCAGACATAAAGTTGTGACCCAGGGGAAGGAAAGTTATCGGCTCCCACACAATTTCCTCTCCCTTCAATCTAGCTCTTATCATTTCTTGATGCTTTCTGATTTCAGCACTTCTTTGCCATTTGTTGGACTTGAAGCCCAAACCAAACCGATATTTTTTTTGGGATTACTATAGGATACAACCTTCATTGATGTCTTCTTCTGAGCCCTTTTCCAATTTCAGCTCCTTTCCCAAGCGTTTGTTTTTTGTATTTTTTGCGCAGCTTGATAATTTTGGTTCTGGCACCTTGCTTCCTTCAGTGACAAAGGTTGCATTGACTAACTCTAATGTCTTGAAATGACACTCGAGCGCACCCTCATCGATCTCAATGAAGGGTGGATCAGTGGTTACTGATGCAATAATTTCTTCCTCCGCGCCAATAGTTATTAATTGTCCATCGATCACAAACTTGGTTTCGGTGTAAAGTAGATGGGACGCTCTCTCCTGCATAAATCCATGGGCGCCCAAGCGAGGCAACTATAGCTAGGTCTTATATCCATGACCACGAATTCAACGTCGAAGGTTATTGGTCCAATTTTCAAATGCACCTCAATCTTCCCTAACACATCCTTAGAAGTTCCATCAAATGCTCGACCGTGTTTTGATAAGTCCTCCTCATATGAGAACTATCTATTAAGTTTCTTGGTGTAGCTAATGGCAAAACATTTAGTGCTGACCCATTGTCAATAAGGACACTGATAACATATGTCCCTTACATCGGTGGTGATGTGCAAAGCTTTGCAAGATCCCATTCCTTCACTTGATATCTCTTCATCATTGAACGAGATGAAGTTGCTGACAGTAATATTTCCCACTAACATATCAATCTTATTAGTTGTGATCTCTTTTGGAACAAATGTACGGTTCAAGATCTTTAACAAAGCCTTACGGTGGCCCTCGTAACTTAATAACAATAACAACATAGAAATTCTAGAAAGCTTGTGGAGTTACTCCATAACACTGTATTCGCTATGTTTTAAGATCTTCAAGAACTCTTGAGCCTCCGATTCCTTTCTGAGGCTCATGATATGTTTTCGGTTTTTCCTTGAAGAAATCTTTGTCATCTTCTTTTCGGGCTCTCGGCAATTGCCTTCCTTTGCGCTGAATCTTTGTCCTCTGTTATTGGTAGGAATAGATCCTTCCACTCATCGTGAAATGACTCACCTCATTGACCAATCCTTCATTCTCTTGAGTAGACGTTTCTCCTAGGGTTGTTACTTCACAGGTGTAATTCCAATGGACTTGCTTGCTATCCTTGTAGGGAAATGGCGTTGGTGTCTCAATTATAAGTAGTGCGGTCACATTCCTTGCTGGCTCAACAACTCTTGTTTTAGCCTTAATAACTAAAGGCTTTATTCCAGTGTAGTCCCTTTTGGCAGATGACTCTTCTGATGCACATACATCCATCAAACATTATTTGTCTTCTTTCTCAAAGAACTCAAGTTCTTTCTTATTCATCTTGTCCTGAACTAGTTGCTTGAACTCCAAGCAACAATCAATCTCATTTCCTTTCCTCATATGGTACTCACAGTACAATTCATTCATAATCTTCAATTTCTGGGTTCCTTCTTCCAACATCTCTACTGCCATCATCTGAGCCCATATCCACCTCATGGGAGCTCTAACTTCAGTAACACATTCCTTAACCACCTTATCCTCCTCCTCAATAATTGCATTCACTCCTACCTTTTGATGATTTGGTAGGGGATTTCTTTTATCTTCTAACGTATCGAATGATAGCATCCCTGGTTTTCTTAAGTCATCTACCACTCTTTTGAATGCAGTACAATTTTCTGGGGTATGCCCCTTAACTCCTGCATGATATTTACATTGTGCCTTCTCATCATACCATTTTGGATATAGTGGTGAGAATGAAGGAACATATTTTAGCAGCACCATATGTGATTTGATCAATTCAACAAAAAATTCTGCGTATGTCACCGGGATAGGAGAAAAATATGGTTTCGAATTCCCTTGATACCTTCATTCTTCTTTTGGAGAATTTGTGACTGCTGGAGCTGTGGTCGAGACATTGGGTTTGTTGAAGACTACCCCCTTCGAATAGCTAGGATTATAAACATTAGCATCATTAACTTCATTATCTCTCTTTTTGTAGGGTTTCTTAGTTTCCCCACTATCCAACCTTCCATTTTTCATTACTGCAAGTATCAATTCTCCGTTTATAAGCATGTTCGCAAAACTCTTTGTGTCATGATTGAGCATACGATCGTAGAAAGACCCCTTTAATGTTTCCACAAATATTGGGGTGATCTCACTCTCTAGCAATGGTGGCTGAACTTGGGCAGCTACGTTTCTCCATCTCTGTGCATATTGGCGGAAGGTTTCATGGTGCTTTTGCTCACAACCCTTGCAGAACTAAGCGAGTTGGTACCATATCTAAAACATGTTTGTACTGCTCACTGAAGGTCCTGGACAGATCTTTCCATGATCTGATGTTGATTCGACTTAGCTGCGTATACCAGCGCGCAACTGACCATACTAGACTATCTTGGAACCAATAGATAAGCATCTTTTTGTTCTCCAGATACATTGACATATTTCTGCAATACATAGTCAAATGTGCTGCAGGGCATGTCGTTCTATTGTATTTTTCAAAGTCAGGAACTTTGAACTTTGGTGGTACTATCAGATCAGTTACCAGGCTCAAATCCTTAGCATCTATTTCTTCATGTATGCCTCCTTCCTGCAATGATTTAATCATTTCTTCTAATTTCTCATAACAATCCTCTCATTTCTTCTCATCTTTCACCTTGTCAACCATTTCATCGAGATCATGCACCTCAATAACTTCCTTAGAGTTTATCTTCCTATCATTCCGTGCTGAGGTTTCAGCAAAATCTGGAGAAATTTTGACCTTGGATGATTGAGCTTCCCTTTGTATGCTCGGATGAACAAAGGCCATCCCTTGAAATTTCGGCTGAGCATTAGCTTCTCCACCAATTTCCCTTTGCATCGGGGTCTTTAAAACCTAGCATGGTTGCAATTGAACCAACCGTCTTTTGATGAACTAACTCCATCTGTTGCTTCAGATCTGTCTCCAGCTTGTCTAACCTATCCTGGGTACTCTTGTGGTTACTTTCTAAGACCAACAATCTGTCTTTCATTGCTCTGACTTGGGACCGAGTACCGTATTTGTGGTTTGTTTTTGCTATTTTGATTTTCTGTCATTTTTCTTAAGTTAGATTCTTATTATGTCATGTATGCATGGAACTCAATGTGAAGAAAAGAAGAAAACAACCAAACAAAATGACGCAAATGCATGAATGCAGACAAAAGAACATTGGTTCAATGAAATATCTACTTTTAGAAACAACTTTATTGAATGTCAAAACCTGATGAAATGAAATGATGATGCATGAATATGCAAAACAACAAGACCAAAAGGAAAAAAAACAAAATTAAGAAAACACAAAGAGGCGAAAATAATTTCACAAATAATTCAGGCAGCATATTCCAATACTCTAGGACATGTCTCCACGGATTATCATGTGATCTTGACGGACTCAAAACCCTAGGTTTTTCGCATGGCTCTATTAGGGTGGGCTCTAAATTCTCAAATAGTTGAGTTCTAAAAGGTACCCGAGTTGTCCTTTCTATCCCCTACTAAGGGTAGCAAGACCCTTGGTTCTCACCATTATAGGTTTCAAGCAACCAAGTTCAACTCAAGAGGACTAACTTCCTATGTCTTCTTGAAGAATCAATATCCTTACGAAGACATGAGGCATATGAATCCCGAAGGTACTTGCTAGGCTCATACGAAAAATCAATATTCTGACATGAGCAAAGTGTTTTCCCCTCACTTAGCAATTGGGTAGAGCTCGGAAATAGAGCTTTTTTGCAACAATTTTTTTAAAATGCGTAAAATAGAATTACATTCATTAAACATACAAATAAATTGAAACCTTTATGAACTTGCAAATTCCTTTTCTAAAAACATTTTGAAAACAATTTGTGGCATGATCCTCTTTTGTTTTTAAAAAACAAAATGTCCTCAGCAGAGCCGCCAAGCTATTGCAACCCTTTTTAGGAAGGTTTTGATGTTTTGGAAAACTTTATAAAATCACGGAGTCACCACCAATCTTTTTTGAAAAAAGTGTGATTGGATCACTTTTAAAACAATGGTAGTTTGATAAAACGTTTTATTTATCAAAATTACATTTTGGTCCATGGAAACATGAGAAAAGAGGTTCGAGGGTCAATTACGTGTAGGGAAGGATTAGCACCCCACAACGCCCAAAAAATTGGTACCTTAATTGATTTCAAAAAAGCATTTTTTTAAAAAAATTGGAATTTGCAAGTTAACAAAATTTTGATTTATTTGTCCATAAATGAATGTAAATATATTTTAACGGCCTTATCGCCCAGGAAATGAACTTTAATCACTGCCAACACTCCTGGCGCTAACCCGTCAATTCCCGTTTGATAAGACATCACATTAATTAAGTTTTCACTTTTTAAACAAATAAACAAGAAAATTAAATGAGTCAATGAATTTTAATTAAAATCTAAATGATGAATAATCCTAAAGAAATATCTATATTCCTTTTAATTATTAAGATTTAAATATAATTAAGTATATTTTATTAAAAATGAAAGAAATTTTACAACATACATGTCACTAATCTAAGTTTTAAGTCCCTAATCCTAAAGTTTAACATACATACAATTATACATAATAGGCATAAAAAGAATAATTAATTAAGTAATAAAATAAATAACTAAGCAATTATTGAGATTAGATAAAGTAAAAGAATTAGATTTTTATCTTTTTAAAATAAAAAATATGTATTAAGGATTAAATTGAAAAAAAAAACCAAAATGTGGGGGATAATTCAAAAACAATTAAAAGTTTAGTGCTGAATTGAAAGGAAAAAAAACAAAATTGAAACAATTAAAAGTTGAGGAGTTGTGGCGTGAGATCCAGGGAAAGAAAAGGCGCGGGTTATAGTGGGTTTGGGTTGGGTCAAGCGGTCGATATAAATAGTTGTTATAACAAACAATTTTCATTCTTTCATATTTCATCCAAACATCAAAATGCTTCATCTTTAAACTCTTTTAAATCGTGTTCTTCATTTTATGAAGAACACGATGAACATCCGCCGTCTTGCCGGCCATCCATCCACCGAACACACCGCCGCCGTTTCCGTGACAAAATTCCCAGATTTTGACCAAAATTTCAGATTTAAACGACGTTTTCAAACACAAAAAGGTAAAAAATTTTTTCTTTTCTTCTTTATTTATACTAAAATTGAAAGTAAATAAATAGGAATAAATTACCAAAAATGCTTCTTTTATTGCTTTGAATGCCGATTGCAATGTTTGCTCCTACAACTTCCGAATGCTAGTATGCTTCTTGTAGTTGTTGTGTGAATTGTTCATATCGAATTGTTTATGTTGTTGTTGTTTACAATGATTTAGAGTGTTATTTATAGTACAAGAATTGCCTAAAATCCTAAGCATAAATCCCTTATTTCTTCCCCTCCGATTTGCTTGATTCTTGCCATGGCACCGATTTAGGGATTTTGGTCTTTCAATTGCCTTTTTGCATATTTGTTAATATCTGATTGCAACTTGATTTTGGCTAGGGCACTAATTTAGGGATTATTCCCCCTTTGAATTTCTGGGCTTTAATCTGGATTTAACCTCTTGTTCCTCTGTTTACATGTTTCGATGATTGAAGCGCGCGGTGAGGAACGATCGGAGGAGAGTGACGTCGGAGAGAAGATGAACAAAGAGGGCCGAGCTGAATCGTCATGCACGTGGCTGCCACGCGCGATTGGTTATCCGCGTGAACACTCAAGCAATCTGGGCCATTGGATAGCATCCCGATCATGCGGATGAGATCTTTGAGGCGCTATATCTTCCCGATTGGCGCAATCTGCACCGTTGGATTCTAGGGAGATCCAACGGTCTCCCCTTGGCTGCGCAAAAGAATAAAAATGGAAATTAGGGTTTTTTGTTATAACGGGCCAACCCAGCCCTTTGTACATTGACTATTTTTTTTTGTATTTTCCTAATGGTTTTACGATTTAAAATTAATTCCTAATGGACCTTTTATTTATTAAATGGGCTATGCATTTCATATATTTTGGGTTTTATATATTAACTACTATACAATATGCAATTTATGTTAATCTTAACTACAATTATATACGGTACATTAATAAACTAACAATTATACACATTGTAGCACATTATATGAGACCTAAACTATATTAATCTTGTAACTTAAATACATCAACTATATGCCATGTGACCCCTAACTAGGTTATTAGTAACATTAATATTTACTATTGAAAACATTAACTATGTTATCAATATCATATAATTACAATACGCTAATACTAAATTAACAATTAAAACAAAGGTGAAAATCTAGTGACAACAATTGCCCCTCTTTGGTCATTCCGGTGAAACATGAATAGAGCAAAGGAAAGAAGACACTGATTTTCACCGATTACCAAACCGTTTGTGCCTGAGAAGACAGGCGAGTTTTATTCTCCTTGTGCTCGAATAGACAAGCAGGCTCCATTCTCCAAATGCCCGAACAGATAGGCAGGTTTGCAAAAAAGGTTCTATCCTCCTCATGCTCGGATAGATAAATAGGTTCCATTCTTCAAATGCCTGAACGGATAGACGAGTTTTATTCTCCTCATGCCCGAATAGGTAGGCAGGTTCCATTCTCCAAATGCCCGAACGGATAGGCAGGTTGGTAAAAAAAGGTTACATCCTCTTCATGCTTAGATGGATAAGCAGGTTCCATTCTTTAAGTGCCTGAATGGATAGGCGGGTTCTATTCTCCGCATGCCCGAATATATAAGCAGGTTCTAAAAAATGGTTCCATCCTCCTCATGCTCAGATAGATCCATCCTCCTCATGCTCAGATGGATCCATCCTCCTCATGCTCGAATGGAAAAACAGGTTCTATTCTCCTCATGCTCGAAAAGATAAGCAGGTTCAAAAAGGGTTCCATCCTCCTCATGCTCGGATGGATAAGCAAGTTCTATTCTCCTTGTGCTCGAATAGATAAGCAGGTTCCATTCTCCAAATGCCCGAACGGATATGCAGGTTCTAAAATCTGTCAAAACAAATGCAAATGATCCAAATAAAATGCATATACCCCTAGGGATGCCTAGTCATGGATGCATGTCTTATTTCTTTTGCTCTTTTGCATCGATTTTCCATCATTAACTCAGAGTCACTGTATGTTTCGATGATTAATCATAGATAGTCACCTCTATCGCTTCTATTTTACCATTGCCATTCTTAGCACTTCTCTACTTCATATGATCTTTGCACATTTACTCACTCAATCCAGTTATCTTGTACTCCTGGTTGGAAGGACTGACTTCATCCTCATATTCTTCAACACTCTGTTATCAATGTATTTGATACATCAATATTCAATGACAAGCCTCCTAGAAACTTGTTGCTTTCCCAATGTCTCATTTAGCATTTCCTCCGATGTTTGTAAAATTGTTCTCATTGTTGTAGAAAGCAAAATATCTCATGTAAGCAACTCTGTTTTGCAACATGCTTCCTTAAAGCAAAGTCGAAACATCTCTTGAGGCTTTCCATCAAGGTTTTTAGCAAAACCTATTTCCATCTTGTATTTCCTTATAAGTTTTGTTGCTTTTTTTTACGCTTAAGCTTCAAATTTGACCATTGAATACCTCATAGTTCCAATACCCTACTACACAAATTTCAAAGTAATGCTAAAAAATCTTATGAATATTTCAAATGATGTCAAATTTTAATTTTCATTTCAATGCAAGATGCTTTGCGAAATGTGTCAAAGGAGGAAAAGAAAAAGTCTAACAACAAAACTTTATTGGTATTATGGCAAACACAAAACGAAATTACAAGGAAAGAAATAGGCATTCGGATATCATAAACCTAAACTTCTCCTGTCATGACTTCATAAGATACCTTGAATGTCCACCATGCTGAGCAGACTCCGAAAACACTGATTATGCGGAAAGATATGAAGTTCCCTAAGCCAATCTCCGAGGAATGTCTTATTTTCAAATTGTCTGAGCCGCCCTTTATGGGTTTTCAACTTAGATCCTCCTTTGGTTTCAAAACGCCCTTTGTGGTTTTTCATTTTGAATCCCCCTTTTCTTTTCTTTTTCTTTTTCTCTTTTTCTTTTTTTTTCTTTTTCTTTCTTTTTTCCTTTCTTTTTTTTTCTTTTTTATGTTTTTTCTCTTATTTATCCTTCAAACATAATACCTCTTAACCGAAACTGAATTTATAGGGTTTTGGAGTTCGTCTCCATCCAACTCGGCTAAAATTAATGCTCCTCCAGAGAAAACCTTTGTCACAACATAAGGTCCCTCCCAATTCGGTGCCCATTTTCCTCGAGCATCGCTTTGGATTGGCAGCTTCTTCCTCAACACCAGATCTCCCTCTTGGAATTCTCTTGGGCGAACTTTCTTCTCATGATCCCTTATCATCATTCTCTGATACATTTGCCCATGACATAATGCTTTCGATCTTTTTTTCTTCAATTAGTTCAGCTGATCATATCTTGCTTGAACCCATTCTACTTCTTCCAACTTTGCTTCCATTAAGACATGGAGCGATGGTATTTCAACTTTAATGGGTAGCACTGCTTCTACTCCATATACCAATGAAAAATGTATTGCCCCAGTGGAAGTTCTTATTGCAGTTCGATAAGTGTATAAGGCAAATGGCAGCTTTTCATGCCAATCTTTATAGGTATCAGTCATTTTTGCAATTATCTTCTTAATGTTTTTGTTCGCAGCCTCTACTGCCCCATTCATCTTCGGGCGATATATCACAGACTCCACTTATCATCCTATTGTTCAAATTTGAAGCATTATCATTGATGATACTTTCAGGCAAGCTGTATCGATAGATAATTTCTTTTTTTAAAAACTTGCAAACCGTAGGTCTGGTGACATTTGCATACGAGGCTGCTTCTACCTACTTCGTGAAATAGTCAATGGCTACCAGGATAAAATAATACTCGTTTGATGCCTTAGGGTGAATCTGACCGGTGACATCAATGCCCCACATGGAAAACGGCCAAGGGGCTACCATAACATGAAGAGGTTGAGGTGGCGTATGAACCTTGTCAGCATAAATTTGTCATTTATGGCATTTGTGAGAATAGTTGATGCAGTCACCCTCCATGGTTTACCAATAATATCCAAGTCGCACGATTCTTCTAGCTATGGTGAAACCACTAGGATGAGTTCCACAAATTCCTTCATGAACTTCTTCTACAATTAATTGTGCCTCTTTTGCCCCCGTGCATCTTAGAAGCACTTGATCATGACTTCTTTTGTATAAAATTTCTCTATCAAGGACATACCCTGATGCCATCTTCCTGATCATTTTCTTTTCATTCTCTGTAGCTTGAGAAGGGTAATGCTGGAATTTTACATATTGTGAGATGTCATGATACTATGGCAATCCATCAATTTCTTCTTCCACGCATAACAATAAGCTGGAGAGTTAAGCATATATAACTTGATGGGCATTATCTCAGATCCTTTATTTACCCTAAACATGGCGGCTAAGGTGGCTAAAGCATCAACCATTTGGTTGTCTTCTCTGGGAGATATTTGAAAGTGATCTTATCAAATTCCTTGGTCAATTCGAGGACCAGCTTGTGGTATTCCACCAACTTTGCATCTTTTGTCTCCCATTCACCACGTATCTGATAAATGACTAATGCAGAGTCCCCAAAAACTCTTAGGGTATGAATTTTCCTCTTTATAGCTTCTCTTAGACCCATTATATAGGCCTCATACTCTGCCATGTTATTAGCGCAGAAGAACTTCAAACGGCTGGTAAAAGGGTAATAATCTCCTTCCGGTGAAACCAAAACTGCCTCATATACCTCTCCCTAATGCATTAACTGCGCCATCAAAGTTCATTATCCAAGATTCTATGGGAGTCTCCTCCTCTTCTAAGATACACATCAAGTCTTCATCAGGAAAATTGAAGTTTAATGCTTCATAGTCATCAAAGGCGCGGCTTGCCAAAAAGTCTGTTATGGCACTTCCTTTTATCGCTTTTCGGCTCATATACTGGATATCAAACTTTGTTAATAACATCTGCCATCGTGCTAATCTTCCTGATAAGGATGAAGCTTCCATCATGAACTTCAGTGGGTCCAACTTTGAGATTAGCCATGTAACGTGATACAGCATGTATTATCTTAACCTTTTGGCCTCCCAAACTAGAGCACAACATAGCTTTTCGAATGACGAATATCTGGTTTCACAATCAGTGAACTTCTTGCTCATGTAATATATCGCATTTTTCTTTTCCTAGTATCATCATGTTGTGCTAACACACAACCCATGGAATTTTCATAGACCGTTAAGTACAAGATCAATAGTCTCCCTGAAACAGGTGGTACTAATACTGGAGGATTGCTCAGCTTTTCTTCGATCTTTTCCAAGGCTGCTTGACATTCTTCATCCCAAGTCCCTGGATTATTCTTCCTGAGTAGCCTAAACATTGGATCACACTTATCAGTTAGCTGAGAAATAAAGTGTGCGATGTAATTTAACTGTCCCAAGAAACCTCGAATTTCCTTTTGTGTTTGAGGTGGGGAAAGTTCCTGTATGGTTTTTATGTTATCAGGATCGATCTCAATTCCTCTTCTGCTTACAACAAAACCTAATAATTTTCTAGATGTGACTCTAAATATGCATTTAGTCAGATTGAGCTTTAATTGGAACTTTCTCAATCGTAGGAAGAGCTTTTCTAAATTGACCAATTGTTCATCTTCAGACAGAGATTTGGCGATCATATTGTCGACATATACCTCTATTTCTCTATGTATTATATCATAGAAAAGAGTGACCATGGCCCTCTAATAGGTTGCCCCTACATTCTTAAGTCCAAAGGGCATCACTTTATAGCAAAAAGTCCCCCATAACGTCATAAAAGTCATATTTTCTATATCTTCTGGGCACATCTTGATCTGGTTATACCCGGAGAAACCGTCCATGAAAGAGAAGAGTGAATGACCTGTCGTATTGTCGACTAAAGTATCAATATGTGGGAGTGGGAAATTGTCCTTTGGAGTTGCCTTGTTGAGATCCCTATAATCAATACACATTCGTACTTCTCCATCCTTCTTCAGTACCGAAACAATATTCGTCACCCATTCCGGTACTTGGCCACCTCGAGGAATCTTGCATCGTATTGCTTCTTTACCTCATCCCTGATCTTGAAGAGTGTTTCAACCTTCATTCTTCTAAGCTTGTGTTTTATAGGTTCACATCATTCTTTTATGGGGAGCCTATGCATGACAATGTCAGTGTCCAAACCAGGCATATCTTGATACGACCAAGCAAAAATATCTTTAAATTCTTTTAAGAGCTCGATCAAACTTTGTCTGGTTTTAGCCGTGATGGTAGTACCAATTTTCACCTCTCGCTTTTCTTCTGCGGTTCTGAGGTTTAATATCTCTAGTTCCTCTTTATGTGGTAGAATCTACTTTTTCTCTTCTTCTACCATTCTGAGCATATCACTGGTATATCATATTCTTCCTCATCATCAATATTTCCAATTTCTTCTAAGCATTGAGGTAATTCAAAATCCACCTTAAAGTAAGACTCGGATTCATTTAGATTAATGATATCTGAAGACCTGAAAAAGGAAATAGGAAAAAGATATATACAAAGGGAAGAAACAAAATGAATTGAATGTTTTTATGCTTTTAATTTTATGGTTTTTATTTGTTTTTGGTTATGGAAGGAAAGTTTGCCACACAATATTTAAGGAAATGCATCTTTTATTGATTTCAAATTAAATGTTTAACATAGGCCCTTTACATAAGATCCCCTATTGTCTCCGGGCCTGGAGCAAAGAGGTTAGTTTTGAGAATTACTCTGAACATGTTTTAAAGACTACATGAATTTTTTAACAGTCCAATTATCAAGCTCAGAGCAAGGGCGGATCATTGACATGTATTGGTTTTCTTTTTCATTGTCAGTCACAGTATTGATGCTTAGCTTTTCAAATACTTCACACAGAGTGCTCTCTCATTTCCCTTCCTCGCTGGATGAGGTATTTGGATCCAACATACCTCCAGACATAAAGTTGTGACCCAGGGGAAGGAAAGTTATCGGCTCCCACACAATTTCCTCTCCCTTCAATCTAGCTCTTATCATTTCTTGATGCTTTCTGATTTCAGCACTTCTTTGCCATTTGTTGGACTTGAAGCCCAAACCAAACCGATATTTTTTTTGGGATTACTATAGGATACAACCTTCATTGATGTCTTCTTCTGAGCCCTTTTCCAATTTCAGCTCCTTTCCCAAGCGTTTGTTTTACCTGTATTTTTGCGCAGCTTGATAATTTTGGTTCTGGCACCTTGCTTCCTTCAGTGACAAAGGTTGCATTGACTAACTCTAATGTCTTGAAATGACACTCGAGCGCACCCTCATCGATCTCAATGAAGGGTGGATCAGTGGTTACTGATGCAATAATTTCTTCCTCCGCGCCAATAGTTATTAATTGTCCATCGATCACAAACTTCAGTTTCTGGTGTAAAGTAGATGGGACCGCTCCTGCTGCATAAATCCATGGGCGTCCAAGCAGGCAACTATAGCTAGGTCTTATATCCATGACCACGAATTCAACGTCGAAGGTTACTGGTCCAATTTTCAAATGCACCTCAATCTTCCCTAACACATCCTTAGAAGTTCCATCAAATGCTCTGACCGTGTTTTGATAAGTCCTCATATGAGAACTATCTATTGGCAGCTTCTTCAGTGTAGCTACTGGCAAAACATTTAGTGCTGACCCATTGTCAATAAGGACACCTGATAACATATGTCCCTTACATCTGGTGGTGATGTGCAAAGCTTTGCAAGATCCCATTCCTTCACCTGATATCTCTTCATCATTGAACGAGATGAAGTTGCTGACAGTAATATTTCCCACTAACATATCAATCTTATTAGTTGTGATCTCTTTTGGAACAAATGTACGGTTCAAGATCTTTAACAAAGCCTTACGGTGGCCCTCAGAACTTAATAACAATAACAACATAGAAATTCAAGCCGAAAGCTTGTGGAGTTACTCCATAACACTGTATTCGCTATGTTTTAAGATCTTCAAGAACTCTTGAGCCTCCGATTCCTTTACAGGCTCATGATATGTTTTCGGTTTTTCCTTGAAGAAATCTTTGTCATCTTCTTTTTCGGGCTCCTCAGCAGCAGCCTTCCTTTGCGCTGAATCTTTGTCCTCTGTTATTGGCTGGGAATAGATCCTTCCACTCATCGTGAAATGACTCACCTCATTGACCAATCCTTCATTCTCTTGAGTAGACGTTTCTCCTAGGGTTGTTACTTCACAGGTGTAATTCCAATGGACTTGCTTGCTATCCTTGTAGGGAAATGGCGTTGGTGTCTCAATTATAAGTAGTGCGGTCACATTCCTTGCTGGCTCAACAACTCTTGTTTTAGCCTTAATAACTAAAGGCTTTATTCCAGTGTAGTCCCTTTTGGCAGATGACTCTTCTGATGCACATACATCCATCAAACATTATTTGTCTTCTTTCTCAAAGAACTCAAGTTCTTTCTTATTCATCTTGTCCTGAACTAGTTGCTTGAACTCCAAGCAACAATCAATCTCATTTCCTTTCCTCATATGGTACTCACAGTACAATTCATTCATAATCTTCAATTTCTGGGTTCCTTCTTCCAACATCTCTACTGCCATCATCTGAGCCCATATCCACCTCATGGGAGCTCTAACTTCAGTAACACATTCCTTAACCACCTTATCCTCCTCCTCAATAATTGCATTCACTCCTACCTTTTGATGATTTGGTAGGGATTTCTTTTATCTTCTAACGTATCGAATGATAGCATCCCTGGTTTTCTTAAGTCATCTACCACTCTTTTGAATGCAGTACAATTTTCTGGGGTATGCCCCTTAACTCCTGCATGATATTTACATTGTGCCTTCTCATCATACCATTTTGGATATAGTGGTGAGAATGAAGGAACATATTTTAGCAGCACCATATGTGATTTGATCAATTCAACAAAAAATTCTGCGTATGTCACCGGGATAGGAGAAAAATATGGTTTCGAATTCCCTTGATACCTTCATTCTTCTTTTGGAGAATTTGTATTTCTGCTGAGTGTGGTCGAGACATTGGGTTTGTTGAAGACTACCCCCTTCGAATAGCTAGGATTATAAACATTAGCATCATTAACTTCATTATCTCTCTTTTTGTAGGGTTTCTTAGTTTCCCCACTATCCAACCTTCCATTTTTCATTACTGCAAGTATCAATTCTCCGTTTATAAGCATGTTCGCAAAACTCTTTGTGTCATGATTGAGCATACGATCGTAGAAAGACCCCTTTAATGTTTCCACAAATATTGGGGTGATCTCACTCTCTAGCAATGGTGGCTGAACTTGGGCAGCTACGTTTCTCCATCTCTGTGCATATTGGCGGAAGGTTTCATGGTGCTTTTGCTCTAACCCTTGCAGAACTAAGCGAGTTGGTACCATATCTAAAACATGTTTGTACTGCTCACTGAAGGTCCTGGACAGATCTTTCCATGATCTGATGTTGATTCGACTTAGCTGCGTATACCAGCGCGCAACTGACCATACTAGACTATCTTGGAACCAATAGATAAGCATCTTTTTGTTCTCCAGATACATTGACATATTTCTGCAATACATAGTCAAATGTGCTGCAGGGCATGTCGTTCTATTGTATTTTTCAAAGTCAGGAACTTTGAACTTTGGTGGTACTATCAGATCAGTTACCAGGCTCAAATCCTTAGCATCTATTTCTTCATGTATGCCTCCTTCCTGCAATGATTTAATCATTTCTTCTAATTTCTCATAACAATCCTCTCATTTCTTCTCATCTTTCACCTTGTCAACCATTTCATCGAGATCATGCACCTCAATAACTTCCTTGGAGTTTATATTCCTATCATTTCGTGCCGAGGTTTCAACAAAATGTGGAGAAATTTTGACCTTGGACGATTGAGCTTCCCTTTGTATGCTCGGATGAACAAAGGCCATCCCTTGAAATTTCGGCACAGCATTAGCTTCTCCACCAATTTCCACTGCATCAGGGTCTTTAAAACCTAGCATGGTTGCAATTAAACCAACCGTCTTTTGGTGAACTAACTCCATCTGTTGCTTCAGATCTGTCTCCAACTTGTCTAACCTATCCTGGGTACTCTTGTGGTTGTTTTCTAAGGCCAACACTTTGTCTTCCATTGCTCTGACTTGGGACTGAGTACCGTATTTATGGTTTGTTTTTGCTATTTTGATTTTCTGTCATTTTTATTTAAGTTAGACTCTTATTATGTCATGTATGCATGGAATGCAATATGAAGCAAAGAAGAAAACAACTAAACAAACAAAAGAATGATGCAAATGCATGAATGCAGACAAAAGAACATTGGTTCAACAAAATATCTACTTTTAGAAACAGCTTTATTGAATGTCAAAACCTGATGAAATATCATGATGATGCATGAATATGCAAAACAACAAGACCAAAAGGAAAAAAGATCAGAATTAAGAAAACACAAAGAGACGAAAATAATTTCACAAATAATTCTGGGCAGCATATTCCAATACTCCAGGACATGTCTCCACAGATTATCTGTAACGATCTTGACCAGACTCAAAACCCTAGGTTTTTCGCATGGCTCTATTGGGGCGGGCTCTAAATTCTCAAATAGTTGAGTTCTAAAAGGTACCCGAGCTGTCCTTTCTATCCCCTACTAAGGGTAGCAAGACCCTTGGTTCTCAGCCATTATAGGCTTCAAACGAACCAAGTTCAACTCAGGAGGACTCACTTCCTATGTCTTCTCGAAGAATCAATATCCTTACGAAGACATGAGGCATATGAATCCCGAAGGTACTTGCTAGGCTCATACGGAGAATCAATATTCTAACATGAGCAAAGCGTTTCCCCTCACTTAGCAATTGGGTAGAGCTCGGGAATAGAGCTTTTTGCAACAAGTTTTTTAAAATGTGTAAAATAGAATTACATTCATTAAACGGACAAATAAATTGAAACCTTTGTGAACTTGCAAATTCCTTTTCTAAACACAATTTGTGGCCTGATCCTCTTTTGTTTTTAAAAAACAAAACTGTCCTCGGCAGAGCCGCCAAGCTATTGCAACCCTTTTTTAGGAAGGTTTTGATGTTTTGGAAAACTTTATAAAATCACGGAGTCACCACCAATCTTTTTTGAAAAAAGTGTGATTGGATCACTTTTAAAACAATGGTAGTTTGATAAAACGTTTTATTTATCAAAATTACATTTTGGTCCATGGAAACATGAGAAAAGAGGTTCGAGGGTCAATTACGTGTAAGGAAGGATTAGCACCCCCCACAACGCCCAAAAAATTGGTACCTTAATTGATTTCAAAAAGCAATTTTTTTTAAAAAAAATTGGAATTTGCAAGTTAACAAAATTTTGATTTATTTGTCCATAAATGAATGTAAATATATTTTAACGGCCTTATCGCCCAGGAAATGAACTTTAATCACTGCCAACACTCCTGGCGCTAACCCGTCAATCCCGTTTGATAAGACATCACATTAATTAAGTTTTCACTTTTTAACAAATAAACAAGAAAATTAAATGAGTCAATGAATTTTAATTAAAATCTAAATGATGAATAATCCTAAAGAAATATCTATATTCCATTTAATTATTAAGATTTAAATATAATTAAGTATATTTTATTAAAAATGAAAGAAATTTTACAACATACATGTCACTAATCTAAGTTTTAAGTCCCTAATCCTAAAATTTAACATACATACAATTATACATAATAGGCATAAAAGGAATAATTAATTAAGTAATAAAATAAATAACTAAGCAATTATTGAGATTAAATAAAGTAAAAGAATTAGATTTTTATCTTTTTAAAATAAAAAATCTGCATTAAGGATTAAATTGAAAAAAAAAAACCAAAATGTAGGGGATAATTCAAAAACAATTAAAAGTTTAGTGCTGAATTGAAAGGAAAAAAGACAAAATTGAAACAATTAAAAGTTGAGGAGTTGTGGCGTGAGATCCGGGAAAGAAGGGCGCAGGTTATAGCGGGGTTCGGGTTGGGTCAAACGGGTCAGTATACACAGCTGTTATAACAAACAATTTTCATTCTTTCATATTTCATCCAAACATATCAAAATGCTTCCTTTTTAAACTCTCTGCGAACACGATGAACATCCGCCGGGCTAACAGCCATCCACCGGCGCCGGCCCCTATTGCCGGCGACAAAATTCCCAGATTTTGATCAAAATTTCCAGATTTCGACGACGTTTCAAACACAAAAAAGGTAACAAAATTCTTTTCTTCTTTATTTATACTAAAATTGAAAGTAAATAGATAGGAATAAATTACCAAAAAATGCTTCTTTTATTGCTTTGAATGCCGATTACAACTGTTTGCTCCTACAACTTCCGAATGCTAGTATGCTTACTGTAGTTGTTGTGTGGAATTGTTCATGTCGAATGTTGTTGTTGTTTACAATGATTTAGAGTGTTATTTATAGTACAAGAATTGCCTAAAATCCTAAGCCTAAATCCCTTATTTCTTCCCCTCTGATTTGCTTGATTCTTGCCATGGCACCGATTTAGGGATTCTGGTCTTCTGAATTACCTTTTTGCATATTTGTTAATATCTGATTGCAACTTGATTTTGGCTAGGGCACTAATTTAGGGATTGTTCCCCCTTTGAATTTTTGGGCTTTAATCTAGATTTAACCCTATTGTTCCTATATTTACATGTTTCTGATGATTCGAACGGCGCCGATGAGGAACTATCGGAGCGAGTGACGCGTCGAAGAAGATGAAGCAGACGGCCAAAGTTGAATTGTCACGCGAGTGGTGATCCGCATGAACACTCTGAAGCAATCTGGGCCATTGGATAGCATCCTGATCGTGCGGCTGAGATGCTGAGGCGCTATATCTTCCCCAGCTGGCGCGATCTGCACCGTTGGATTCCAGGTAGATCCAACGGTCTCCCATTGGCTGCGCAAAAGAATAAAACAGAAATTAGGGGGGTTTGTTATAAACGGGCCAACCGGCCCTTTGTACATTGGACTATTTTTTTTTTGTATTTTCCTAATGGGTTCTGATTTAAAATTAATTCCTAATGGACCTTTTATTTATTAAATGGGCTATGCATTTCATATTTTTGGGTTTTAATATATTAACTACTATGCAATTTATGTTAATCCTAACTACAACTATATACGGTACATTAATAAACTAACAATTATACACATTGTAACACATTATATGAGACCTAAACTATATTAATCTTGTAACTTAAATACATCAACTATATACCATGTGACCCCTAACTAGGTTATTAGTAACATTAATATTTACTACTGAACACATTAACTATGTTATCAATATCATATAATTACAATACGCTAATACTAAATTAACAATTAAAACAAAGGTGAAAATCTAGTGACAACATGGAGAGATAAGGAAAAGCTAAGAAAATCATAGCGATATGATTAGTGCATTGTAGAAGTGTTAGCTTTGGGCTACACTAATTCAGGGGACATTACTTGACTCTTTGAGTCCTAAATTGAGGTAAAAAAATTGAAATATGGGTATCTAATGTGTAACAATGAGAATGAACAATAGCATAATAAAAAAAATTATGATATGAACATGTGACATGAGACAATGGAACAATATTAAAAATGAATTGATCTTATGATGGTGGAAATTTTATTTTTGGACTTATGTAAGTTTGTTGCAAGTATATGATGTATGAGGTTACGTACTAACAAGTAGAAAGCATGTACAAAATGGTTTGGAACTATTAATGGCTAAGGTTTAGTGTTTGTATATAGAATGCTCGTTCTTAATCATTGGTGTAATGTATGCTTGATGTGAATCTAATTCATTCACCAAGTTCTTTGAACTCACATTCATTTTTCACTCATAATGTAGAAAAAATAAGTACTAATCAAGAGGAGAGGTGGGCTTCCAAGTGGTTCAAGCAGGACCAAAAAAGATAATGGTGATTTTCATGTTTTTGAACATTTGAGGTAATGCGAGACTTATGTTTTGGGTAGTGTAGTTGAATTTTCTATTATGGAAACGTAATAAGGTTTTTAAATTTTGTTTAGATCGAATTATGTTGTTGGATATGTGTTTGAGATATCGGTTGATGAATATTAGTTGAAAAATACATTATATGTGGGATTAAAGTGAACTTGATTGTTATGTTTTGATTATTGGTGGTTGTGCATGTTAGAAGTGGTGATGGTATGATGCTATGACTATGGGAACTTGGATTTTTAAGTATGCTAAGTGATTTGAAAATTTGAAGTATGTTTTAGTAGCTTAAATGTATAAACTTTGAGTTGAGAGGTCATATGTTGCTATGGTTTTTTTCTAATGGTTTGAACAAGTATTAAAACATGTGTGGAGTGTATGTGACTTGTTGGACTTGGTAAATGACTAATAATGCTTAGAATGACCACGTAGTTTCTTACAAAGTAACATGAGATGCATAAATGAACCTGAGGGTCTAGTTCATGTTTTAGTATGTTTTTGATATTGCAAATTGGTTTGCAAGTGTATTTTTATATTTTGTATTTATTATGTGTCTATGATGTGTTAGGAGCTTGCCTAGTTTGTTTGCACCTTTTTAGATTAATTGGAATCAAAACAATTTAAATTTATATATCTTCTACCTCGATACCACAAGAATATGTATTAAAACTCGTAGCATAAATTGGTTGATTTTTAGGTTTTAGTTTCGATGCCCCAAGAGTTGATTTGAAAACAAATAGAGGGTTTTGATACCTCTTTCTTTTGTTTCGGTACCCTTTTTTTTTGGTTTCAATACCTTTAAACTTTTCTTAGGGACGTTTCTTCAATTAGGAAAGTATCTTTGTATTTTATTCACCTTAGTCCAGAAATTACATAATAAAAATTCGTTGAAAGTATTCTATTTTCTCAGAGAATTAAAATAACTAAAATTATCGAAGAAGAAATTGGAAATATCAATGATTTTCTAATATTTTTGCTCTTTGATACGTTATCTTCTACAATGTTGTGCCATAAATTTTCATGGAAATTTGTATAGAGTTTTTGAAGAAAAAGTGGCTAGGAAAACGGTTTAGAATTTTTCACGTGTAATATTGAAAAAAAGTTTTTCACGTGTAGGTCTAATTTATGATTTAAGAATTTAGTTTAGGATTAGTGATTTTAGGATTAATAATTTGAAATTTATTTTTAAAATAAAATTAAACATGTTTGTGGAAAACTTCTTTTCACGATCATTACATAGAATAATAAGCCTATAGAGTAATAATTGATGCATCAACAATGTATGATTGTATGAATTATTTTGTAAATATAACAAAAAATGTACAAGTGACGGTCGAGATTTGAATTAAATGATTACACATTGCATATAATATTAAAACAAAAAAATCATTTATAATAATATATTCTCCGTTGATTCATCGATGATATATAGATTTATATAATATCAATACAACAAATATTAATATATAATACATGCATATAATTGCATGCGTTGTTGCTTTGAACCAGGAAAGCTAAAAGCATTTACATGAAGTTATCTAGGAATGATAGAAATACTAATACACATTGGAAAAATCAACCACACATTGAAATCTATTAATTGGTCGGGCAGATAAGGACGCTCATCTATTCTTTACCTCATGTAGATTTGAATTCCTGACATTTGCATCGAAAAATATATGTCAGCCTGCACGGTATGGATCTCTTTCCTCCAAGCTAGGCAAAAGATCCCATTGGCAAAAGGGAACAAAAGATGAGAGAAGGGAAGAGGAAGATGGGGCACGTGCAAAGAGGGTGTAGTGGGGATGGTTTGGTTTGTATGTATGCGTTGAGAGAAAGGAATCTGGGTCTCGTGATAGCTGATGGATCCATGGGAAGGAAGGCCGTGACATGCAATTATATATACAATTTTATACCCATCGAAAGCTGCGAATGAAGAAGCGGCAAACGTAGTTTTTGTTTGTTTTAGCTGTCAATCCCTATCCCTCCAAAATCCATCTCACGGGGACCGATATTCATCATCTCTTTCTTCATCATTTTGTCCCTCTCAGTCTCATGCATTCACTATATATTTCTCACCTTTTACCTACTTGTATATTCTCTTAATTTATATACATATACTTATCTTGTTTGATATTTGTATTTGTTACTTACTCTCTTTTTTTCTTTCTTAGTAACTAAGGCTTTATCTTGACTAATTTGGATTATTTTGCGTTGCACATTTGATTTTGGTAGGCGAGTCTTTCAGCAGAGATTTTGTACATACACAAGGTCTCAAACTCGAGACCTATTTAAGCAATATCGAGCTGCTTACCATTTGGACCAACCCGTTGGTTATTTGTTACTTACACTGATATAAAAGGGTTGTGTCTAATTTTGTTTGCACTTGTACAAGTGAGAGAGATAAGGACATTACTTCAATTCCAAGTTGTAAAATGAACTAAGCTTTTGAAGTTCACAAGTGAAGAGTGAGAGAAAAAGAGATTGTAATTTATAATGAGATTCTTCCTTGCTTGACTATTGGTTACAAAACATAATTACAAGACATTGAATAATTTAGATTTTGTAAACAACTTATAGCTGCTCCAAAGTGCTTTTAATTGTTTTTTATTAATTATAAAAAAATAATGGTATATATGCCAACACAGAAGCATGCATTGTGCCCATAAAATTTAGTTTTATAGTTGATTTTTTTAATATTATGGTGTGATTACATGGTAGTATCAGTTTTTTATTCTTAACTTTTAGAAAATGCTCGTACACCTTGAATACGAGTCACCTAGAAAGAACAACATCATCTTTTGTCACTGGAACCACTCAATAAGTTTGTTTTATAGTTGATTATTTAACGATCATTTAATTCTTTTATCTTTTTAATAAAAACACATTCTTAATTAGAAATTGGATGCTCTTGAACCCTAAGCACCATGGGAACCGATTGACCTATGTGCTTGAACACGATCAACATCAGTTGAGCTTTTGTACTCATATCTTTGTAAATTAATGAGGTCGAATCCGTAAATTAGGTACGTTTGTGGCATGCCCATGGAGGAAACAAACAAATATTATGTAGAGATATGGGATTAAACTGCTCCTTTAAATACCCTTCAAAATAATCCTTTGCAGTGAAAAAGGAAAACATTATTCACAAATAAAATCGGTATCGTAAAGATTAAAAGCCACGATCATGTCTTCTAGAGATGGAAAGAAAGTATCAGTATATCGGGAACTGCAACGCCTTCGCTCTGTCATCAACTCTCCTGCTGTAAATTGGCCTAAATCTCCTTAACTTTTTCTGCATAATAACTCACTTCCTGTGATATTTATGCACGTCTTTTGCAGGGAAATAAAACTTCAATTATTGTGGACGCATCGAGATATATACAAGAGCTGAAAGAAAAGGTGGAGATGCTGAACCAAGAGATTGGAACTTCCCAGAATCCTCTGCCTATGGTGAATCTAAATATTAACTGATATTCGTAAATCATTTTGATTTAAACATTTTATTTCCCAGAATCCTTTGGTTTGTATATTGATTTGAAGGTTTTATTTGGTTTTTCAGCAAGTTACTGTGGAAACCCTAGAGAAAGGTTTCCTTATTAACGTGTTTTTGGAAAAGAATTGCCCTGGTTTGCTGGTTTCCATATTGGAAACCTTTGAAGAGCTTGGCCTTGACGTGCTCGACGCTAGGGTTTCTTGCCAAGATAATTTCCAACTTGAAGCCATTGGAGAAGAAGTAAGTAACACACACACACGTGTAGATCTATAGACACTTGTATTATATATTTTGTGTAATAATTCATTGTTTTGAACCGAAACTGAACTTCAGTAGTAAACATTATGGATTTTCGTTTTTTACGCTAGTGAAATCTATTTCTTGCTTGGACATGCTATACAGCTAATGGAACTTGCACTGATTGAAAATACTAATGCGCTTTTGATTTGAATTTAATTTGTTCTATTTTCAGAATCAAAGTAATGCCGAAGGCATCGATGCTGAGATGATGAAACAAGCGGTGATGCAGGCTATCAGTAAATGGAGTGAAAATATATAGCCACCACCACCACCATCATGCTTAGGATTTCTCAGTTTTTTTTTAAATGATTAGATATTCTCTTAATAGTTAGTTTTGACCAGTTGCAGTGTAAAATCTTTATCTTTATCAACGTAAGTCGTATACATTTTTTAAAGTAACGAAATCACATTTGTAAACTTCAAAACCTAAGATTTTCTATCCTCATTTGTTCCATAAACATTAAGTCCTCATATAAAAGAGAGGCAACACAAATTGGAATATCACCCCAAACTGAGTAGTTAGCTCTCGGCAAGCCAGCCCACCTAAACTATGAGAAACCCTGTTAGCTATCCTACAAATCCATTGGAAGGACACTTGCTAGTATGATCTTTTAACTTTAAGCAATCATAAATAACTCTACTACATTTCAGATTGTTGACACTGTACGCTCCAAGTTTCCGGTGATTCACCGGCCACTGCTGACCATCTAGAAATTGAGTATCGAGTGTATGAATGTTATTCTGCGCCTTGGTATCATGGTTGTGTAAGTATGTTGAATATTTGGGCTTAAATGTATTAAATTCAAATATGAATGACCAAATTATAAAGGGGAACAAAGTTTGGGGTCTTGATTGAGAATCCATGCCTAAAGTATTGATATATAGTCTCAAGTATTGGAGAAATTATATCATGGATCATTCTCGCCACGTCATCCATGAGACCAACTAATAAGAATCATTCATCTCATTATTTTTTTTCATGTCATAATTTTACTAAGTGAATCTTCACTTGGTAAAAACTGTTTTTAAAATTAATTTACAGTAAATATGAGTGAAGATTCACTTGGTAAAAATATGATATAGAAAAAATAATAAGATTAATAATTTTCATTGGTTGGTCTCATAGATGATGTGACGAGAATGAACCATAATATAATTTCTTTGAGTATTGATAGTTGAGCTAAGATTTGATACTCTGACGCCAAGTATCAATATCTTCTAGGAGGATGAGTTCCTGACCGTTGAATTTAATTAGATATTTATTATAGACCGTTGGACTCGAGCAAGTAAAAGGCATTTGCCTTAAAAAAACAAAAATTCTCTTCCCTAATTATCTTACATTAAAAAATACTAAAAAATAAATTCTAAATCCTAATCTTAAATTCCACGTCAAAACTCTAAACCATACATTCTAAAAAATACATCATACTTTTAATTCCCTAAACTCTAACTTTAAACCCTAAACCCACTTTTTTAAGTGGAGACAAAGAAAAGAGCATAATTAGGTACAAGCGATTTTCATCCTTAAAAAGGTTGAAAGAGCATCTTTCCTATTTTTTCTACAACATGAAACCCTCTCTTTTTTTCTTCATTTTTTTCCCACGGAAACCCTAATTTGGAAGCTCAAAAAAGAGCGGTAGCCCTTGATCTCTTCTACAACTTTAGTGCCTCCAAGTTCTATTTTTGAAAACCTTGTGAACATGAAGATGGAAGAATCAAGCATAATTTTGACCAACGGTTAAAGGTTTTTAGAACTAGAAGAAAAAGGCGTGATTCCTAACACTTCCTCAGCATTAATGCTTATATATTAGTATTTTTATAGTTTTATTTGTGTATTGTATAGTAACTGTGATGTCGATTTTGTGTATTATGTAACATTTGTTACTCAGCCGGAACAGTCTAGCTCGAATATCGAATTCCACATTATCTGCCAAAGTGATTCGTAACCGAAACCACTAATCGATGTGGGTAGACTTAAAATTTCAAACATACAATTCGCACTGCAGAATCTAGAACAATTAAGACTTGATAGAACTTTAAAATCATATTAACCTCTACCAAAACAATCTAACATACTCAAGGGAAACAATCATTTTACATGCGAGTACAATTTCAACATGATAAATTCTGAATTTAAACACACCAGCATGCTCATAGTATTCTAGTTAGGTCACAAATTTCCAAGTCAATTAGACACTCATAGCATGTTGAATTTAAAAAACAAGCAAAAACATGGACTAAATTGTAAAACATCATAAATTTTATTACCAATATTGAAAATCATTAAAGGAATTTTAGCATTCTTTAGCGTCAATGAAATTTTGTTATAGTGTGTGATTTTTTTTATTAGAACTTGTACGATTTTATTGATGAAAATCATATAATAAAAATATTTTTGAGAGACACATTAAAAACTTCTCTAACCCTAAATGGAAAAAAAGAGTATCCATGAAAATATTAGAGCGAGCAAAAGCAACACACTCGAACAAAAGCTTAAAACCGATCCACCAAAACAGCCTCCCCCAGGTACTGTCACAACCATCCCAGCCGAGCAAGCAGCGCCTAGTCGGCACCCAGCATACACACACACCCCACCATCTTTCCTTACTATTGAGAATTGAGATTTAAAATCATTAATTAAGTCGCCATACCAACCCAGATTTAGCTAGAATGTGAGCAAAGAAATCATAGGGAAAATAATGGAAAATTGCGATAGGGAATTTCTACTACTATAATTGAAATAAACCCGTACCTCTCGTGGACCAAAAATTGTCGATCCTTTTTGTGTCACTTTTCATGTACACAAAAAAAAAATTAAGTCTTAATTTTAAATTTTAAAACTTAAAAAAATACAATTTACTCTCAATATCCTAAATCTTAATTTTAAATTTTAATCTTAAACTCTAGACTTAATTTTTAACGTAAAACATAAGTAGAGCAAAAAATAAAAATAAAAAAAAATTATCCCCCTCGCGGATTATAAAATATGCGTATTTCTATGCATTTGCACAATTGTGAAAGAAGACAAATGCGATCAGATTTTCAATATAGAAGAGATTTTATAATATATCGATTGCAATGTCTGCATTCGACCCAACATACAAATAACATAATCGTAGCCACCAATCAATGTGTTCTAATAATCGCAACAAAACAATCCCTTGTCTCTTGCCTTATCCATTTCCTATAACATTGAAGATTGCAATCTCAAGATAATAAATAAATTAAAAATTCGTAAATACCAAAAATCGAATAATATTTAAATAAAAAGGTTAGCTTAAACTTTAAGTATATTTATATTCACACTTTGATTAGGAATATTTAGCAGCCTAGGTTCTAAGATAGGACATGTAGAATTAATTATATTCACTATGATTTTTCTAATTTTTTAATTTATTGTCAATCTTGAAATTAACACCTATTCATATGTTTTATTGAAAATTCCGCTTTTACGACACGGAATTTGGGGTCCCATCAATTTCATTATGTAATCAAAGAACGTGGGATAAATAAATAAATAAAAGCCTATGATTTGAGGAATAACAATACTAATCAACAAACAAAACGAGCTTTCTTTCTTGTCTGATTGTAATGATTACATGGTTTTGATTTAACTGGTTGTCTTCCTGGAACAAATTCCAAATCACAGAGATGAAGTGGTTGATAATTGGACAGCGTCGGTGTTGAGTCTTCAGAGCTTTTGACAGTTGAAAAGTGACTTGGTGCTTATAAATTACGATACAATTTATATTTTACCATTGCTGGCTCAGGCTGGTTTTTGTACACTGACAATTGTTGATGCGAAAGGGAGGACGTAGTTTACGTTTTGACCGGTTCACCTCTATTGATTTGGATAAAGTCGTGGTTAATGATAGTCGTAGAAAATGAAAGAGATATAAGATGTTTCGGTCTGTTAGAAATTTAGCGCAATATACAAAGTGATAGTATATAAAATAAAATATATAAAAGAGACGAAATTTAACGTAGTTTAGTTTTGTTTATCTTTATAAATAAGAGAAATAAAGAATTTACTATTAATATAAAGAACACAAAGATTATAAAATACATGATATTTTATATATCCTAAAATTCAATATATATTTTAGAATTCAGTGTATCAAAAATACTATTATCAATGTCCCTTCAATACCAATCTTTACAACATAATCATTATAGTTGCAGTGATCTAAAAAGTAGTTACATTTTTTCAGAGTAATTCTCTCTCATAATTTTTCTCACATAATTCTAAAAGTTAAAGCTAGTCTACATTTATAAACCTAAATACTTGGTCACCAAGAAACCTTATTCAATATGATCTCTTACCTAATATAGATATTTACACATTAAATTAAACTTTGATTATCAAGTAATATTCAACTGCTATAATTACAATAAAAATTTAACTTAATTACCAATTACAATTTGATTCAAAATATAGCATGGTCTTAGTTAGCCATATCACATTTGAGGAGATGATGGTCTTCTCTAATTGTTATATTGAGATATGTCTTACGGGCTTGTCAAGTCTATGCTATGTAGAATATAATAAATACGACAATGTATCTGTCAGATTATAAGCTTAGCTAATAGATCAGACAGACTTGACATCTATATTATCGGGTGTGAAGTAATTTCTTGATAATGTTCTTCCGGAGGACATTGGTGCTTTTGTTCTGGAAGATTGTTTGATTAGTACCTCCGAAAGGTATGGTTAGGGGTGGTGGCAGAGAAGTATCAACGAGGGCTTAGCATGCGGCGACATGTTGTGTAGAGGAAGTAATGGTGCATAATATAATGTGTATAACAATTGTCCAATAGTTGAGGGATTATCGTAAAGTGGCATGACTTGAGAATTTGTAAGAGAAGTCTCGTAATAATCTTGTCTGCTAAATGCTCTGGTGAAAATTAAAATGTTGGAACAAAGGTAACTCGATGAGCTTGTGAAATCAAAATGTAAACACACCATAAATTTATCCTTGGCTTCACTCTCTAACTTTCGACGTACGCACAGCAAAACTCACTTTATTTTATTTAGGTAGTTATTTTTATCGCTATAATGTCATATAAGAATAATGATGCAGAAGAAAATTATTTTATGCAAACTTTTTGATTCATGGAAAAATATGTATATATATACAACTCACAAGTAGGGGTGTAAATGAACCGAGCTTGAACGAATAAGAATATGTCTGTGTCCGTTTGTTTATTTTTAAAGGTATTCATGTTCATTTAAATTTTTAATATTGTTTTCGTATTCGTTTATTTATTTTTGAAGGTGTTCGTGTTCGTTTGTTTAGTGTTCACGAACGTGTCCGTTTGTTTAGTGTTCACGAACGTGTCCGTTTAAGTGTTTCACAAACGTGTTTGTTTAAGTGTTCATAAACGTGTTCGTTTATATGTTCGCGAACAATGCTCGTTTATATGTTAAGAAATGTTAACTCCAAAGTTCATTATGTGTTCAATTTAGTCCTTACCTTCATCAATATTTAAAATTTTAAAATGAAAAAGAGCCAATAAACGAGCTTGTTTGTGAACATAAACGAACCGAACACACATATGTTCGTGTTCGTTTGTTTATCAAACGAGCATAAAAAATTTATTCATACTCGTTCGTTACCTTAATAAACAAACATTATACGAATGGTTCATTGAACGCTATGTTCATTTACACCCATACTCACAAGAAAAACAAAATATGAAAAATATCAAAGAATTAGCCTAAGAATCCTCTAACATAAAGCTAATAATATGTCAATACAAATTGGCCTAAGAATCCTCTAAAATAAAGTTGTACAACTGGTGTATTGTAATAGTCCAATTATAATCTAATGCCTTTCTAATTTTTTGAAGACTTTTTTGTCCGATTACTAGAAAGTGAGAACTCTTAATTTTTAATTTTTTTAATTATTTTTTCAATTTTACTAAAACTGAATAATTATTAAATTTATTATATTAAATTAGATATTTTAATAAGCGAAATAAAAAAAATTATCTGAACTGAATATTTCGGTTAATCAATTGTCTAATTTAATTGAAACATTTTAGAATAAAAAATTAAATAACTTAAATTTACTGATTAACCGACGGTTAATAAGAACCCTCTAATCTTGATACTATTTAGTAATGCGAGATAGTGGGATGGTTAAATTATTAAGAATCCAAACAAAATAATCTTATTGACGAATGTAACATTGCATGTCGTAATATAACATTCAACCAACAAAATGCACGTTATTGCTGTTTTTGAATACATTATTAATAATTGCAGAGCGTAAATAATAAAGCTGCATGTTAAAAAATGCAGAAGATTGCTGATCTGTGAAGCATACTTGTAAATAATAGAATAAGCCTGCAAAGCATGCATAGGATATGATTTGTTGTCCAATCAGACAATTCGGATATTTATGCAAATAGTGCTAAATTTGGAAAATAGTCTCGTGACGAGACCATTGTTTTTGCTACACATAGTTTTCTGGCAACTCAGATTCCATTCCATATAGTTAAGAGATGCAAAGATTATTTAAGTGGTTGGTCTGTTAGAAACATTATAATATTAGTATGTTATAAAAAAGGTTACAGAAATGCTATTGTTGGTATGTTAGAAATCAAATTTTAAGACATGATTATTAATAGTTAAGAGGAGTTTGTCGGTTAATGGTAGAGGCTGGTTGGTATAGATGGGGTGAGGAGAGATTTGACAGCTGACAAGTGATGTTTTGGAGTCACAGCAGGGTCCATGGCCAGGCCCTCTCTCTGTTGGAACGTGAGGATGTAGCTGACATTTAGGTTCACGGGCAATATGCTCTTAGCCTTGGAAAACAAAAATCAAATCCTCGTATATATATGTACAGGGATGGATTGAGAAGAATAAGATGATTGTCTCTTTAAAATTTAAAATTTATATATAATTTAAAATTTACATATATTTTTTATATATACAGAAATAAACACGTAAATTTACGTTATGGAGCAAATTTATATATATATTACAAATGTTGATGTCCCAACTCGTCACATGTGGGGGATCCTCTAGCAAAATCCATAGGTAAAACAAACACGTACATTTAGCTAATTGATGATAGCAACAAGACGAAAAAAATTTACTTCTATCTTATTTCGATTCAAGATTTTGATCGTTCATGTAGATATAAATTCGACACAAGTATGTCTAAACTTTAATAGTTTTTTTTTAAATAAATTTCATACATGTATTTATATAAAAAATTGGTTAGTATTCAATTGATTGTTTAACTAATTTAAATTAGATAATGCAAAGACCTATTATAAGACAACACTTATAATCAAATTTCATCTATTCACAACATTAAAATTTGAACCTTTAACCTTACATATATTAAGGATAAAGATAAGATGAGATAACTCTTAGTCAAATCTCATTCAAATCATATCTTATCTTATCATATCTCTATCAAAACCTTATCTTTCTCTAAATCTTATCTTGTATTTGATTTGTATTTACTATTTGATTTTCCTTATCTTTGTATATTCATTTGTAAGCCTATATATACCTCAATTATAATCATTATGATTTATCAAATATACACATCTTTTCCATCTTTTCCATGATAATCAGAGTCAAGTAAAATTTTTCTACTCATTTTTTTCCTTTTTTCCGTTCTTTTTTGCCACTCTTCTTTAAATCGAATCTCTTTTTATGGCTCCGTCTTTTACTTCTAATAATTTTGTGCATTCAGTGAAAATTAAAAAATTAAAAAATGAGAGTCCAAAACTCTTCTTTAAATCGAATCTCTTTTTATGTCACGACAGCTAGTTCACAATCAAAAAACGAATGGCAGCCTACGATTGATTTTTCCTTCAATATAAGTGTGTGAAGGAATGAGAGAGGACAAGACTAAAAGAGGGAAAAATATCAGAATATTATTAACGTCTTAAAGGCCCTCAATTGTTTTTTAAATTAAAAGTAGATTAAAACAAGGCCAATTAATTAACATAGAAGGAAGTGGTGTAATACTCTAATTTTGTCCGGACATAAAAATATATACTATATTTCGCTATAAATAAAACCTAAAATACATACAATAAAAAATAAAGCTCAATAATATTAAATAAAAAATGTCTAAAACTTTTAAAATCTATTATAAAGTGTCTATTTAGATATAAAAAATATCAAAGCCTAAATTACAAATATAAGGCCTAATATTAAGTTGGTTACAACTCAATTTCGGGTAAACTCTCCTAAACAAACACAAAAACCCAACTGTGTTTCTTCTTCATGCCTATTTCCTTGCCACGTAGCAGCACGAGATTGGTCCGTGGATGTTTCACTTGGACCAATTCCTAGCTGACATCATCCTTTAGTTAGCCTATAAATATGGAATAGAGAGAATTGTCAGATTTTTAATGACAATTAATAAAGCAATAATTACCTTATTAGAAAAGAGAGAAAGGGAAATTAGGGAATTTTACCTGCCTCTTTGGAAATGACAATCGTCGTCGGGAATTCGATCAGACGCCAGGGTTGAGATCGAAGTCACAAATCTACGCTGTCGGAAGGTATTCTTCTACTGATTACTTCCTTAAAACCTGAAATAAAATAAAAATTAGTTCATATATATATAAGACACCAAAAACATAAATGAAAAGAGGAAATCAGTGTCTCATTTAGATGGCTGGATTATTTCTGAAAGTGAAATGTGGAGATTGGAGTTCTTATCTGTGGGTCCGTCAGGGGGTTAGAGTTACGGTCGAAGTCGAAAATGAGTGTTTTAGGTAGTCTAGGCTTAGGATCGGGCGGAGCCTGGTGTTTCTGTTGAAGCATGAATAGATCTAGGGTTATAGTATAAAAATTAAGGTTTTTTAGGGTTTTGGTTCGAATCGACAGTGGTCGAAAATCGCTCAACGATGGCCGAAAATTGCATCACGGCTACCAGAGCAAGGTTGAAGATGATCAGAGTTTGGACCGGTGGCTGACGAATGGCTAAAAGCAACCGAAGTGTGGTGGCAGTGGATTAAAGCGGCGGGAGGAGTGGTGGTTTATGGTCGGTGTTCAACGTGTTCTTCATGTTCTCCGAAGAACACCATGCAAAATGCATGGATTTTGATCCATTCCCAGGTGTTTTTCTGGGTTTGGAAATGTTTGGGGAGAGAGTTTTGGGAGAAGAGTGAAAGAGGAGAGAGAATATGTTGGTGAAAAATAATCGATTCAACTCGGTCTTTCTCCTTTTATACTCAGTCCAAACGGCGTCGTTGTGGCACCGAGTCTGGACGACCCGCAAGACCGAGTCGGGTCGGGCGGAAATATCCGCGCTCTACTCTTGCTCCCTTATACTTTGGGCTATTCAGTTTTGCAAGTGTTTTAGTTTGGTCACTATTTTTGTAATTTGGCACTCAAATTTTAATAATAGTTCAATTTGGTCCCTAATTAATTGTTTAGATTTAATTAATTATTCAATTGTTGTACGTTGCATGGTTTAAATTAAAGCATATAGTATAATTGTGTAGATGACTAATTCACTTAGTGTAAATAATTAGAGCTTTTTAACTTAAGTTCTTTAATTAATCTAAATAATTTAAATGAGTGAGATTATTGTAGAAAATAAATGATTATTAAATGGAAACTTTAATGTTCTAAGTTGATTAGTGTCTCATTGTAATGAGATGTTAATCAATGGGGCATTTTAGTGAAACATTTAGTATTTCATTTAAACCTAAAACATTGTAATCACATAGTTAATTAAAATTAAATTAAGAATATGGTTTAAAAAGTTAGAATCATTAAATATTAATGAATATTATTAATTTAGGGCTTAATATGAATATTGCCCAATTATTTGGGTGTTATCACATAAACCCCTAAATTTGATAATATTTATAGATTCTTTAATTAATTCAATCAATTTGAGCCCTAATTAGGTTTGAACTTAAAATTAACAAGAAAGTAATTGAACATGCATTAAAAACCTTTTGTGTTGAAATACATTTTTGAATATGAATTGAAGTATCCTAAAGTAACTGGATGTTTTAAAACTTATATTCGCTAAAAATTTATTTTCTTACAAAAGGATATCTCCATTTGGAATGAAAATTCAATTAACGATTAAGAAGTTAATTAAATTCAAATTATCGTTCGAAATGCCAAAATGCCACGTGAAATTAAAAAGTACCGATAACAGGCGTTTGTGGGGTGCTAATCCTTCCACAAACGTAACTGACTCTCGAACCCTAATTTTAAAGAAACAAACCTATGGTTATTTTTATGGTGTCCGGTCTACCAAAGTAATCAGTGGCGAGTCCAAATTGATTTTAAAAAATGAATAAAAGGGTAATTCGATTTAAAATGAAAACCCTAATTTCAAGAATAAATAAATTAAAATGGAAAAAAGCCTATTTTTCTAAAAGAACCAATCATCAGGCTATTTTTCACACTCGACTTTAAAAATGGTCGCGACAGCTTGGCAACTCCGCTGGGGAATTAAAATTGAGAGTCAAGCCTAATTAATTAATTTCACATGGCATTTTGGGCAATAATTTGAATTTAATTTTTTTTCCATGAATTGTTGGATGAATTTTCAAGAAAAATGGAGGTAGTTTTGTGTATGATATATCTGTCATTCATGCATAAGCCCTCGACTCAGGCTTTTCACCCTTAAGTGGGAGAAAGACATGATCCGACATGAGACTCTCCACCTCCGAGTTTAGAATTTTTTTTCTTTCGGTATACTAACCTTATGCGCTGTGGGGCCCACGCCTCCATTATAAGGGACCTATACTACCGAATCGATGTCTTGTTGTCGCAGTAGACAATAACGATAGTTTGGGAACCCAGAGTCTAGAACAAAACCCACATTCTGTTATCTAGAAAACCACCCACTAGAGCCAGACAAGACCTGGGATAGGGGGCTATAGGTTTAAATACTCTTCTCTGGTTATTTTCTTGGCTTATTTTAAATTGTTTTTATTTATCAGCAATTTAATTTTTGCTTACATAATTAATTTGCCATATTGACTCGTTTCTTTTGTTTTTTATTTTTTTGTTTTGTATTTTTGCACCACATCTTCATTACATAGAGGTATTGATTCAATAGTGGTTATCATTAGAAGACGATCACGAGAAATAAGGGGAATCATAATCCAATAGAGGAGACTACAAATATGAAGCAATGTTTGGAACAAGTGATGGAAGAAATGAAGGGTAGTTCATCCAAGTGTCATACATCTGATTGTGTTAGTGTTGATGCTGAAAAAAATGAGATGCAAGAACTAAAAAGACAAATGGTTGAAATGATGACTATGATGACGGCTATGACCAAAAAAAGGGCATACTGAGCATAAATAACCAAACAAAAACCAGAACATGTATAAACGACCAGGTCCGAGCGCCGTTACAATTCACATTAATAAACCAATTGGTGGTGTAAGTAGGTTAAACTCTGAGAACGTGATGAAAGGCCAGGAAGAAGCCCAAGTAGAAGATAATGGATGATCTTTTAATCCAATTCAGTGTCATATACGGAGCTACTTTATGTACTTCTGGAGAAGAACCTTGTGGTCTGAGTTCCATCCAAGTACAAAATCTTTTCTTATCCCTAGGATTATAAGGCAATATGTGGCTATCATCAGGGAAGTTCACACCATACTACTGAGAATTGCGAGGCTTTGAAGAATAAGGTCAAAAACCTTATCAGAGTAGGCCTATTGAGTTTTGAAGATGGAAAACCCAAATTTCCCAAAGGCTTGACAATTACTAAAATACCTGGAGATGCAAAAATGAAAGAAGATTCAAGTTCAGCAGAATTAATCAAGTGCCCGAGACAAGGTTCGAGCTTCAGTACCCCTTCAACAAATTGCCAAAAAAACAAGAGATCGCAAATTTCATTTTGACCCAATCCCTATTTCATACAAAGAATTATATCCTCAATTGCTGAAAGTTCGATTGGTGACCCTACAATTTGTCACACCTTTGCAACCTCCGTATCCAAAATGGTATGACGCCAAGGTTCGCTATAAATTTCATGATGAAACTCAAGGAAATTATATTGAAAAATGTATCGCCTTCAAATTTCGAGTTCGAGTTCTTTTGGAGCATGGAAAGTGGAAATTTGAAACAGAAAGCCAATTTGATTCAGCGTTTGAATGGGAGACTCGAGATGAAAATACCCAGAGAAAGGGACGCCAGTTCAAATATGAGGTTCAAATGAGAAAGTTAAGGCAAGATAGAGACGATTTGAATAAGGAGCTAAAAAGCTTGCAATCCAGTCATCAAGAAATTTGTTCAATGCTCAAGAATGCTGGTTTGGGTGTGACTCTGGAACAGTAAAAAAAAAGAATTAGTGAGCTGAAGCGTGAAGCTGAATATTAGAAAACGAACTGTAAGGCAAATGAAAATCGAGTCAACACGCTCTCGTGTGATCTATATGCAATGGAAATACAGCATAATACCATTATGAACGATCTACGGGTTAGCGCAGCTAAATGAGAGATAGTAAAAATGTACATGCAGATGTATGAGGATACTATTATCAAGCTGAATGACAGTCAAGCTGAAAATGAAGCACTAAAGAAGAAGGTAGATGAATATCACAATCTTACATTGATGTACAAAGACCTTGCTGATGATGTCAAGAAAGACTATTAGGAAAGTGAGGAAAAACAACATGTTCAATTTTAGAGATCAAGAATGAAGATACGGGAAAGAGACAATGACATGAAAGATGTTGTTACTCAAGCACGAGAAGTAGTGTTGCGTGTGATAAGTGCTACGCAAATGTGCAAGTATACACGTCGCAAGTAATAAAGTGATATGAGTATCGAGTATCGTCTCCACAGGGATTGGTTTGGGCCACTTTGCTTAAGTTACTACACTGTGAAAATAAAAACACAATTGATAATAGAGGTTTTAATTAACGAGAAAAGTAAAAGCAATAAACTAAAAGAATAGATGAAAGAAAAAGAGAGAGATAGGCCAGGTTATCGTGAGTTGAGGTGTGATAGCCGATTGGATCGTTTTGGTAAAAGAGTGCACGTGCAACTCAGTTGCCGTGGCAACTTGCATAACGGGGTTGCCTTGGCAACTAATCGATGGTTGTCTGGGCAACTACTTGGGCGTCTGGGCAGCAACTTCAAGGTTCGGCAGAGCGTTCTTCAATGGTTTCTTCTTATCCCTAAGTCGAAACTCTAGCTACTTGTGCATGCCTTGATAATACATCCCTGCGTGAATCAAGGGTGAACAACAACCAATCTTGCGCTCCTCTTAGCCGTTGAAATCCTTAACTTATTCCTAAGCCGGATTAATCTTCACCATCAATAGATTGAATAAAGACCATACTCATTCGTTTCTTGAATCCAACTCTCCCGATATTAGATAAATAGATGAAGTTACGAGATCCTCTCCCAATTCACTCGCAAACAAGAATAAAAGCCAAGAATGAGTAAACCTTGAATAGAAAAGTGCAAACTCTTATTACCTAAACAAAATCCAATTGTTTCTCACAACAACAAAACACAATAACCCCAACCAATCAAGTTAGTTCATGGTTGGGTTCAAAAGATATACAAAGAATAATCCCCAAACCATGAATCTAATGGAAGCAAAGAAGAAGAAGAAATTGAACTCTCTCCCTCCTTGGACTTGTCGAAATTCCCCTCTATTGCTCTCTCCCTGGATTGTCGAAATCTCCTTGTTATTTATAGGGCTAGGCCAAACTCCTTCTTTGAGGAGGAGTTTGAGTTGGAATTAAATTATATTTAAAGAATATAATTCTTTATTATAATTGTATTCCTACTAGAACTTCTCCTATCTTCTTGGAATTTAATTCTTCTTTAATCTCTGCATGGAAATCAAATTCCTTTGGGTTTGGGCTTTTCTCCACGTCATCTTGGGCTTGTATAGTCATTAATTTCGACATCCCTATTGCATTTTCTCTTTGTCGACAATTGCCATGGCAACTGGCTCGGCGTCTCCTTCATGCATTGCCCTAACAACTAGCTCGGCATATCCTTCATGCATTGCCCTGGCAACTAGCTCTAGCCTTGCTTTGGCAAGTGATCCTGCACACACACGAAAACACACCAAAGCAGCATCTTTTTCCACAAAAATCACCAAGTTATGTAATCAAGCTCAACGGTGGAAAGAAACATGAATTAATGCATGAATGACTAATTATGCAACTACTATGAGCTTAAGTCTAACAATAATATGAGTAAAAAGGGTAATAAAAATAGTACTTTTGAACACTTATCACACCCCCAAACTCGAACTATTGCTTGTCCTCAAGCAATGCAAACTAACAATTACCTGCCAAGACTTTAATCATCAAAGACATGCTTCAAACTTGAATTCAAACCTCGGAACTGTGGCACAAAGTATGATCACCTTTTAATTTTTCAGATAACACAAAAATTACCCAGAACCAAACTATAATGCTCGTGACAATGTGTGTGCGTAGTTGTGTACAAGTTGATTTTCAAGATTCTATGTGAATAATAGGCTTTTATCAATTTAAGTACCGAGGCATTTTTTTTTATTTTCACTAGAGCCAATTTCGGGCACCTCTAGCAAAGTAAGCAATTTCTCATTTTATTTTAGTCGACTAGAGCCAATTTCGGGCACCTCTAGCGATTCTTTAATGTGCATTAACTACTAGAGCCAGTTTCGGGCACCTCTAGCAAGAAAGTTCATTTACTACTAGAGCCAGTTTTGGGCACCTCTAGCAAGAAATTAACTTTTAATTTTCAATTTTAAATTTACCCAAATTTTAAGCAACCTAAGTTCACTAAGTTTCTTTCAATCAACAAGCCACAACCGTGTAAAAAAAAATCAGCATCATAGTAAAATTCTAAGTTCTTTTCATGCAATCCTAAAATTAAAGGTTATTTCAATTAAGTGTAGTGGCAAAAATTCATCATTGGATATTCAACAAGTCTTAAGCAATTAAATCCAATTAAAGGCATGGCAAGTAACATATGCAACCTATATGTGATTGCTAAAAATGAATGCAACTAAACACGAAACTAACTAGAAACCAACACCCCCCAAACTCGAGAGAAGCATTGTCCTCAATGCATGTAAGAGTGAAACAAAATTTAAAAGAAACTAAATGAAATGAGTTAGTCAGAGAGGTTGTCACCTCGAGTGATGAGTTTCCTTCGTGCCATTTGCTTGATTCAATTTTCCGATTGGTGGTTGAATGCTTGTGGCTGGTACCGCGTGAATAACATTGCTTTGGTTTGATCCATGTTTGCCGAGGCAGGTTCACTTGCCTGGGCATCAATAGTTGCCGAAGCCATTGTTGTTGCCTAGGCATCGCCAGTTTCTGTTGTGGTTACTGTGGCAAGTAGTCGGCAGTGAATTTCCTTAACATGGTGGTTGTGAGTCTTGTTGTGGAAAAGAAAACCTGGAAACTAAAGATAATGAAGAAAAATAAAATATATCCTAAAAAATAAACAGAAAAAATAACCAAAAATAATAGAACAAAATAGTTCAAAAAATAAAAATAAAAATAAATGTATCAGTAGTTGTCGTGGCGTCGAGGGTTGCCGAGGCATGCACATCCATGGGTGCCGAGGCGTCAGGGGTTGTTGAGGCGTGCGTATCAGGAGTTGCTGTGGTGTTGAAGGTTGTCGTTTTCGATACTTCTTATAGTTCATCTGCACCCTCCATCGGGTGATAATATTGCCCGAAAAGAGTTTGGCCAATGTGTTTGCCACTACTCCCTTTTGCGTTACCATGGTGGAGGTGTCTTTCTTCTTTGTTCGCTTGTAGTCCATGTATACTCTCCACCTTGCTACTATTCCTGAAGGCACAAATATATTAATAGGAAAAATTATATCTATTCTCAACCATTCAATTACCTCATTCTTGTCGACTTCTATCATGGTTGGATGTAGCCTTTGTTGTCGTGGCAATTGCTGCTCAAGCCAATTGTCGTGGCAATCAGTTGCCAAAATTTGCTGTAAGTCAAGGGAAGAACCAATTTTCTGAAAAGCTTTACGAATCCAAACACCGTTTTCTTTTGGCCTCTCAAAAATCTCCATCAGTAGAGATTTCGATGGCTTTAAATCTACCAACATCGGTTCCTCAAGACATACTTGCAATGGACGAGGTGAGTTTTTAAAGAATTGAAAAGGTTCAACCATTACCTGCTTATATTCCATTGGCAAAGTATTATCATCTCGTTGATCTTGCATGTGGTCGTGTAATTGCCGTGGCAATTGTAGATGAGAGCAATCTACAGATTCCTGCTTTAACATCAACATTGTAACCTTCTGGGCATCAGGTTCCTCAGAATTTGCTGTAGTATTATTGTTCTCAGCTTCACTGAGTGTTGTCGCGGCATTGCTCTGTTCAGGCTCCTCAATCATTGCCGAGGCAATTTGTTGTTCAGGCTCATCATGTGTTGGGCAGTCTCTCATTGGCATCCTCTTGACTTTGAGGTTCTAGTTGTTCCTCACACATCAGAGAGATTTCTTTGCATTGTTCCTTGTCCTCTTGCCTTGGGACTTCAGTATCCCTAGGAATGAATTGTTGGTGCATGTTATCCATGACATATGTGGATCTCCCCAATTGATCTTCTGAATCCCCTAAGGTTGCATCCCACTGAGTTATCCTCGTATCCATAGATTTTGATAGCTCTCGAATCTCTTCAATTGATCCATCAAGTCTAGCCAAGGAAGCTAGCAACGTTTTCTCCAAGGAATTGGAATGCTCTTGAAAAGGACTACATTGTCATGGCGTATCTGTTGTTGCGGCAAAATTATTATGGTAAAAAAAAATTGAGCTTTTTGACCATACCATGAAGAATTTTGCTGTTGGTTCCCTCTATGGTCCTCCATGTAGTTATATGCACCGAAAATGTGAGGGCAATTTTCAAACACATGATGTTCTCCACACATAATACAAGATTTTTCCACGGTATAAGTTATTTGGTCTTTTCTCAGTTGGTATAGGTAATCATCAAAGGGTGCAAGAAACTCTTGATTGGATTGATTCATATCTTCCAACATCATCTCTCGAATAGATTGGCTTTTATTTCCCGACATGTTGGCGTCTCTTAACTTGTAGCGCACCTTATTTTTTTTTTGATAAAACAAACAAAAGAAAAGTTAGTAAAACTAATAGAAAAAATGCAATAACAAAAACAGCTAACACCAATTGCCAATCCCGCAACGGCGCCAAAAAACTTGTTGCGTGTGATAAGTGCTACGCAAATGTGCAAGTATACACGTCGCAAGTAATCTGAGTGATATGAGTATCGAGTATCGTCTCCCACGAGGATTGGTTTGGGCCACTTTGCTTAAGTTCTTGACCTTTGTGAAAATAAAAACACAATTGATAATAGAGGTTTTAATTAACGAGAAAAGTAAAAGCAATAAACTAAAAGAATAGATGAAAGAAAAAGAGAGAGATAGGCCAGGTTATCGTGAGTTGAGGTGTGATAGCCGATTGGATCGTTTTGGTAAAAGAGTACACGGGAAACTCAGTTGCCGTGGCAACTTGCACAACGGGGTTGCCTTGGCAACTAATCGATGGTTGCCTGGGCAACTAGTTGGGCCACTACTTGGGCGTCTGGGAAGCAACTTCAAGGTTCGGCAGAGCGTTCTTCAATGGTTTCTTCTTATCCCTAAGTCGAAACTCTAGCTACTTGTGCATGCCTTGATAATACATCCCTGCGTGAATCAAGGGTGAACAACAACCAATCTTGCGCTCCTCTTAGCCGTTAAAATCCTTAACTTATTCCTAAGCCGGATTAATCTTCACCATCAATAGATTGAATAAAGACCATACTCATTCGTTTCTTGAATCTAACTCTCCCGATATTAGATAAATAGATGAAGTTACGAGATCATCTCCCAATTCACTCGCAAACAAGAATAAAAGCCAATAATGAGTAAACCTTGAATAGAAAAGTGCAAACTCTTATTACCTAAACAAAATCCAATTATTTCTCACAACAACAAAACACAATAACCCCAACCAATCAAGTTAGTTCATGGTTGGGTTCAAAAGATATACAAAGAATAATCTCCAAACCATGAATCTAATGGAAGCAAAGAAGAAGAAGAAATCGAACTCTCTCTCTCCTTGGACTTGTCGAAATTCCCCTCTATTGCTCTCTCCCTGGATTGTCGAAATCTCCTTGTTATTTATAGGGCTCAAACTTCTTCTTTGAGGAGGAGTTTGAGTTGGAATTAAATTATATTTAAAGAATATAATTCTTTATTATAATTGTATTCCTACTAGAACTTCTCCTATCTTCTTGGAATTTAATTCTTCTTTAATCTCTGCATGGAAATCAAATTCCTTTGGGTTTGGGCTTTGCTCCACGTCATCTTGGGCTTGTATAGTCATTAATTTCGACATCCCTATTGCATTTTCCCTTTGTCGACAATTGCCATGGCAACTGGCTCGGCGTCTCCTTCATGCATTGCCCTGACAACTAGCTCGGCATATCCTTCATGCATTGCCCTGGCAACTAGCTCTAGCCTTGCTTTGGCAAGTGATCCTGCACACACACAAAAACACACCAAAGCAGCATCTTTTTCCACAAAAATCACCAAGTTATGTAATCAAGCTCAACGGTGGAAAGAAACATGAATTAATGCATGAATAACTAATTATGCAACTACTATGAGCTTAAGTCTGACAATAATATGAGTAAAAAGGGTAATAAAAATAGTACTTTTGAACACTTATCAAGTAGCTCAACAAGTGGCAGACCTGGCAGATGTAGTAATGGCACTAAGTCAAAATATTGAACCAGCATTAGATTACGGAGGAAAGATGACTTGGCTCTTAGAAAAAGTTAAGAAGTTGAGAGTTAGAGCTCACCGATATTTGTAGTATCTGATATCTGATGTATTGAATCATTTTTCTTCAATGAAATTTGTTCTATGACAATCACTTTTAGAATTAATACCTCATGCATTCATGCATTGCATATATTATTAACATAATGTTACCGTTCAATAGCACTGCATCCACATTCATTATCTGAAAAGAGAAGGGTTTCGATGGCAGCAATCTGGGAATCTGTGAAAGTCTGAAAATATGATATCATGGATAAATATATGAGAGAAATTGAACATACTCAAGAGGGGACACATGAATGGATGACCCAGCCTCAACAAAATGTGAAGAACCACACTACACCATGTTACCCTGGGGTAACCAACCTGAATGCAGGAATATATTTTGCGAAACCTGTTATTCCAGGCTCAAAACTCGAGCAGTTGAAAGATAGATCTACAAGACTTGATGAAGTGATTAAGGCAAGAGAAGACGTTGGTGATCCCATATTTGATGCAAGAGAATTCTGCTTAGTCCTTGATCTAGTTAGTCTGTCTGAGTTCAGGGTTCCTAGTTTTGAGAAATATAACGGTTGTAGCTGTCCTAAAATTCACTTGCCAATGTTCTGTAGAAAAATGGAAGGACATTTGGATGATGATAAATTATTGATCCATTATTTCCATGATAGCCTAGTTGGGCTTGCTGCAGTGTGGTATAACAAATTAAGTCGTGAGCAGATTCGATCATGGGTTGTTTTGGCCAAAGCATTCCTAGGGCAATACATGTTATAGACCTGGCTCCAGATCATCAGTTTCTGCAAATCATGAGTATAAAGATCAGTGAAAGCTTTAAAGATTATGCATTGAGTTGGCGAGGAATGGCAGCCCAAGTACAACCTTCCATGACGAAAGAAGAAATATCTCTCATGTTCCCTCAAACTCTTCCATCTTCTTTTTTCGAGAGAATGCTTGCGAATTCAAGGGACAATTTTAGTGATCTCATGGTGATTGAAGAAGCAATAAAAATAGATATCTGACAAGGGAAATTTGAACCAAGGTTTGAAAACCGTGTTGATCAGGAAATGAAGCAAGAGAAAGAGGTGAATGAATGTAATGTTCAAAGTTTCCAAAGTCACAAGAGAAAGAGGCCAGCTAATCCATCAGAACGACCACAGAAAATTCCTCGAGCAAGTGCAAATCTGGAGATCTTTAGAGTATCTATTTCAGACTTATTTCCTCACATAGCTATGATCTAGAAAATGTTTGCAACTTTTAGATGGGGGCGCCAGGACATGCTACCAAGAAGTGTAGGCCTTTGATGGAAGAAATCAAGAAACTAGTCAGTAATGGAGTCTTGACATGGGAAATAGTTTAACAATGGCAATGAGTGGGGCAAGTTGTTATACCCGTTGAAGAATCAGAAGGCTAGAATGAATGTTTCCAAGATTGTCTAGAATTCTGAGAAGTCTGTCTTAATCATGTCTTTGCATCATGTGGTTACAATATACATGAACCATATTTGAAGTAATACATGGAAATAATTCTGCTACTTCTGGCCCGAAAATAGTAGAGATCTTTTTCTAAGGGCACGTGTCATGTTTACTGGATTTCATTTTCAATTGAAGGATGTTTTTGAAATATATAAATATATGTATAACTCTTCTTACCTTGTATGCCCCTAGATGCCAATTGCAAGATGCGATACTAATTTCGGCACAAAGAACAATTGGATGTTGTGAAGATAATGAAGCGAAATTAATTTCTCGGTCTACTCTGGTTAGCAAAGCAAGAAAAGACAGATTACTACACCTTTGATGATGTTCAATGACAAATCATTGAAATTCATAAACAGTGAAGTGGACTAGACAACTTTAACCAAGTAGAGTTGCTTGAAATTGAAGTTCTAAGCGTAGCCTTCTATACCTTAAAAACACAATAAGAGTGAGAAAGAAAAAAAGAATAAAATGAGAGGAAAAAAGTAAAAAAGAAAGAGAAAAAGAAAAAAGAAAAAAGAGAAAAAAAGAAAACAAAACAAAACAAAACAAAAAAGAAAGAGAAAAAGAAAAAATAAAGAAAGAAAAAGAAAAATGAAACAAAAAGGGCAAAAGTGAGGTAATGAACTATTGAATAAATAAGTCTCAGAGCATTCTGATGGAACTGTGGGGGATGTCGACAAATATAAAAAAGAACTATGCTCCACCTGTCCAAAACCCAAGCATCAAAGATGTATCTTTGAAGACATGTGTATAATAATAGCTAGTAACAATCAGAAGCACACACATACACTTATAGAATTTTATTCTTAGAATGTATTTTTGCACTCTACTGGTTAAATAAGTCCGGAAAGCTTGAACGCATTTATGAATGATAAAAGAATAAAGAGAACAGAAAATGAGAAGTTTTCTGACCGGATCGAGCAACGCGATAATCATAGGGTGTAATCCGAGTGATTTGGAAAAAAATTCATAACTTCAAACATCACCACAACATTCATGAGTAATGCTTCCCATGGGAGGGTTGAGTCTTAGACACTCTTGCACTTGATATCCAGGCATCCGCTTCAGCCCTTCTATTTTGTAGCTTAATTTGGGCGGAAGATGGTCCAACACCAAAACCTGGAAGATTTTTCGTTTTTTATTGTCAAAAAAAAAAAATAGACTCTTCGGAATCCGGGGGAGAATCGATATCTTCGACGGTAAGCTAATCGTCGCCGTCCTTCACTCCCCCTTGACTCCTTGGAGTAGTCAACCGGTCGCTAACGGCGCACTTAAGTTAACATTGTCGTTTATCAACCGCCGCCTGTGTTTCTCGCCAAATTTGTCGTCCACTTTGTTTTTCAAAGAAGATGAATCCTTCCCAGAAACCCATTTCCGGCATTTCTGGTTATTCTTCAGTGAGTTCTCCATTCTTAAACTAATTTTATATTTTTAGAGAATTTGATCAAAACTTCAATTGTAAAATGTTGCTTTATTTTATGATTTATCTGACATGGCTTCTTTTTGTTATTGCAACTCAACTGTGTTGATTGATTTGAGAGGAATTATTGAAAATTATTTGAGTTTGGTTTATAAACAGATTACTGCTCAAAAGCCTTTCGGCAGTCAGTCTTCTGCTGAAGAAACATTGCAATCTTCTAGGGGAAAAGCTATAGATAAGAAACAATTTCAGTCTAACTATGAACTTGAAGGGATTGTAAATGTTGGTAGCCTGCAGGAATAACATTGTTTTCTTTGTAGAAGCAGAACTGGGGTTGATTCGGGATTGCGGTCAGTCTCAAAACTATTAATTCATTTGAACATGAGGGAATTGTGGATGTTGGTAACCTGCAGGAACAACATTGTTTTCTTTGTAGAAGCAGAACTGGGGTTGATTCGGGATTGCGGTGAGACTCAAAACTATTAATTCATTTGAACATGAGGGAATTGTGGATGTTAGTAGCCTGCAGGAAGAACATTCTTTCCCTAGCAGTTTTGGAAAGAAGAAGAAGAAGAAGAAGAAGAAGAAGGTTTATAGTAATTATGTTGAAAAATCCCCTTACAGCAACAGAAAATCCAAGAATGCTGTAGGTACTACAAATTCTAGTTGTTTCGAGGGTTTGCCTAAGGTTGAAAGATTCAATATATGCCTACCTCGATTTAGAGATATCAAATCGCAAGAAGTCCTAAGGCCTGGAATGGTTTTGTTGAAACATTATATACCCCTTCGCGAACAGGTTCTTACCTTGAGGCTTACCACTAAGTCTCTAACACAATTTTCACTCTCTTGTGAAAAATGGGTTGATCTAATAATGTATTCTTTTATCGTAATTTTTCAGATCGATATAGTCAACACTTGTAATTCACTTGGTGAAGGCCCCGGGGGATTTTATAGGCCGGGCTACAAAGATGGAGCAAAACTTAGACTTCACATGATGTGTCTCGGAATGAACTGGGATCCTCAGACAAGAAAATATGACGTGGTACATCCAGTTGATAATTGCGAGCCACCCGAGATTCCGCTTGGACTTTGTCTTCTGGTACAGAGAGCAATTAAAGATGCACATTGCCTAATCAAGAAGGATTCTGATATCGTCAATCCAGAAGATATACTTCCTTCGATGTCTCCGAACATATGCATTGTAAACTTCTATTCAATTCAAGGCCGACTCGGCCTACATCAGGTCTGTTCTTACTTGGACATCCTTTGGATTCACCACCATTCAGCATTTAAGCTGTAACAAATGTATTAAACTTGTATTATGCTTTACAATGCAGGATCGAGACGAAAGCATAGAAAGTCTCCAAAAAGGATTACCGGTTGTGTCTCTGTCTATTGGTGATTCTGCCGAATTCCTATATGGGGATGTGAGGGAGGTTGACCAGGCCAAGAAAGTGTTGCTATTATTCGGTGGTGAATCTCGAATGGTGTTTCATGGGGTTTCATCCATCGTTCCATCATCTGCTCATGAGCCTCTTAAAGCCAAAACTGGGCTACGACAGGGTCGTCTCAATCTTACCTTCAGACAATTTTGAAAAGCTTGAACTATGAACACAACCGTGTCATTTATACATATTCATCACAATCTTCGTTGCTATAACTCTTTAGAATAGGAGTAATCTGTATTTTGAAGTATTTCCATGTTGGAATTGTTATACATAAGAAAAAAATATGTATAGAATAGCTAATTATTTCCAAAATTTTCAATTGTTTGATCCTCTCAGTCTTAGCTGTTTCTGCCTCTGTTTGCATGTTGAAGCAATCGGCAGAAACAAAATAACTTTAAAAACCTCTTCTTTTTATGGAAAAAAGAAAGAAATTTATTACTTACGTAAGGTCAATAGTTTGAATCTTGACGTTGTAAATAAAAAAAATTAAAATAAAAAAATCGTTCCATAATGAATTTTTGTAATACTCGATCTAAATTACGCGATTAACGAACTGAATACCAATGGTTATACATATAATAGAATAATGATTCATCAAGTTGGTGGTGGATTAGATCCTCATTATTGGACTAAAATATTAGATGGTTGATACAAATGATGTTTCCTAGCCTGTCACTTTCCTAGCCCCCCATTTTTGCTCTTGCCATCACACCTTCTGTTTGGAAGGTTGTTTGTTTGCCTCTTATGTAAAAGTAGTACAGATCAAATCAAACACGATAGAAAACTGTAGAAATTCACGTCCAATTTACTAGTTATTCTTTATTTTAATTAGAAAATCTCAAAATTTATTGTACAAAATACTCGATAAATATAGGTCATATTTGACATTTAGCGAATAACTGATAGTTGATAGCATTAATTGATTTGACTAGCAGATTGCATTAGCTAATTGTATAATAGTATTTGATAAATTAACTGATAACTGGTAGTTGTATGATTATTTGAACAAGTAAAATGACATATAAAAACATGGTTATATTCAATACTTGTTTGAATAATTTATTAGTTATTAATATTTTGTATCTATTAATATTAATTGAATTATAAAAATTAATTTTTTTAATATCAGTATATATGAAGGATGTATATATTATTTTTTATTTGTGAAATTCTCTTTTTAGTATAATTTTAATAATTATTAAATTTATATGTATATATTTTATATATTAATTTCTTTTTTCGATAAAATCATATTTACTTGCTGATAAAAAATTAATTTTTTATTTAAGAAATTATTTTTTAAAATTTTATTAGTTATTTAAATTTATGTTATTTAAAAAAATTATAATTATTAAGGACAAAATAGTCTTTACAAGTATTTTATTCAAACCTCTAACTCAAAAGGCTCCTAAAAGAAGCATTTTCAAAATGAGAGATTTTACCTAAATCTGCTGTTACAATCCGCTATTTACCAAACATCTAAATTAGCGGATTTGACTGGCCAAACCTCTAATTTTGGCTCTAAAATTTGTTTATCAAACAAATGTTTCAATATATATCATAATGAATTCTCAAAATATACCAATAATTTTAACAATTTCTATTTAGGAAAGGAGAACAAAAATATGCTATTAATGAGTATTGAGCTCACAACCTAAGAGAGAATAGAGAATGTCAATTGATAGTATTTAACCATATGCTCTAGATATAATTGACAATAGTTTTGTTGTTTCAAGCTTCTATAAATATAGAGTTGGGTGAATATTTGATACACTACTAATGTAAAAAAGTTACACAAGCATACTTATTTTTAAACTAAAATCTAAATTTTTAATCTTAAAACCTTAAAGCTCTAATCCTAAAATCTAAACTTGAACCCAAAACTTTAAACCATATGATATAAACCTCTAAACAATTTCGCTTGTGAAAACTTTTTTTCCGACACTAATATATAGGATAATAATCATATAGATATGGGTGAATATTTAATACATTACCAATGTAAAAACATTACACAAACATGTTTATTTTTAAGTTAAAATTTAAATTTTTAGTCCTAAAACTCTAATCCTAAACCCCTAAACTCTAAAGTTAAATAAAATATATATGTATTTAATATTAATCAAGTTCAGATCAAAAGTGTCGTGATGTCACATATGTAATTACACACAAACGACCAATTGATTAACAAAACAAGACATTAGATTTTTAATCAATATCATCAGTTTAAACTTTAACGTTGTGAATGAAATAAATTAAATTAAAAGAATTATCTTCCTAATAGACCTCGACAGTGCTGAATTACTCCTATGATATAACAAAAAATTAAAAAAAAATGTGCTGAAATTTTATATTAATATATCAGTAGATTTCTCATGTACCATTTGCCACTTATAAAATAAGGCTAACATACAAAATATATATATATATATATATATATATATATATAGCAGATGCTGCACGCCTTAAAATTGTTAGAAGAATTAAACATTGATTACTTTTTAACGAAACCTAATTAATAAAGTGGTTCACTGCCTAACTTATTATGGTTATTTATATATAGGATTTCACAATCGAACTTTGTGGTTCACTACAACTATCTATTGAATTCATAATGTTATTAATAGACAAATGTGTTTAATAATTATATGATACATCAAAAAACAATATACCTCATTTTTTTGTTTTTTAATATTGATTAAATATTTATAATATCTGAAATCTACTAATTGGCCTAATGACTAAAGATGTTCATCTTGTCTTATTCGTATACCAATTAAAAACATGTTATCAGAATAATAAATAATTATCTTTAACTTTTTAACCTATAAAATTCCAATTAAATTAGTATACGAATGGAATCGAGTCCGAGTGATGATAGAATCCTTTGACAAATTTCAATTTATTTTATGTGAGTCGAGGATAAATTTAAAGTTACCACAAACTTTTAATTAAATTTCACGTTGTGTTTTCTAACAAATATATGGGTAAACTATTTTTTTTCGATACCCAAGTTTGATCATGTTATTGTTTTGGTCACTTAATTTTTAAATTTTAATTTCAAGTACTAAACTTTCGAATTTTGTTTGTTTTGATCGCTCAACTGTTAAGTGTCTAATGTCGTTTAATTGTTTTTGGTAAATTTATGCAAAAAAAACTGGAAGTTTCCTTTCAAGCCCAAATTCTTGAACTCTCTTTGATTCACTAATATTAGAATATTTTCTTTTAAATTTGAACTACGGATAAGTTAAAAACAGGAGAAAAATAAAATATCTTGATTTTATATAGATATAGGTCAAAGCAATATAAAGTTAAAAGCTATTAATTTGAGTTTTTTTTAATTTCGAGAAAACTGAACTAAAAAGAAAGAACAAGGAGAATAAGGAAAACAATTTTGATACTAATCATGTCTTAAATAATGACCGTTGGTGAAAAAGGATTCAAGTCGTGTGAAAAAGAAGATTAGAATTCTAGAAAATTTTATGAAATAATAAACCTCAAAACACCGTGTTTTGGTACCTAGACACTTCAAAATTTTAAGAATGGTTAAAAAATGATTAAGTTGAGAAGGCACTCTTTATTTAGATCAAACGGAGTTCAATATCAATTGATTGTCTGGTTCCTACAAAAACCTTTTAATTGGAAATAAAAATTAGTCACAATTATCACGTGAAACTTGAGTTCCTTGTCATTATGTGTCGTGTTTGTAATGTTTTTCATCGACGAGTTTTATGTTTATGTTTATTACCATGTTATAGTTTATGTTTGTAATGTTTTTCGTTGACCAGTTTGTCTCGAATGCTTTGTTATTATTATCATGTATATTTTTTTTCCTCCAATTAAGTTTAAGAGGATTTTAATGAAACACATAGTAATAATCTCACCTCTTTGATTATAAAAAATGAATATATAACAAATAATTATTTTTCTTTCTTCTTCCTTATTCATATAGTTTGTTAATTAATTATTATACGCCTAAACAATGTAAATTGGAAAGTATACGCTAGGGAAGCTTATAAATGTGTAATAATCATATTCCAACCACAAATGGTAATACTAATAATCATCTCAAACAATTTACTTGATTATGAGCACTATTTTCTGAAGGATACACTATTTTTTATCACTCAATTTTGCTCATGTTTATGTTTCAGTCACTTAACTTTATTTTTTTAAATTCCATCACTATCTAAAAGTTTTTGTTTGGGTTACTCACTCATTAAGTGTCTAACGGCATCACCAAAACATTGTGTTTTTTGGCCATTTATTTTTGAAATTTTCCTTAAATTGTAACATTTTCTTTTCGATGGGCAGAATCATTCTCCATCGCCGTTCGAACGCCTCCAACCATTATTTGTGATGTAACTGGTGTTGAAACGTTCCTTTTTCTCTTTTTTCTTCCCAAATTAATTTTTTTCTCAAAATTGACAATACTAAAATTAAATCTTCGACTTATATTGCTCTGATCTACAATATCCAGTGTCTAAACAATGTGAAATCAAGATGTATTGTTTTCTCCTCCTTCTCGACCTTCCCCATTGTTCGGATATAGAACTAGAAGAAAACACTCTAGCATTAGTGAAACAAAGGGATTTTGAAAATCTGAGTCAGAGAGGAAAGTTTCAGGGGCTTTTGCATAAATTTACTAAAGAAATTTAAACAATATTAGACACTTAGGTGGATAGAGTGACCAAAATAGAAGCAATTTAGAAGTCTAATGATAAAATTGACTTTTTGAAGTTACATGGCTAAAACATAAACACGGGCAAAATTTAGTGACAATAAAGCAGTTTACCATATATATGTTTTTTAATAGAGCAGTTTACCATTTTTGAACATGAATTGTTGTAGAAATATAATTAACTATTTTAATTTAGGGTTTAAATTTGTTACACAGTCTGTGTAAAATAAATTTTACACAAGTCTGTCTATTTTTACTATAAATAAAAATTAAACCTAAACCCTAAAAAACTAAACCCCAAGCCTTAAACCCTAAATTCTAAATTCTAAACACTAACCTTAAATTCAAAACCCTACAACCTAAACCCCTAAACTATAAACCCTAAACTAAACCTCTAACCCCTAAAACTAAAAAATCTGTGTAAATTAAAGTTTACACAGGTTGTGTATTGAAGTTTTTCTCTTTAATTTAAGCAAGATCAATTACTATAAATTTTCATGTTTACATATAATATTTAACAGGTGACGATGAATGATGTTGGAATTAGGCATTTATGAGATTAAGATTTGAAAATTGATCACTCGCAAACTAAAAAAATTCAATATCCAAAAGTATCACGCAATCATTAAGATGAGTGTTTGATCTCATCTAACAAACAAAAAAATGTGTAAAAATAATTTTAGGTATTTTTTTACTGTTAATTGTTTAAAAAAATATAAAATTTTTAAGTTTGATATAGTGTAAGAGGATCCTATCTTTCACACACATATATACAACGGACCAAAATGGATGGTCGAGATAGGATTCTCTTGTAAAACTTTTTTAGGATCACAAGTTTTACACTTTTTTTGAACCGTTGAATGAAAGTAAATGAATGACTGAGATTAATAGTGGGAAAAAAAATGAAATAACTGTCCTTTATTTATCCTCATCCGGAGGTTGAAAATGGTATAAAATTAAAAAATTTTACATAGGGTAAAAGGATCATATTATATATATAGTCTTACATTGATTTTTAGGATCATTGAATTAACTGAGTTTAATGGTTAAAATTAAAACTTTTAAATAGAAGATAATCCACCTTTTTTTGTAAATTCTCTTCATTTCCTAGTATTAATCTCACCCATTTATTTTCATTCCACCAACAATGCTAAAACAGTGCAAGTATTGATACAAAATTACTATATGATTTCTTCACAATATATATTTTTAACTAATTAAACAAATTTGTATATAAAAATTGTTTAATGCAATATCATACGGTAGAAATTTAAGAAATTATTAATAGAATTAAAGAAGTATCAACATGGTATGATTTTTAATTTTGTATATAAATCAAAATAACAATTCATAGAAAAATACCAGTACAATTTAACATATTTATTCGAAAAAAGTAATAAGCCTTGGTTTATATAATAGTAAGTTAATGTATTGAGAATTTTGAGATTTGAAGTTCTCATCTCATCCTGTGTAAATTATACAGGTCTCTTCATACTTTATTCTAGTTTAAGTATAATTAACGGTGTTTTCAAAACAAAAAGTATATTAACGGTGTATTTGAAAGATTAATTTTGTTTCAAACAACATAATCATATGCAATACGTATTTTTTACTAATGTATCAAACTGATTTGTAACATAAATTCTACGCTCATAAAAAATATAATAAAAAGTCAACATCTAATTTTAATAAGACTTAACGTTTTCAATTTATCAAACACCACCTAAATATAAATTCTATCCATCTATCTATATATATATATATATATATATATATATATATATATCTTAATTATCAATTTTATTATGCGTTATAATGGTAATTATTAACTATATTTGCAATTTTATTAAATTTACTTGTAATAAGTACTCTTTTCAAGGGAAAATATCACATGCACTAGTGATAGAAAATGGAAAATTTTTATAGTCGCCTTAGTTTTAAAGTTTAGAAATTTGGTTTAGGGTGTATGGGTTTAAGTGTAGAGGGTTATAATTAGGGTTTATAGGTTAGAATTTAGTTTTTAAGGTAATATAGTTATGGATTTAGGTTTTAACCTATAAAACCTAAATTTTAACAATAAACCATAAATTCTAACCAGACTCCCTAATTTCATAACTCGTCAACTCAAGCCCTAAACACTAGACCCTAAACAAAATTTCTAACCCTAAAACTAAGATGATTGTGGAAACAAATTTAGTCTTCAAATTTTTGAACTTACAATTTCATCCGCAAAATATGACCTCTATTTTAAATTGGTACCAAAACTTTTGGGTGTTCCAATTTTGTCCCAAACTATGACACTCATTTTAAATTGATCCAAAACTTTTGAACACTCCAATTTCATCCTCAAATTATCATTTATGAAACTTCATATTAGTACATGATACACATCATTGTTTACATGATAATTAACAAACTTTATAACAATTTTATTAACATGAGATGTGATTAGCACATACTGATAATTTGTGATAAAATTACAATGTTTAAAAGTTTGAGACCAATTTAGAATGAGAGTCATATTTTACGGATAAAATTGAAAGGTTTCAAAAACTTGAGGGTCAATTTAAAATGAAAGTCATAATTTAAGGATGAAATTAAAATTTTAAAAGGTAAAAACTGATTTAGAGATGTAATCACTAATTTTGTCCGGGGTTAACATGTTTTCTTTATTTTTGCAATAATGGGCTTATATATGTTTATCTTATTATTAGGTGATTATAGAATGGGCTCATGTGTGTTAGTATACATATTAAGTGTATATCATAAGTGTGTGTTTATTATGTATGTCTATTTAAAACATGAATGTATATGTGTTGTTTAAATTGCATGTAGTAAACGTATGTGTTATTAGTATATTATATGTGTTTACTATTGTTAATATGAGTGTATATAGGTATTATGTGCATGTATATATATATATATATATATATTTTCATTGTTACTTCAATATCATTAATACCTGACTATGAGTGTATATTGCATCTATAATTGTATGTGCGTATTATGTGGTGCGTATGTATATATGTTATAAAAGTAGTGTTAGAATTATTAATATGAGCTGATAATTAATTAAAGGAAAAAATAAATAATATATATATGTAAACAGACTAAATAAATAAAGCCCAAATGTTTTATTTCAGTCCATTACATGTCTAAAACTCATAAATAATTATAATACATTATAAACCCACGCCCAGTCGCTTCATCTTCCACGTGCTGCTGCCGATTCGTCTCCTGGCCACGTGGCTTCGTCGCCAACAATATCGCGATATTATCACTGGCTCCCAACCACCAGCATGGGTAGAAACAACAAAAAAATTCAAGGGTTAACAGAGCCTAATTGTAGATATAATCAGACACAGTATTATCAATTAAAGTTTGCTTGGAAATGTAAACGTAGATTGGAAATAAAAAGGGTGTAATCGGATTATAATGGGGCTTTTTCTGGATTCAAGAAGAAAAAAAGAGCATTATGATTTCCCTTTTCATTTTCCTTTTCGAATATAATCACAAAAGGCAACAAAAACAATCAACCATGCATATTCAGACCATTATCATCATATTAAGCATTCAAGTTCGAATATAAAAAAAGAAGTAAGAACACAGGAAGGGGAAGAGTCTTACCATTTGATTTTTGATGGCTGCCGGCGACCGGGACTTCGGACGAAAGATCCGAGCGGTGGAGAACTAGCCTCTGACGAGGGGATTAACATACTTCGGCTTCGTCGCAACCTGACAGTCGCTAAACGAGGGTCGGGCCCTATTTCTCTCTCGGTCTTGCGGCTGTTGAGGGGAAAATAAAAGGGGGAAATATAATTAGGGTTATAATTTCCTTGTTTTATTCATCTTCATGTAACCGGTAGAACCAGTCTCCCAACCGGTCAAATCGGTCACCATCTTGACCTGGTCATCCCAAACCCGGCGAACCGACCCGGCCCGGTCCGCTCCAACAGGCCCAGCCCAGTAGTTTGAAGTCCATTTTGTGTTGGGCTTGGTATACCCTTCATCCTATTTATTTAATTTTAGTCCATATTTAATTTCTTTTAGTATAACATGTTTTATTTATTTTATTCTTTTTGTAGTATTTGTTATTAAATGTCGTATAATACGTGCATCTTATATGTGTTATATAGTATTTAGGTTGCACATAAAGATTTAATATTTAGTTTATAACATATACTATATACATGTATTTTCATTCAAATATGTGACCCCTCTAATATTAATATATTTTATAAAAGCTATAGGGTATGTATTATAATGTTTGTATATACACCATATGAAATATTTATAATATATAATATATTACTTGTTAACATAATGTAGGATATCTACGCATATAATATTTATAAAATGTACTATACATAGTTTTTTATATAATATATATGTCTTATATAATATAAATTTGTTTTGTATCGTATATGTCATATAAAGTCCCTAAATATATGGTTTTTCTACAAATATAGATAATGTATTTTTAGTATGACATATGTTTTTAAAATAAAATGTTGCTATTATTATAAACATGTTTTTTATTCTAGTTTTATATAATAAAAAGATTATAACATATATAATTTACTTTTAATATAATATATAGTTCTTGAATGTGTATAATATATATATATATATATAGTTTTCTTTTTTTTAAAAAAAAGAGGGCTTATAATATTTGTAGTTTTAAAGTTTGCAATGTAATCTTAAAATTATATATTTTTTGTAATATACATATAAAAATGTTTTGGGCCTTAGGTTCTTGGGTTTAGTTTTAATAGTATGGGCCCTATGCTTTGGGCTTAGATTGTAGGGCTTAGTTAGTTCCTTTTGGGCTTAGATTAGGAATAGTCAGATTATTTCGAATAAACTGTGTGCTCGTCTTATAAGGGCACGATCGTAGAACTAAATTAGCCTTAGTTTTTTTAGAGCATTAATTAGATTAGAGTTCGGATTAATTTAGTGAATTTAAATTTATCCTTGCCTTATTGGGATAAATGTTAAATTCATTAAATTAATCGAACATCTCTTAATTACTTTAAGGAAAAAATCAATTTTAAATCTAACTTAGCATTAAATTACAATTTAGTCACCATAAATTGGGTTTCTTAATTGTTTAGAACTAAAAATGTAATTGGGCTATATATCAAATTGGGCCTTTCTTTTTTAAATGTTTACATTCTTGCCCTTGATTGTCATACATTAATTGACATCCATATAATCTTTAATCTTAATTGCATCTCTAATTAACCTAAATCACAAAAGGGGAGGTATTTATTAATTCAAACATTTGTGTCGTAACAGTTCGAGCTTAAAGGATGTTGACCAAATATTCGAATTAATTTTTACCATCCCGAGGCAAATGGACTAAAAATTAACAAAATCATCACATCATACTTAAATGTTTGCATCATGCATAAAGGTGACGTACGGAGGTTGAACCATAAATTAACACGGCAATCGGGCTTATTCAATGTCGGTTTAATCTATGGTCCGACATATCGTCAGTCTTATTAATTAAATGTTTAATTAATATGAGTCCACCAATTCGATAAGGCCCGTGAAATCTAGGTTAATTTTTATCTAAGAACTCCAAATTAAATTCAACCAAATAACTTTCATCATTTTAAGAGCAACAAATTTTCTGGTACCAATCTCCGAGCGTGATGGGGTGCTAATCCTTCCCCGTGCGTAACCAACTCCCAGACCCTTTTTCACGATGAATCTTTGTTTTTTTATGGTTCCCGGCCTACCTTACCCAAGTGGCCAGTGGCAACTCTAAGTTTTCATCGTTTTGGAAAATTTAAAGTTCTCAAAAGAAATTCCCAATCTTCCAAAAAAATTCATTAATAATTTATGGGGTAATTAGTAGCCGACTTCTTTTCTAAATAAATGCCCTTAACACGGCAAAATTTCTTTTTTTAGAAAAATAAGGAAAGAAAGGTCGCTATAGCTTGCGACTCCACTGGGGACGTTTTTATCTTTTTAAACAAAAGAAAGTTAGGCCAAAGGAAAAATTGTTGCTCTTAAATAATAAAAGTTATTGGGATTTTAATTTATTTTAACTAGGATGATTCTTCCTTGAAAATGTGATCGAGATTTTACGAGCTTTGATAATTGGTGGTCCTCGAATTATTTTTTCATTTAATTTCTAAGGAGTCGCCGACATGTGTTGCATCATATCGTTAAGCTCTATACCCGAGCTTCTTCCCTTAAGTGAGAGTGAAACGCCACATACCCACGTGAGTAGCCCTCCACGGGTCAGTAATTCACTTTTGGAATCCACGCCTTTTGACACGTGAACAACCCTTCACGTCATCAGGTAGTGCTTTCCCTTGAATCGAAACCAATTCGCAAGCTTATAATGAGCTAGAATTGGGTTCTTATTGCCTTAGTAGGCAATAAGATAGGTTCGGGTACCCTTAATTAGAACCAAACCCATGTGTGAGAATTTAAGAAGCCCACCCCTATTAGAGCCATGTGGACAACCTTAGCGAACTAGAATTCATGTGGTTAATGTTGCGCGTAATAAGTGCTACGCAAATGTGCAAGTATACACGTCGCAAGTTATAGTATAAAAGATATCGTCTCCACAGGGATTGGTGCTACTTCAAGAATCTAGTCTCTTGCACTGTAAAAATAAAAACACAAATAAAAGATTATAGAAGTTTAACTAATCTAGAAAGCAAATAAGTAAAAAAAAGATGAATTCAATTGAGAGAGATAGGCCAGGTTATCGTGAGTTGAGGTGTGATAGTCGATTGGATCGTTTTGGTAAAAGAGTGCACGGGAAACTCAGTTGCCGTGGCAACTTGCACAACGGGGTTGCCTTGGCAACTAATTGATGGTTGCCTGGGTGACTAGTTAGGCAACTACTTGGGCGTCTGGGCAGCAACTTCAAGGTTCGGCGGAGCGTTCTTCAATGGTTTCTTCTTATCCCTAAGTCGAAACTCTAGCTACTTGTGCATGCCTTGATAATACATCCTTGCGTGAATCAAGGGTGAACAACAACCAATCTTGCGCTCCTCTTAGCCGTTGAAATCCTTAACTTATTCCTAAGCCGGATTAATCTTCACCATCATTGGATTGAATAAAGATCATATTCATTCGTTTCTTGAATCTAACTCTCCCGATATTAGATAAATGGATGAAATCACGAGATCCTCTCCCAATTCACTCGCAAACAATAATAAGAACCAAGAATGAATAAACCTTGAAATAGAAAAGTGCAAACTCTTATTACCTAAACAAAAACCAATAGTTTCTCACAACCACAAAACAAAATAACCATAGCCAAGTAGATTTAGTTCATGGCTAGGTTCCAAAGAAACACAAGATAAACAATCCCTAGCATGAACCCAATCGAACAAGGAAGAAAAGCTGAAGCATGTCGAAAATTCCCCTTTGCTTCCTCTCTTGGTCTTGTCGAAATTCCCTCTTGCTCTCCACCTTGGTCTTGTCGAATTTTGCCCTAATGCTCTCTCTCAAGTTGTCGAAATCTCCTTGCTATTTATAGGGCTAGGCCAAAGTCCTTCTTTGAGGAGGAGTTTGAGTTGGAATTAAATTATCTTTAAAGAATATAATTCTTTATTATAATTTTATTCCTATTAGAACTTCTCCTATCTTCTTGGAATTTAATTCTTCTTTAATCTCTGCATGGCAATCAAATTCCTTTGGGCTTGGGCCTTGCTCCATGTCATCTTGGGCTTGTAAAGTCATTAATTTCGACATCCCTATTGCATTTTCTCTTTGTCGACAATTGTCATGGCAACTGGCTCGGCGTCTCCTTCATGCATTGCCCTGGCAACTAGCTCGGCGTCTCCTTCATGCATTGCCCTGGCAACTAGCTCGGCATTGCTTTGGCAAGTGATCCTGCACATACACACACAAAGCACACCAAAGCAGCATCTTTTCCACAAAACTACGAAGTTATGTAATCAAGCTCAACGATGGAAGGAAACATGGATTAATGCATGAATGGCTAACTATGCAACTAATATGAGCCTAAGTCTAACAATAATATGAGTAAAAGGGTAAAAAAATAGTACTTTTGAACACACTTATCACACCCCAAACTCGAACTATTGCTTGTCCTCAAGCAATGCAAACTCATAATTACCCGCCAAGACTTCAATTTTCACAAACTTAGCTTTGAACTTGATTTCAATTCTTCGAACGGGGCACAAAGTATGATTGGCTTTTTATTTTTCGGAAAACTGAGGAGTTACTCGGAATCAAACTATAATGCTTGTGAGTGTGTGCGGAGTTGTGTGCAAGTTGATTTTTCGGATTCTATGCAAACAAGAGGTTTTCAAATTACTTCATTGGATTCTTTTTAACATGTTTTAACTAGAGCCAGTGTTGGGCACCTCTAGTGTTTTGTTTTTAGTTTCCTTAAGTTAATTTAATCGACTAGAGCCGGTTTCGGGCACCTCTAGTTAAATTTTTTTAACACATCCTAGAGCCAGTTTCGGGCACCTCTAGTGAAATTTTTTTAGCACATGCTAGAGCCAATTTCGGGCACCTCTAGCATTCATCCAATTTTTATTATAATCCCCCAATTTGTTAATTATCAACCTAAGTTCACTAGAATTCCTTAAATCAATCAAACCACAACAGTGTTTTATCAAATTTAGCATCATAGTAAAATTCTAAGTTTTACCATGGTTATCCTAGAATAAAAATTCTATCAATTAAGTGCATTGGCAAAGTCATCACCGAATATTCATCAAATCTAAGCAATTCTTGTTCCAATTAAAGGCATGGCAAGCAATTTATGTATCCTAAATGTAATATTTAAGATGAATGTAATTAAACATGGTAACTACTAATAACAATCCCCCCAAACTCGAGTGAGGCATTGTCCTCAATGCATGCATAAAAATAACGAAAAATAAAAATAAAAATGCATACGAGGACTTACTCCGAGAGTTCGTCATCGTAGATGATTAGTTTCCTTTTGGTCGGTGTCTTAATTCTCTTGCTTGAACACGATGGTTGTTTTCTTGTTGCCAGGATGTCTTTAGCTTTGGTTGTCGTGGCATCTTCAGAGTTGGTTGCCGTGGCATCAGCTTGTCTTGAGCACGATGTAGGTTGCCGCGGCATCTTCTTCATTGGTTGCCGGGGTAAGGATCTTGGCAGTAAATTTCCTTAGCATAGTAGTTGTGAGTCTTGTTGTGAAAAAGAAAACAAAGAAAACCTGAAAACTAAAGATAATGAAGAAAAAATAAAATATCTCCTAAAAATAAAAATGAAAATAAAAATAAAAAGAAAAAGAAAATACTGAAAGGAGAGCATGCTCATGCATCTCCTAAGTTGACCACTTCCTTGTTACGTTCCACATGGGCACCATTGTAGTGTTTCAATCTTTGTCCATTAACTTTGAATTCATGGTTGTTAGAGATGGACTTGATTATCACAGCACCATGGGAGAATGGTTTGACGACTTCGAATGGTCCCGACCATCTTGATTTCAGCTTTCCCGGGAAAAGTCTTAGCTGAGAATTGAATAGGAGAACTAGTTGCCCTGACGTGAATTGCCGTGGCAATAGTTTCTTGTCATGCCATCGCTTTGTTTTCTCCTTGTAGATTCGTGCATTGTTATAGGCGAGTGCACGGAATTCTTCTATCTCATTGAGGTCCATCAAACGCTTTTGTCCGGCACTTTCCCAATCCATATTCACGGTCTTGATTGCCCAGTACGCCTTGTGCTCGATTTCCACCGGTAGATGACATGTTTTACCATAGACAAGTCGGAAGGGGGACATACCTAAGGGTGTTTTGAATGCAGTGCGATATGCCCAAAGTGCGTCATCTAGTCTTAATGACCAATCCTTCCTTGAGGGATTTACAACTTTCTCGAGTATTCCCTTCAACTCTCGGTTGGAAATTTCTGCTTGCCCGTTGGTTTGTGGGTGATATGCCGTGGCGATCTTGTGTGATATGCCGAAGCGTTGCAACATCTTGGCAATTAGTCTGTTGTCAAAATGCTTGCCCCCGTCACTGATAATTGCTCTCGGCATCCCAAACCGTGTAAATATGTTTTTCTGCAGGAATCGTTGCACGGTCTTGGAATCGTTGTTGGGAACTGCAGCTGCCTCTACCCATTTAGACACACAGTAGACGGCAAGTAAGATGTAGAGGTTGCCGAATGAAGATGGGAAAGGTCCTATAAAGTCGATCCCCCATACATCGAACAGTTCTACCTCGATGATGTTCTGGAGCGGCATCTCATGTTGTCTAGAGATATTGCCTGTCCTCTGGCAACGATCACATTGCTTGTAAAAGTCTTGGGCATCTTTGTACAATGTTGGCCAATACAACCCGGATTGCAAAACTTTGGCCGCGATACGAGTTCCTCCAAAATGTCCTCGATAGGGTGAAGAATGGCATTGCCGGAGTACATTCTGTTGCTCTTCTTCAGGGACACATCGGCGTATAACCTGATCTGCACATTGTTTAAACAAAAGAGGCTCGTCCCAAAAGTAATGCTTAGCATTATGGCGGAACCGCTTCTTCCCTTGGTGAGTAATGCCATAAGGAAAAATACCACAAACAAGGAAGTTAACTAAATCCGTGTACCAGGGTATTGCCGAGGCATGTGCTGCCGTTGTGACTGCTCCCAAAATTGCCGAGGTGTCAAGGGTTGCCGAGGCGTCGAGGGTTGCCGAGGCAACTAAAATTTGTTCATCCGGGAATGCATCGCATATCTCTAGATCCGCGTCCTCCTCCCTATTGCGTTCCAAACGTGATAAGTGATCGGCCACTTGATTTTCTGTTCCTTTCCTGTCCTTAATTTCAATATCAAATTCTTGTAAAAGTAATATCCAACGAATCAAACGAGGTTTAGCATCCTTTTTAGCAAATAAGTATTTGATTGCCGAATGGTCCGTATGAACAATTACCTTTGTACCAATTAAATAGGATCGGAACTTGTCAAATGCGAAAACTACAGCTAGTAACTCTTTCTCCGTTGTTGTGTAATTCACTTGAGCACCATTAAGAGTTTTACTAGCGTAGTATATCACATGGAAAGTCTTACCTGTGCGTTGGCCTAGGACTGCTCCTACCGCAAAATCACTTGCATCACACATGAGCTCAAAAGGTAGCGTCCAATCTGGTGGAACGACAATAGGTGCCGAGGCAAGCTTTTTCTTTAGGGTTTTGAATGCTTGATTGCAAGAATCATCAAAATCGATGACTTTATCCTGTTCAAGCAGATTACACAAGGGTTTAGTAATTTTAGAAAAATTATGAATGAACCTCCTATAAAAACCTACATGTCCGAGAAAACTTCGAATTCCTTTAACCAAATTTGGTGGGGGTAATATCTCAATCACGTCCACCTTGGCTTTGTCTACTTCAATTCCCTTGGATGAAATCTTGTGGCCGAGCACTATTCCTTCATCTACCATAAAGTGGCATTTCTCCCAATTGAGGACTAAATCCGTTTCTTCGCTTCTTGCCAACACTCTCTCTAAATTGCCGAGACAGCCGTCGAAGTCATTACCAAAAACCAAAAAATCATCCATGAAGATTTCAAGGAAGTCTTCAACCATGTCTGAAAAGAGTGCCATCATGCACCTTTGGAAGGTTGCCGGGGCGTTACACAATCCGAACGGCATCCTTCGGAAGGCATAAGTACCGTATGGGCATGTGAAGGTTGTCTTTTCTTGATCTTCTGGTGCTATGGCAATCTGATTGTAACCTGAATAACCATCAAGAAAATAATAAAAGGGTTTACCTGCAAGACGGTCAAGCATTTGATCAATAAAGGGTAATGGGAAGTGATCTTTCCTAGTGGCTTTGTTTAGCTTTCTATAGTCCATACAAACCCTCCAACCGGTCACAGTCCTGGTTGGGATAAGTTTATTATTTTCATTGCTTACCACTGTTATACCTCCCTTTTTCGGTACACATTGTACCGGACTTACCCATGTACTATCGGAGATAGGGTATATAATGCCGGCGTCAAGCCACTTGATGATTTCTTTCATTACAACCCCTTTCATGGCATGATTCAGTCTCCTCTAGGCCTCAATTGAAGGTTTGTGATCATCTTCCAACAAGATCTTGTGCATGCACACCGCCGGGCTAATTCCCTTCAAGTCGGCAATTGTCCACCCTATTGCCTTTTTGTGTAGCTTCAACATCTTGATCAGCTTCTTTTCCTGCTCAGGCTGTAACTTAGAGGAAATAATTACAGGCAATGTATTATCGGTCCCTAAGTATACATATTTTAGTTGCTCTGGCAATTGTTTCAACTCAAGAATCGGTGGTTGTTCGATAGAGGGTTTTTCGAGTTTACCTTCCTTACCTGAGTAATCCAGTGGTTCAAGGTATGTACCTGGTCGGTTGACTAGCCAATTTGCCTCTTCTTGTTGTTCCTCATCGACCGGTTCTTCATACTCCTCAGGTTCCTCTTGATCGGCAATGTAGTTGCCAAGGCAACTTAATTCCTCATCGAAGTTAAACTCTGCCGTGGCATGAAGAAGTTGGCATTCTTCTGGATCATCGGCATGTCTTAGTGTTTGGAACACATTTAGTTTAACTTGCTGGTCATTCACCCTCATTGTGAGTTCTCCCTTTTCAACATCAATCAAGGTTCTCCCTGTTGCTAGGAATGGTCTCCCGAGAATGATGGGTGCATGCTCATCTGCTTCACAATCCAAAACAATAAAGTCAGCGGGAAAAATAAATTTATCAACTTTTACCAGTATGTCCTCAATTTTTCCCTCTGGATGCACATAGGATCTGTCGGCTAGCTGTAGCATAACTGTTGTAGGTTTTGCCTTCCCAATTCCTAGTTTCTGGAAAACCGATTTAGGCATCAAGTTTATGCTAGCCCCAAGGTCGCATAATGCTTTCCCGACATAGTGATTTCCAATGGAACAAGGTATTGTGAAACTTCTGGATCCTTCAACTTGGGTGGCATACGATTGTGCAACATTGCCATGCATCCCTCTGTCGCGGCAACTGTTTCAAACTCTCCTAGCCTTGTTCTTTTGGACACAATGTCTTTAAGAAACTTGGCATAGTTCGGCATTTGTTCAATTGATTCCACCAATGGCAAGTTGATGTGGACTTGCTTTAGGATATCAAGAAACTTCTTGAATTGGTATTCTTGCTTTTGCCGCTTCAACCTTTGTGGGAATGGTGGTGGAAGTCGGATATCTTCGACCCTTTCATTGGTTTGGAACCTGATTGACGGCATTGACGGGACATCTGGAGTTGTCGATGCGTTATTAACTGGGGTTACCGAGGCATGCTTATCGCAAGTTGCCGAGGCATCGTCGGATGCCGAGGCATGCTTATTGCCGGTTGCCGCGGCAATTCCTGGTTCAGCATCTGAGGCTTTGCCGCTAGGTTCGTCTTGATCTTTTTGTGGAGTTTTGACTGACGAGCGGGGTTGAACCTCTCTAAGTTGTTGGCCACTTCTGGTGGTGATTGCCTTACATTGCTCATGGCCAGTTCCTCTTGCGACTTCAGTATCGCTAGGTAAACCTCCTTGTGGTCTAGTGTTCAGATTTTGAGCAAACTGTCTAACTTGATTTTCCAATGATTTGATTGCCGCCTCTTGGTTTTGCAATCTCATCTCGGTCCTATTAATAAAAGCATCAGTTCTTTTTATGAAATTACTATTCTCAGCCATATAAGATTCAGTTTTCATCATAAAAGCATTTAGAGAATTTTCCAAAGAACTAGATGTTGTCGGTTGTAGTCGCGGCATCCATTGCCGTGGCATATTCTCTTTGGAATCACGATGCTTGTGCATTCTAATTGTTCGTTTAGAGCATTGTTGGGATTACTCCATGAAAAATTCGGTGCTTCTTCCAAGCTGGATTGTATGTATTGGACATCATGTTGTTGTTCGATTGTAATTCCCACATAGAAGCCGGATTCCGGATTCTTGACTTCATGTGTGTTGTTTGGTTTTTGCATGTTCTGGACCATCTTGGTTAAAGCGGCCAATTGTGCCAAAATTGAATCTGATGATCCCAGTTCATGTATTATGGCTTGGCGTCTAACTCCTCCTCTTCTAGTGGATGGGAATTGATAATCATTCTTGGCCAGCCTGTTTAAAATTTGCATTGCTTCTTCCGGCGACTTATCTAAGAGTATGCCGTTTGCCGAGGCATCTAGCATCATCTTTGTTGGTGTATTCACGGCGTTGTAAAACATTGTTACTTGAGTCCACACCGGGAATCCGTGTAGAGGGCATTTGTGTAGAAGTTCTCTATATCGCTCCCAAGCCTCGTACATGGATTCATCATCTGCCTGCCGAAAAGAAGTAATGTCGTTACGAAGCTTATCAGTCAAATTTGTAGGATTAAATCTAGCAAGGAAATCACGACAAAGATCAGTCCAAGATGCTATGGATCCGCAGAATGCTATTCAGCCATGCTTTCGCCTATCCCTCGGTGAATAGGGAATAATCTTAATCGTAGGACATCGGGGGTGACTGCGTATCTTGAACGAGTTACAAATCTCGAGGAAAGATTTCAGATGTTGTTGTGCATCTTGATTCTTTGAGCAGCCAAATTGACCAATTGTGTTGATCATATTAAACATTACCGGTTTCAACTCAAAGTGGTCGGCTTCAATTTTGGGTGCGACAACTCCGGGTTAAGTCCATCAAGATCTTCTTCAAGATAGTCTCGAATAGTTACATTTTTCGTGCAAGAATCACTCCTCCTCCCGCTCGAACATCTTGATTCATATTGCCGTCTTGATTTGCCATTGCTTCTCTTATCCTCGTCTAAGTCTTTGTAAGGTTCGTTCGATTTCTAGATCAAAGGGATATTACGGTCAATTCGGTCTCATACGGTCATATACCAATGCAAAACCAAAGTTTGTTAGCCCTTTGAATTTTAAACAAGAAAAGTAAAAAGAAAGTGCAAGAAAATAAAAACATAGTCGCTATTGCCAACCCCCGGCAACGGCGCCAAAAACTTGTTGCGCGTAATAAGTGCTACGCAAATGTGCAAGTATACACGTCGCAAGTTATAGTATAAAAGATATCGTCTCCACAGGGATTGGTGCTACTTCAAGAATCTAGTCTCTTGCACTGTAAAAATAAAAACACAAATAAAAGATTATAGAAGTTTAACTAATCTAGAAAGCAAATAAGTAAAAGAAAAGATGAATTCAATTGACAGAGATAGGCCAGGATATCGTGAGTTGAGGTGTGATAGTCGATTGGATCGTTTTGGTAAAAGAGTGCACGGGCAACTCAGTTGACGTGGCAACTTGCACAACGGGGTTGCCTTGGCAACTAATTGATGGTTGCCTGGGCGACTAGTTGGGCAACTACTTGGGCGTCTGGGCAGCAACTTCAAGGTTCAGCGGAGCGTTCTTCAATGGTTTCTTCTTATCCCTAAGTCGAAACTCTAGCTACTTGTGCATGCCTTGATAATACATCCTGTTTGAATCAAAGGGTGAACAACAACCAATCTTGCGCTCCTCTTAGCCGTTGAAATCCTTAACTTATTCCTAAGCCGGATTAATCTTCACCATCATTGGATTGAATAAAGATCATATTCATTCGTTTCTTGAATCTAACTCTCTTGATATTAGATAAATGGATGAAATCACGAGATCCTCTCCCAATTCACTCGCAAACAATAATAAGAAAAAAGAATGAATAAACCTTGAAATAGAAAAGTGCAAACTCTTATTACCTAAACAAAAACCAATAGTTTCTCACAACCATAAACACAATAACCATAGCCAAGTAGATTTAGTTCATGGCTAGGTTCCAAAGAAACACAAGATAAACAATCCCTAGCATGAACCCAATCGAACAAGGAAGAAAAGCTGAAGCTTGTCGAAAATTCCCCTTTGCTTCCTCTCTTGGTCTTGTCGAAATTCCCTCTTGCTCTCCCCCTTGGTCTTGTCGAATTTTGCCCTAATGCTCTCTCTCAAGTTGTCGAAATCTCCTTGCTATTTATAGGGCTAGGCCAAAGTCCTTCTTTGAGGAGGAGTTTGAGTTGGAATTAAATTATTTTTAAAGAATATAATTCTTTATTATAATTTTATTCCTATTAGAACTTCTCTTATCTTCTTGGAATTTAATTCTTCTTTAATCTCTGCATGGCAATCAAATTCCTTTGGGCTTGGGCCTTCTCCTTGTCATCTTGGGCTTGTAAAGTCATTAATTTCGAAATCCCTATTACATTTTCTCTTTGTCGACAATTGCCATGGCAACTGGCTCGGCGTCTCCTTCATGCATTGCCCTGGCAACTAGCTCGGCGTCTCCTTCATGCATTGCCCTGGCAACTAGCTCGGCATTGCTTTGGCAAGTGATCCTGCACATACACACACAAAGCACACCAAAGCAGCATCTTTTCCACAAAAACTACCAAGTTATGTAATCAAGCTCAACGATGGAAGGAAAAATGGATTAATGCATGAATGGCTAACTATGCAACTAATATGAGCCTAAGTCTAACAATAATATGAGTAAAAATGGTAAAAAAAATAGTACTTTTGAACACTTATCAGTTAAGTTTCTTTCTTTGTGTAAACTGTTTGTGTTTATCTTTTCTTACTTTTTTGTTTTTATCTCAAGACTAATCTTTCCTTTTCTTTCTTTTCATTGTTGTTCGTTTGTTTTGCATATTATCATCATATCCTAAAGAGCACATTGAGTTGGAAATAGTCTAAAGTTAAAGACTAGATTGATGGGAGACCTAGTTCGTAGCAATGATGAAAAGAACTCTGACGTACAGATATGGTCCGAAGGGGAACAATCGCATGAGGGAGACAATATTCCTACCGGGTATAGGTCAACGTTGGTAGCAGAGACATTCATGAATACAGAGTGGAATGACACCTCCGGGCTGAAGACAATATGGAATAGTTGGGACTTGGAAACAAGGTGCATTCTTAGAAGGGAGTATGGTGGCATTGCATGTTTGTTAGATGTTCCGGTGGATCAGGCACTGCTCCAAGCCTTGGTAAGATTCTGGAACCCCGCCTACAGTTGTTTCATGATCGATAACTTTGACTTGACTCCTAAGATTGAAGAATATCAAGACCTTTTAAACTGTAATAAGATTGACGAAACTCGGGTATACTCGAAGCCCAGTATGAACAAAGCCTTCCGAGGCAAGCTCAAGAGATTCTCAGACATGTTAGAATCCTGGGTCGAACATCAAGTCATTACTTGGAACGGTAAGGAGTATCTTATATGTGATGGGATTCTAGCCCTAGCTTCTGTCATCTGGTAGGCCGAGTTCAGCAGATCTCTTCGCGTTGTTAATTTATGGGTTAGTGCTCTTTCCCCGGGCGCGGAGGTTAATTGATCTTGCAGTGTTAGACCTGTTTGACCGTTTGAGTGGTGGAACCAATCTTGTGCCCGTGATTTTAGCCGAAACATTTTGATCTCTGAGGTTTTTTCGGGAGCATGGTATGGGTCGTTTTCATGGTTGCTCACAGCTTTTGACAGTTTGGTTCTACAGTCACTTGTGGTCAGATGCTAATTTCTCGAAGCCTCTTTACAATGGCAGTTTCTCACCTTTAGAAGAATTTCTGCAAAAGGAAGACTGGCCCACCAGAAGATCTGAGGAAGTTTAGGTGGATGTTTTTAGAAACCTGAAGGAGGAAGATATAGTTTGGAGGGCTCCGTGGCTTTCTGCAAGGAGTATCCTCTACAAGTGCAGGATACACTCTTGGGTGCCATTACTTGGACTTTGGGGGCACACTGCTTACGCTCTTCTCATGGTTTTGAGACAGTATGGCTCGAAGAAATTTGTTCCGGTTACTAAGGGCATGAATGAGTTCAATATGAATTATGAGAAGGAAAAGGGCTATAAGGCAGTGGTGTACGATGTTTCTTCGGCCTAGAACAGCGTGAGACGGGTCAGAGTTATGAGTGCTACCCACATGACCACTCCTGAGTACGAGGTATGGAGATTCAGCCGCGTCAATGACAATGTTCCCCAATTGAATCCCGATAGAAAAATGACAATGGAAGAGAGGTTGGCCACACTTCCTACCGAGGCCGAGTTGATGAGAAAACAACTTGAAGAGGAGCAAGAAAGGTACCTCAAGCTCGAGGAGAAAGCTCACCAAGAAAAATTCGACTTCGAGTTGGAGAAGTTACAATTTGAAGGAATGGTTAAAGGTCTACAAAAGAGAAAAGATCAATTGGAACTCGAGCTCAAGTTAGAAAAGGAATAAATTCAATGACTCAAGAGGCTAAACAAAAGCAAGAGAGTTGTGGAAGGTGGATCAAGCGAAGGGATGGAGCTCCAACTCAGGGAGGAGAAAACGAGAGCAGAGAATTATAAAAGGATGTATTGCGAAAACAGGGACCAGGTGCTCACTTTAACCCAATAAATGGAGAACTTGCACACTTCTCATTCTAGGCAGCTCGAGAAAGAACACCGTCAAAATAAAGCCTTGAAGGATCAGGTTAAGTGTTTGGAGAAGTCTCTTTTCAATCACAAGGGTTCGACTAGTAAATTGAAGGAAAGCAAGAAGGAGAACCAGGCTTTAGAGGCTTGCATTGAGGAATTGGAAAACGAGGTTCAACAACTCAAGGATCATATGGCAAGCTTTATGGGAGCAATTCAAGTACGCCTAATGCTGAGTTTGGAGCAACTACAGTTTGCTGCCTACACCATTTGGAGACAAGAGAAGGAGTTAGCGCAATGGATGGTTCGGATGCAGGGAGTTGCCCAGAAGATACATTTCTTGGCAGAAGATGCTACTAAACTTCATGATTGTGTCGATGATAACTCTAAAGAATGAGAGATGAATGTTTGGATTTTGAGAGAGATCATCGACCTCAATACTACCTTGAAGTCATATGTTTAGTTTGCTTTATTTGGATTATTGTACCAAGACTATGTTTCTGTTAATGAAAGTCGTTTAACGATGATATTTGTCAGACTCAGTGTTGCTTATTGCATTCATGCATAATTCATTTATTTGCATTCTCTATTTTGTTAACAAATAATTGACTAAAAAGTTTTCTATTTTAGAAACAAAAAAAGATTGCATTTTGGTTCTTTAAAATTACCATCATTCCACATCCATATCATACCGGTTTACGAAAAAAGCAAATGGAGGAAGTTTTTGCGAAGATGGAAACCGATCTATGTAGTCAAATGGAATGAACCCAACAAGAATTAAGGGAAACCATCCTCAAGTCCTAGCACGAGATGATGAAAGAAATATCGCAGCTATTGCAAGCTCAACTAAGGAAAGAGTCAAGAGACAAGGGTACCGTCGAGAGCCCTGCCCAAAACTCGGGGGATCACCTTTATACCTAAACCGTCAAGAATCATCTGCTCATCGATCCTTTGTCAAACCCTACACAAGGTGCATCTGCTTCTCATGCTGGTGCAGCAGCTCAAACTCAACCATGGGTGACCTTCGGGAATTCTGAGGTTATCGGAGACGGCATACCAAATTTTGATGAATTAGAAAAGCTGAATCAAATGAAAGCGGAGTTCACTAAGCAACTAGAGGACACTCGAAAGAACCTAGAAGAAAAGCTCCGAGTGAAGGAAGATGAGGATGACCCCTATGGGTTAAGTGCTAGAGAACTCAGCCTGGTTCCAGATGTGGAGATCCCATACAAGTTCAAGGCTCCAGACTTTGAGAAGTTTGACGGAAGTACCTGCTCCTCCGCTCATATAGTGATGTTTTGCCGGAAGATGGCTGGTTTTACCAATAACGAGAAGCTCTAGATTCATTATTTTCAGGACAACCTAGTTGGGTATGCTCTAAGGTGGTACAATCAGCTAACCAGAGCTCAAATCAAGTCGTGGAGAGATCTGGCGAAAGCTTTCACTGATCAATATAAGTATGTAACCAACATGGTTCCCAACCGACTGCTATTACAAGGCATAAAACAAAAGCACAACGAGACCCTTCGGGAATATGCACAAAGGTTGTGCGATATGGCAGTCCAAGTCCAACCACCGCTTCATGAGCATGATATTTCCCCGATGTTCGTAGAAACGCTAAAAAGGGCATTTTATGATCGGTTGATCAGTAACCCTATTAGTAACTTTGCAAAAATGGTCATAACTGGCGAACGCATTGAAGCGACCATCAAGAGCGGAAGGATCAATAGAGGGGATCATTCACGAAAGCAGTTTAAGAAGAATGATCATGAAGTGAACAACACCAATGCTTTTGAGAAGACCAAGAACTTCACTATTTCCTAGCCGTAGGCTCCAGCAGGGAATTCCAGAAACTTCAACAAGAGAGAAGATAAGGGACCTAAGAAGGAAAAGAATGATAGGTCTTTCACACATTTTCCAATTACCTACAAAGAACTCTACTCGCAATTATACAAGGCCGATATGGTCCGACCGTACCACATTACTCCTTATAACCCACCATACCCGGCTTGGTATAACCCTAAATAGCACTGCGAGTATCATGCTGATGTCCCATGACACTCAATTGAGAATTGTATAGCTTTTAAAAAGTTCATTTAAAATTTGATTCGGTCTAGGGTGTTACAGTTAGGGGATCCCAGCAAGGCCAATAATCTGTTTCTGAACCATGGAGGACAGGGTGTAAATGCCATTGAAAATGAGTGCACCGAGAAAGCCAAAAAGATCGTGTCCAAGGTCCAGTCTCCCTTGAGATGGGTCTTTCAACAGTTATGCATGGCACGTCTCATCAATCGAGGAATGGTGATGGTCAAAGAAGGATGTGGCATGTACTGTGAGTACCATCAATTAGGAGATCATGATATTCAGCATTATGAGGAATTCCGTCATTTACTGTAAGCTATGATGGATAACAAGGAGATAGAGTTTTTTGAGAATGAGAAAAGAGTAAAATAGTTTAAAGTTTGTGCGTCAGAGAGTCGAGAAACCAGGTACAACGCGAAGAGACCACTTATCCTCGGTCTCAGGAAGAATGAGGCAAGCGAACCAAAATTGGCTCCTAAAATTATAATTGCTACCCCCAAAGTCTTTTCTTTTTAAAGACACCAAGATGGTCCCGTGGAATTGTCCAGTGCACAAGAGGAAAAAAAGACGAATGGAAATAGAACCTGCTCAACAAAGTAGCAGAGAAGCAAGCGACGTGGGGCATCTAACAAGGAGTGGTCGATGCTATATTCCAAAAAACCTGAGGGATCCAAAGGAGAAAGCCTAGGAAGCTGGAGCAGGACCCGAAAGGTTGCTCGGAAAGGACCCACCTTCAAAGGTTAAGGAGCCCATCACAGAAACGCAAGCACAAGAGTTTCTGAAATTTCTGAAACACGGTGAGTATAATGTTGTCGATCAACTCTGAATACAACCAGCTCGCATTTCGGTACTCGACCTGTAACTCAATTTTGAAAAGCATCGTGATGCATTGTTGAAGGTTTTGAATGAGACATTTTTTGCAAAAGACATCTCTGTTGGGAGATTGGATCAGATCACCGGTTATATTACTGACGTTAATCACATTACTTTCAGTGATGATGAAATTCCTAGGGAAGGTACGAGGTCCGTCAAGGCCTTGAACATCACTACCCACTGTAAGGGTTATGTGTTGCCAGGCGTTTTAATCGATAATGGCTCTGCATTGAATGTCATGCCATTAGCCATGCTACAACGACTACCAATCGACAGCTCGCACATGAAACCATGTCATAATACAGTACGAGCTTTTGACGGGACTCAAAGAGATGTGGTCGGGAAAATAGAAGTACCCCTGCTCATTGGTCTCACTGAATATATGGTCGATTTCATGGTCATGGATATCCAGCCATCTTACAATTGCCTGTTAGGAAGGCCTTGGATACACTCGACCGGTGTTGTTCTGTCCCCACTCCATCAAAAGTTGAAGTTCGTCACCGAAGGGAAATTAGTAACAGTGAATGTAGAAGAGAACATCATCGCTTTAGTGAATTTGGATACACCGTATATCCCTACTGATGGAGAAGCGATGGAGTGTGCCTTCAAAGCCTTAGAACTTATTAATGCTACTTTTTTGCCGAAGGAAGCAAAGTTCCATACTCTAAGTTGTCAAACTGCACTAAAATGATGGTGTTCAAAACCCTGAGAAAAGGAACGAAGAAGAATAAAGGTTTATGGAGGAATTTACAAGGGTGTCTTCGTCCCGTCAGTGTGATTCACAAGGTGGACCACTTTGGACTTGGCTATAAGCCCAATTTTTTGCAAAAGAGGCAAGAGTGGAAAAAGAGACAAGAACAGAGGAAAGCCAGGTTGAGGGGGAAATACATTCCCTAGGCTCCCATAACCTATTCAAACTTCAGAAGAATCTTCGTATCTGGGGGAATTCAAAATCCAGATGAGGACATCCAAAGGGCAAACCAAGAGGGTGAAAGGCGCCTCCAAGAAGAGCTGATCAGTGAAGCTTTGAAGAAATGAATGTAAACATGATCGGTGACAGGGGCATGCCTAACCGGTTTTTGGCCAGAATTCGCCTCTCTCAGGAGAAGAGCTCAACAACTGGATCTTCAGGGTCGTGCCAACACTCAATAGGGATAAATCAAAGTAATGCCTAGAACCACTCCGTTACTTTGGCCAAAAAGTAACAGACATCTTTTGTAAAGAGGGCAACTATGTCATGTTCATCTGTAATGAAATATATCTACCTTTTCTTTCTCTCAAATAAAAAACATGGCATTCATTCCATTTCATTCATTATTTATTCATTTACCTATTCATTTATTTATTAGTGAATAATTTATTTATGTCATGAACTACACCATTCTTTTCCCAATACGCACTTTTAAAATCGTGCAGGCCCCTTAATATAAATTGTATGAACAATATGGAACCTAATCCCAAAGTAGATTTCGAACGACCCATGTACTTGGCGGAGGTAGAGGAAGAAAATGATGAGATTCCCGAAGAGCTGCTAAGAATGATGGCCGAAGAGGAAAAACAAATCCTTCCGCTCCAAGAGAAGCTAGAGATCCTAAATTTGAGGAATAACGAAGAAAGGAAAGAAGTAAAGATCAGAGGCACCCTATCACCAGAAGTCAGGCAAGGGTTAGTGGAATTGCTTATAGAATTTAGAGACATATTCGCATGGTCATACCAAGATATGTCGGGACTAAACACGGACATTGTAACGTACAAGCTCCCTATTAGGCCAAAATACAAGCCCGTTCAGTAAAAGCTTCGAAGAATGAGAACATACATGTTATTGAAAATCAAGGAAGAGGTAAAGAAGCAGTTTGAGGCCGGATTTCTAGAAGTCTCTATGTACGTAGAATGGGTAGCCAATATCGTGTCGGTACTAAAGAATGATGGGAATGTGCGTATGTGCGTGGATTATAGAGACCTTAATAAGTTGAGCCCCAATGACAACTTTCCTTTGCCCTATATTGATACTTTAGTGGACAATACTGCGAGGCATGCTTGGTTCTCGTTCATGGATGGCTTCTCAGGGTATAACCAGATCAAAATACACCCCGAGGACATGGAGAAAACCACTTTTGTGACTATGTGGGGCACATTTTGTCACAAAGTGATGCCCTTCGGATTGAAAAACGCCAGGGCAACTTACCAAAGAGCCATGGTAACCTTGTTTCATGACATGATGCATAAGGAAATCAAAGTGTACGTGGATGGCATGATAGCTAAGTATAAGACCGAGGATGAGCACATTTAGAATTTGCGGAAACTCTTCCGAAGGCTAAGAAAGTATCAGTTAAAGCTCAAACCGGCCAAGTACACCTTCGCAGTCACATCATGGAAGCTTTTAGGCTTTGTGGTAAGTTAGAGGGGTATCGAGATTGACCACGAAAAGGTGAGCCATTCAAGATCTTCTACCACCGCGAACACAAAAGGAGGTCCGAGGTTTTTTAGGAAGGTTAAACTATATCTCCCGGTTTAAATCCCAATTGACTAATAAGTGTGACCTTGTCTTCAAATTGCTCCGAAAGAATAACCCGAGGGTCTGGGATGAAGATTGTCAAGAGGCACTAGAAAAGATCAAGAAGTATCTGACTAATCCCCCAATTCTAGTAGCACCAGTGCTGGATAGACCATTGATCTTGTACCTGACAGTCTTTGAAAACTCTATGGGATGTGTACTTGGACAACACGATGACTCAGGTAAGAAGGAAATGGCTATCTACTATTTGAGCAAGAAGTTTACGGATTGTGAAACCCGGTACCCGTTGATCCAGAAATTATGTTATGCCTTGGTATGGGCTACTAAGCGACTACGACAATACATGTTGTATCATACCACCTGTCTGATTTCCTGGATAAATCTGCTAAAATTTTTTATAGAAGCACCAGCATTGACCGAAAAGATGGCCTGTTGGCAATGCTCTTGTCGGAGTTTGACATTGTTTACGTGAACCAGAAAGCGGTAAAATGAAGTGTCGTGGCAGATCTTCTGGCAAGTCACACCTCGGATGACTATGAACCGTTAGATTTCCATTTTCCAGACGAAGATTTGATCTGTGGTGTAACTGAAGGGAAATTTGTTGCCGAGAAAGAGGGCTGGAGGCTTTATTTTTACGGGGCATCGAATGCCCTAGGCCATCGAATAAGGACATAACTAAATTTCCCCTGAGGAGGACCACTACCTTTTCACCAGTAGGCTGGAATTCTTCTGCACCAACAATATAGCCGAGTATGAAGCTTGTGTCATGGGACTCCGAGCAGCCATTGAGAAGAAGATCAAGGTGCTCCAAGTTTTCAGAGATTCTTCTTTGGTAGTCTACCAACTTTGAAAATAGTGGGAGACCAGAGATTCGAAGCTGATCAAGTATTACGAATTGATCCAGGATTTGGTCAGAAACTTTGAAGAAGTCAGTTTCACATACTTGCCAAGAGAGGAAAACAAAATGGCCAACGCTCTAGCCACTTTGGCCGCCGTGTTTAAAGTAAATGAGACAGCCGAGATAATGTCTGTTGAGATGTAAACTTTTGAGGTCCCGACCTACTGCTATAGTTTGGAAGAAGAAAAAGATGGCAATCCATGGTATTATGACATCCTCTAATATATCAAGTATCAAACTTACCCAAAAGACGCCAACGATAATGGAAAAAGAACTATCAGAAGGTTGGCATCAGGGTATGTCCTTGATGGAGAGGTTTTGTATAAAAGAAGCAAAGATCAGATACTGTTGAGGTGTGCCAATGCCCGGGAGGCCGAAACTATTTTAGCAGAGGTCCATGGAGGTTTATGCGGAACCCACGCTAGCGGCTTCTTGATGGCTAGGAAAATCATGAGGTACGGCTACTTCTAGTCAACAATGGAAGGAGATTGCATCAATTATACAAAGAAGTGCCATAAATGCCAAATCTACTCCGATAAGATACATTCCCTACCAGTACCACTTCACGTCATGAACTCACCTTGGCCTTTCACTGCCTAAGGAATAGACGACATTGGGTAGATACACCCGAAAGCTTCTAATGGGAATCACTTCATTCTAGTGGCCACGATTACTTCACAAAATAGGTAGAAGCTGCCTCATATGCCAATATCACAAGAGCGACAGTTTGCAAGTTCCTCAAAAAAGAAATTATGTTGCTATGGCTTGCCCGAAAAGATCATCACCGACAATGATTCCAACTTGAATAACAAAATGATGACTGATGTGTATGAATAGTTCAAAATTGTACATCACAATTCTACTATTTATCGCCCTGAGATAAACGGAGTAGTGGAGGCGGAAAATAAGAATATAAAGAAGATCATAGCAAAAACCACGGAAAATTACAAGGATTGGCATGAAAAGCTATCTTTTGCCATGTTTGCTTATTGGACCTCTGTGAGGACCTCCACAGGGGCAACGCCTTACTCTTTGGTATATGGCACGAAGGCGGTATTACCCATTGAGGTGGAAATTTCGTCACTCCGAATATTGAACGAAGTGAAGTTGGACGAGGCCGAATGGATACAAGCCAGAATTGATCAATTGAACCTCATTGAAGAGAAAAGGTTGAAGGCCATCTGTCATAGCAAATGTATCAGAAAAGGATGATACAGGCCTATAACAAGAAAGTTCACCCTAGAGAGTTTCAAGAGGAGGATCTGGTGCTTAAAAGATCTTACTTAACCAAAAGAACTTCCGAGGGAAGTGAATGCCTAATTGGGAAGGACCTTATGTTGTAAAGAATGCCTTCTTCGGAGGAGCATTGATCCTAGCTGAGATGGATGAGAAAGAGTTAAGCAACCCAGTAAACTCGGACTCGGTAAAAAAATATTATGCCTGAAAAAAGGGGAAGAGAAGAAAAGGAAAAAATAAAAAGAAAAAAAGAGAAAAAGAAGGGAAAAAAGAAAAAAAAAGAGAAAAAAGAAAGAAAACAAAGAAAACAAAGAATAATAAGGGTTTAGGACGATAACCCAAAAATGGGCGTCTTAAAACTAAGGGGTGATCTGAATTGAAAATCCGAGCAGAACGGTTCAGATACATGAATTCTGGCATACGACTGAACAATGCTTCAATCCTTAGGTCATCGAAAGTTGTAACCCAAGATGGCGAGTGAAATATCTACTGTGGTTGATGGGTTCTTATTATTCATACAGTCGATATTGTTTTCTTTCTCATGTTTGTCACGACTTTCAAAACTTTGTTAATGTTCCTCTAAGTATTAATAAAATATCATTCCATTTTCTGTTGACTGTCTCATAATCATCTCGCAGATGAATTGGCATAGATCACGAAAAAAAAGGATTTTTGGGTATTGCTATGATTTAACCTATTGAGTGCAGGTTGTTCCAAGATAAAATGCGAATCTGCCAAGGTTAAGACAAAGAGATCATCGGGGGTAAAATTGACGAGATTTACTAAAGAAAGATAATGAGTACCTCACATATTATTAAAATCAAAAGAGCTAAGGGTGAAAACCCAAAATGGCGCCCGAAGAAATAAAAAAAGAAAAAAGAAAGAAAAGAAAAAAGAAAAAAAAAGAAAAAAGAAAAAAGGAAAAAAGAAGAAAAAAGGAAAGAAAAAGAAAAAAAAGAGAAAAAAAACTAAAGTGAAAACCCGTAAAGGGCGCTTTGGGAAGTACAAGTCTAAAGTGAAAACCTGAAAAGACACTTCAGAACAAAGGAATCAAGAGTTCAAAAAGGGGCATAAAGGGTGAACCCGAGTGAGAGATGAGGCACCGCCGTCACAAGAAAGAGAGAAAAAAAGCAAGGGAAAGTTGAAATCAAGGGACCAAGAAGAAGAAATGTCCGAGTGAATTATTGTTATCCATGCATCATATTTAGTTAGACATTCATAGGGTAGAAACATGCTAACTCATACCATCGTAGCATTTCGTCTCTTTTTATAGGATAAAAGGGAGACCTCTAGGGAAGAAAAAATAGACATCAAAGCCAAAACTTGGAGAGAATTTCCAAGCAAAAGATTTCGAAAACACCACTTCCCAGTGAAAAGGGCTAGATAATAGAACCTTTCGAAAAAGGGGGAGACGAAGTTAGCATATCCGTTCAGGCTTACAAAGAGCAGAAGCCTTCATGGAACCCTCATTTGAAGAACTTCTATTTGTTCGTTGCCGCTTCGGAGGAACATGCCGTCTTTATTGGGTTATGTCTGTTGTCGTTTCAGATGGACATCACAGCGTCATTAAGATTGCTTTCGGCCGCTTCGGAGAAGCAAAGTCATTCAGATTCATTCAATACCGCTTCGGAAGAATGAGTCGTTCGAAAGATATTTGGATTCGTTCGCTGCCGCTTTCGGAGGAATGAGTCATTCAGTAACTAGTTTGTTCGATGCCGATCGAGAAATGCATGCCAGTGCTACCTAATTGTTTTCTGCCGTTTCAGGGAAACAAGTTATCTCAATTTGCTCGCTGCCATTTCGGGAGAGCAAATCATCCGACAGGGAAGTAGGACAAAATTAATGCTTATGGTCTTTGCTTTATTCTTGTTCCACAAGTATAAGCAAAGAGGGGCAGCTGTAATCACTAATTTATTCCGGGGTTAACATGTTTTCTTTATTTTGCAATAATGGGCTTATATATGTTTATCTTATTATTAGGTGATTATAAAATGGGCTCATGTGTGTTAGTATACATATTAAGTGTATATCATAAGTGTGTGCTTATTATGTATGTCTATTTAAAACATGAATGTATATGTGTTGTTTAAATTGCATGTAGTATATGTATGTATTATTAGTATATTATATGTGTTTACTATTGTTAATATGAGTGTATATAGGTATTATGTGCATGTATATATATATATATATTTTCATTGTTACTTCAATATCACTAATACCTAACTATGAGTGTATATTGCATGTATAATTGTATGTGCCTATTATGTGGTGCGTATGTATATATGTTATAAAAGTAGTGTTAGAATTATCAATATGAGCTGATAATTAATTAAAGGAAAAAATAAATAAAATATAAATATATATATATGTAAACAAACTAAATAAATAAAGCCCAAATGTTTTATTTCAGTCCATTACATGTCTAAAACCAAAAAATAATTATAATACGTTATAAGCCCATTTCTGGCCCATATCCAATATAAACAAAAAAAACCCTAAAAATCTAATTATACATCATCCTTTTCTTGCAGCCACCTCAAATCTGACCATTGAATCAGATTTGATCCAACGTTTCAGGTGGCACCGAAACCGGCCGTCCAGATTCACCAATCGCCCCACGCGCGGTTGCTTCATCTTCCACACGCTGCTGCTGATTTGTCTCCCGGCCACTTGGCTTCGTCGCTAGCAATCTCGCGATATTATCACCGGCTCCCAACCACTAGCATGGGCAGAAACAATAAAAAATTCAAAGGTTAACAGAGCCTAATTGTATATATAATCAGCCACAGTATTATCAATTAAAGTTTGCTTGGAAATGTAAACGTAGATTGGAAATAAAAAGGGTGTAATCAGATTGTAATGGGGCTTTTTCCAGATTCAAGAAGAAAAAAAAAGAGAGCATTCTGATTTCCCTTTTCATTTTCCTTTTCGAATATAATCACAAAAAGTAACCAAAATAATCAACCATGCATATTCAGACCATTATCATCATATTAAGCATTCAAGTTCGAATATAAAAAAGAAGTAAGAACACAAGAAGGAAAGAGTCTTACCATTCGGTTTTCGATGGCTGCCGGTGACCGGGACTTCGAACGGAAGATCTGAGCGGTGGAGAACTAGCCTCTAACGAGGGGATTAACATACTTCGGCTTCGTCGCAATCTGACGGTGGACGGCGACGAATCGGAGTTCTTTATGTCGTACAAGTTTCGGTCGATTTCACGATGAACGGCCCGTTGTTCGAAGAATGAACGTCGGTGGAAAGCAAGAAGGGACCGGGGGGCTTCGATTAACGGTGACGGTGCGCCCAACGGAGGACGAGTGGTGGCTAAACGAGGGTCGAGCCCTATTTCTCTCTCGGTCTTGCGGGTGTTGAGGGGAAAATAAAAGGGGGAAAATATAATTAGGGTTGTAATTCCCTTGTTTTATTCATCTTCCTGTAACCGGTAGAACCGGTCAAACCGGTCACCATCTTGACCTGGTCATCCCAAACCCGGCAAACCAACCCGGCCCGGTCTGCTCCAACAGCCCCAGCCCAGCAGTTTGAAGTCCATTTTGTTTGGGCTTGGTATACCCTTCATCCTATTTATTTAATTTTAGCCCATATTTAATTTCTTTTAGTATAACATGTTTTATTTATTTTATTTTTTTGTAGTATTTGTTATTAAATGTCGCATAATACGTACATCTTATATATGTTATATAGTATTTAGGTTGTACATAAAGATTTAATATTTAGTTTATAACATATAATATATACATGTATTTTCATTCAAATATGTGACCCCTCTAATATTAATATATTTTATAAAGCTATAGGGTATGTATTATAATGTTTGTATATACACCATATGAAATATTTATAATATATAATATATAACTTGTTAACATAATGTAGGATATTTACGCATATAATATTATAAAATGTACTATACATAGTTTTTTTATATAATATATATGTCTTATATAATATAAATTTCTTTTGTACCGTATATGTCATATAAAGTCCCTAAATATATGGTTTTTCTACAAATATAGATAATGTATTTTTAGTATGGTATATGTTTTTAAAATAAAATGTTGCTATTATTATAAACAAGTTTTTTTATGCTAGTTTTATATAATAAAAAGATTATAACATATATAATTTCCTTTTAATATAATATATAGTTCTTGAATGTGTATAATATATATATATATATATAGTTTTCTTTTTTAAAAAAAGGCTATAATATTTGTAGTTTTAAAGTTTGCAATGTAATCTTAAAATTATATTTTTTTTGTAATATACGTATAAAAAATGTTTTGGGCCTTAGGTTCTTGGGTTTAGTTTTAATAGTATGGGCCTTATGCTTTGGGCTTATATTGTAGGGCTTAGTCAGTTCCTTTTGGGCTTAGATTAGGAATAGTCAGATTATTTCGAATAAATCGTGTGCTCGTCTTATAAGGGCGCGATCGTAGAACTAAATTAGCCTTAGTTTTTTTATAGTCTTAATTAGATTAGAGTTCGGATTAATTTAGTGAATTTAAATTTATCCTTGCCTTATTGGGATAAATGTTAAATTCATTAAATTAATCGAACATCTCTTAATTACTTTAAGGAAAAAATCAATTTTAAATCTAACTTAGCATTAAATTACAATTTAGTCACCATAAATTGGGTTTCTTAATTGTTTAGGACTAAAAATGTAATTGGGCTATATGTCAAATTGAGCCTTTCTTTTTTAAATGTTTACATTCATGCACTTGCTTGTCATACATTAATTGACATCCATATAATCTTTAATCTTAATTGCATCTCTAATTAACCTAAATCACAAAAGGGGAGGTATTTATTAATTTAAACATTTGTGTCGTAACAGTCTGAGCTTAAAGGATGTTGACCAAATATTCGAATTAATTTTTACCATCCCGAGGTAAATGGACTAAAAATTAACAAAATCATCACATCATACTTAAATGTTTGCATCATGCATAAATGTGACGTACGGGGATCGAACCATAAATTAACACGGCAGTCGGGCTTATTCGATGTTGGTTTAATCTATGATCTGACATATCGTCAGCCTTATTAATTAAATATTTAATTAATTTGAGTCCACCAATTCGATAAGGCCCGTGCAATCCAGGTTATTTTTTATCCAAGAACTCCAAATTAAATTTAACTTAAATTTCAAATAACTTTCATCCTTTTAAGAGCAACAAATTTTCTAGTACCGATCTCCGGGCATGATGGGTGCTAATCCTTCTCCACGCATAATCAACTCCCGGACCCTTTCACGATGAATCTCTGTTTTTTTTATGGTGCCCGACCTACCTTACCCAAGTGGCCGATGGCGACTTCAAGTTTTCATCGTTTTGGAAATTTTAAAGTTCTCAAAAGAAATTCTCAATCTTCCAAAAGATTTTCATTAATAATTTAAGGGTAATTAGTAACCGACTTATTTCTAAATAAATGCCCTTAACACGGTAAAATTTCTTTTTTTTTAAAAGAAAGGAAAAAATGTCGCTACAAGATAATCATAATTTAGGTATGTTTGGTGTAATTAACCGCTTAGTTCAGCGGCATACGGCTAGTGGAAGGCATTGATCTTTGGTTCATCACATTGATAGGTTACTTGCCAAAGAGTGGGAGGTGCACTTTGCTCAGGTGTATCGTGAGGTAAATTGACCGATTGTTTAGCCAAGCATGGTTTTGAGGTTGATCACGGTGAACAGGTTTTTGATCAATCACCGAATGTAGCCCTTGCGACATTTCATGAGAATTATATCTTGTTATCGTTTTGATTATGTTTGTTGCCTTTATAGTGTTTATTAGATTATGTAAGTTGTTAGATGTACTTTTTTTCTCTAACTAAGTTTAAAGAAATTTTTAATGAGGTGTCTAGTCAACTCTCTTTTTTATTAAAAATAAGTTTTTTTTCCTTTTATACTCCATAATTTACTATTTTTTTTGGATAAATGTGAATTTTATTATCCAAAGTAAGCAGAATTCTGCTACAAACCAACACCTATACCCTTTCACCTTTACAATCAACTATACAAGTAAACCCCATGATGTACAAAGCTGCAGGTTTATATGATCAGTTCTATTAATATCTCTACTGCTAAGCCTGATTCTAATTATATCCTTAACATCCTCAAGAAGATCTTCCACAGATCGTAAACCTCATCTATACACACGTGTATTTCGTTCTATCCAGATCAAATATATACAAGCAGACCATGCTAGTTTAAGGATAGCAGAGAGAAAAGACTTTCCTTTAAACATATTCCCTGCCCAAGCAACCTCCTGATTCTACTGTAGAATCACCCTGTTAAGACCATATGTTTGCAAAGCCTTAGTCCAGAGCTTTGTTGAAACTGTACACTCAAAGAAAAGATGGGAGTGGGATTCAGCAGCAACCCCACACATGGGGCATAGACAGTCAACAGATATCCCCATAATCATCAGTCGATCCTTGGTAGGCAACCGCTCATGAAGAGCCATCCAAGTAATCAGTGCATGTTTGGGAACATGCAAGGGAAACCATATCAGTTTATGCCACACCACTTTAGGATATTTCTCACGGGTTTCAGACCAAATAACCCTTGTTGTGAATCTGCCCAGATCAGGGGAAGAGGCAAAGAGAGATGCAGCAACAGATCTCAGCTTGAAGAGCCGTCTCAAGTTCCAACTCATCCCAGCTTTGCAGTCCATAGACCAAAAATCATCACCCTTGATCACATACGCATGGATCCAAGCCACCCAAAGGGAACCCTGCCCAGCTAGCAAATTTCTAATCAAAAGGAGCATGCAGGCTCTATTCCAACAATGCAAGTTTCTCAGTCCCAGACCACCCTCTGATTTCATGGAGCAAACACGACTCCAACTGATCCTGGCACCAGCAGCAGGGGATTCTTGCCCCTTCCAAAACAATCTCAGGAAAAGTTGCTCGACTTTGTTTAGTACAGATTTGGGGAGAGAAAGCTGTCGGCACCAAAATTTGAAATACTGAACAAAACAGATTTAACAAGGTGGAGTCGACCAGCATAACTCAAGTTCTTATTGCCCCAATGCCCCAATTTAGCTCTGATCGAATCAAGTAAAGGCAGGCAGTCTTTTTCAGATAGCTTCCTGGGTACAAGGGGCACACCCAGGTAGCGAACAGGAAGACAACCAATTTTAAAATCATAACTTGATCCAATGTCCCTCAATGTGTCGTCAGAAATTCCAGAAGCAAAAATCTCACTCTTAGAAGGATTTAGCCTCAATCCTGATATCTCATAGAATTTGACCAATATACATTGAATACCAGCAACAGAATAAGCATTACCTTCGCAGAAAATAAGGAGTTCATCGGCAAAACAAAGGTGAGTAAGACCAATTTTCTTACATTTGAGATGAAATTGAAAAATCCCTTTCCTAGCTGTCAAGTTGAGCAACTTAGAAAGAACATTCATCGAGAGAACCCTAGACAATGGGTCTCCCTGCCTTATGCCCCTAGCACCCTGGAAGAACCCCACTAGACTCCCATTTAGAGAAATAGAAAATCTGGCAGTGGTTAAACAGCAACGAATCCATCCTCGAAATTGAGATCCATTTTTTTTGAAAATTATTGAGATCCAAAATTTTAAAAATTGGTGTTGTTGGTTTGTTTTTTTTAAAAAAAATTGGGATAAAATAATTTATTAACTTGACATTTTTACGACAGACCATGAATCAGATATGTATTTGGTCAAAAAATGAATCGGATATGTCAGCCAATAGCACGTGAGCAAGTGGCAATATTTCATCCGACAGCTAATATGAAGGCAAAAGTGTAATTATAAAGGTGAAACAGGAGCATTTCTGTATTGTTCAGTATTTCAAGTACACGTCTATATATTAACTTCCTTCCGTACACGTCTCTATAAAGGCAAAAATCTCACTCAAGTACACGTCAGGAAAAGCTCTAGATTTAACAAGGTGGAGTCGACCAGCATAACCCAGGAAAAAAAAAACAAACGCTCACTCAAGTACACGTCAGCAAAATCTGGCTTCTCTATATTGACTTCCTTCCGTTCTCAATCTTCGCCTCAAATCAAAACTACGTCTCTTCGGTCTCTTCCCTTCATTTTTTCTGCCTTCTACCAAACACAGTCCTGCATTTTCCAAGATCAAAAAAATATGCAGAGATTTGTTCCGGTGAGAAGGTTAGTATCGGAAACTAAATATTCTCTCCGCCGCCAACGGCGTTGCTTCTCTCAGGCTGCTCAGAGTGAGGTCGATAACAACGATGGTTTTGTTCCTAAAATGCCCCCTTTTGACTACTGTCCGCCTCCTTACTCCGGTCCTTCCGCCGACGAGATCCTTTCCAAACGCAAGGAGTATCTCAGTCCCGCCATGTTCACCTTGTACAGCAAGCCAGTGAGTTCCTTTGTAATATATTTGTATTTTTGAAACAATGGATCTATAGAGTTTTCAGTTACACCGCTAAAATAAAATATTATACATATTGTTATTTTTTAAGATTAAAAGGCGATGCTTTTGATTATCGGACGGCTCTTTCGAAACGTCTACGGCGATTCTGTTCATGCAATTGCAAACCGTAGTAAAATATTACTTATTCACACGCTTGATGTCCTTTTATTTTGAAAATAAAATAAGACGAAGAGGACGATGAAATTATTTAGAATGGTTCACTACGGCACTTATTTACGATCTGTTTGGCTGATTCTCGGGTTCATTGAACTGAATTATGTTTGGCAGAAGATTTGTCCTTATTTTCCTCTGGCCCCACCTTTTGGATTCTGTCCATTTCTGTGTTTGTTTATTTTTTTTACAACACATCGTGGATTTAAAATTAAATAGCAATCCACAATCATAGTAGTGGCCGCTATAAGTGGTATAGACACCATTTAAAAGTCTAATAACGTTCGATATGTTGCAACCGCGATAAATGAAAGCACTTGCACAATCCAATTTAAATCCCTGCAACTCACTCGATTAAATCGTTCTCTCACCATAATGGGACACGGAAATGATTGAGTTATGAACTTCCTGGCCACTGTGCACTGCAACGGGTTCGGAACGGCTAGTTATTGAATGTTGATTTTGTTCTTTTCAGCTGAACATAGTTGATGGGAGGATGCAGTATTTGTTCGATGACAAGGGGCGAAGATACGTAGACGCATTTGGAGGGATTGCTACCGTGTGTTGCGGCCACTGTCATCCTGACGTAGTGGAAGCAATCATCAATCAAACCAAGCGCTTGCAACACTCTACTATTCTCTACCTCAATCATGCCATCGCTGATTTCGCTGAGGCCCTTGCCAACAAGTTACCTGGCAATCTCAAGGTGATTAATTTACTTAGTACTTGCTCCAACCTTCTAATTATGAGATAACTTAAGGTCAAATTATGACCCTAGACCCTAGCTACGAGATAACTTAAGGTCAAATTATGACTCAAGTTGGATTTCATTTGGTCTCAATGTCTTTCTTCTGTTTTGTATCATAACTTGGGCTTCTGTTCTGTGGCTATGTAGGTGGTATTCTTTACAAATTCAGGGACCGAAGCAAACGAGTTGGCAATGATGATAGCAAGATTATATACAGGATGCCATGACATAATATCATTGAGGAATGCATATCATGGGAATGCTGCAGGGACCATGGGAGCCACTGCCCAAAGCAATTGGAAGTTCAATGTTATACAGGTATGTGGTCTTTTTCTTATTGTACATTCTTGAAATATTCATTGTTCCATAAGTATTGACCCAGCTCTGTGTCTGATTACAGTTGTTAATTAAAGATAAAATACTTTAGGTAGGTGGTGATTAGTACACACTGATGTCATGCCAATCTTACATTATTGTTGGATTGCAAGGCGACATTTTTTTACTATATGGCATAAACATTTACTCGGAATTTATGTCCAATATTTGCTTAGTACTAAGATGATTCTGTTATTGACATCAATATTTTGATGAGAGAATTTATCAAAGTGCCTAAAATGCTAAAAATATGCAAGTAATCAATCTCTTGGATAGTATGTTGGGATAAAGCTGTCTTTTTTTCAATATATTAAAAAATGGAAATGGTGAAAACAGATTCATTGAAAAGATAGCTCAATTGTGTAAAATTATCTGTATCTGCATTCTATTTGAACTTATCAGCAAACTCATGAGTAAGTTTGCCTCAAAGTTGTGCGAGTAAAATATGTATTAATGCATCTCATGATGGATGTTAGTTCTTTTATTTCGTGGACCACCGTTTTTTAGCTTTTACACCCTAAGGTCCACAACTACTGACAATGGTAGCTGGCAAACCATGCCGTATCATTGCAGCAAGTACCGAAATAAAGACAAAGAACACTTCAACATCGCTCTCTCCATCTTTTGTTCTTTTCTCTTCATAAGGGTGGGTGCAGGTGGCTAAAATTCGATCATTCCTATATGACAGCTGCTAATGAATCGTTTATTAAACTGAGTTTTTATTTATGTAAATGTTTGATGATTCATATCTTTAGTACAAAAGACGTGTACATATATTGATAATATCTAAACTAAAGCAGATATAATTAAAAATCATATCAACCTAATTGTCTAATCATGCCTAAACTAGTCCTTATATGATGTGTTACTGTTTAATATTAATATACCAAGTTTTGTCCTTATATGTCAACTTAACTATGCCTAACTCATTAATATGTACATCAGAGTGGAGTTCATCATGCTGTAAACCCAGATCCATACCGCGGTGTCTTTGGTTCTGATGGAGAGAAGTATGCAAGGGATGTCCAAGATCTTATCCAGTTTGGAACTTCTGGCAACATTGCTGGTTTTATTTCTGAAGCTATACAGGTAATCACCAATATTTGGCGTCTCCTTCAATATTCATTTCCTTTTATCAAATTTTCATGATTTCCTAGTGAAGACAACATCACCTAACATTCCATGTTTTCATTAACAGGGAGTTGGTGGAATCATAGAATTGGCCCCAGGTTACTTGCCTGGTGTCTATAGCACCATAAAGAAAGCTGGAGGTCTTTGCATTGCTGATGAGGTTCAGGCTGGGTTTGCTCGCACAGGAAGCCATTTCTGGGGATTTGAGAACCATGGGGTCGTTCCTGACATAGTGACAATGGCAAAGGTTATTATTTTTCTCATTATAGCAGTAATCTTACTCTGATGGTAGCAGTTTTTTTGTAAAAATTAATTCAATGAAATGCGCCACTGGTCCCTGGAGTCTGTTTTACTGTAGCATATCCATTTACTTGCAGCTAACTTTCGTGCATCGGCATGTTTCTTTTACCACATGGACAGGGCATTGGGAATGGCATTCCTCTGGGTGCTGTGGTAACGACCCCTGAGATTGCGACTGTCTTGACTCGCAGAAGTTACTTCAATACCTTTGGTGGGAACCCTGTATGTACCGCTGCAGGGTTAGCCGTCCTGAAAGTAATTGAAAAAGAAAAGCTTCAGGAAAATGCATTTGTTGTTGGGACCTATTTGAAAGGGAGACTAACCGCACTAAAAGACAAACATGACTGTAAGATCTTATCCTTCCTCCTGTATATTCTGCTTTAAACATTCTCTAAACCAATGGTGACCGGCATTGCTGATTGTACCATGTATGTCTGCAGTGATTGGTGATGTGAGAGGAAGAGGATTAATGCTCGGAGTCGAACTTGTCACTGATCAGGAGCTTAAGACTCCTGCAAAGCTTGAAACTCTTCATGTAATGGACCAGCTGAAAGGTTAGTGTTCTTCCAATCCCCACATTAATCATACCATAATGTACTTTTCTTCAAGTTTATAACAAACCTATTTTTGTATTCTTCTAGAAACCGGAGTATTGGTGGGGAAAGGTGGAACTTATGGCAATGTATTTAGAATCACCCCTCCTCTCTGCTTCACCAAGGAAGATGCAGGTCAGCTGCCCTTCTTCAGATGATTATTGTAGCGTCCAGTACTGTTCTGTTTTTAATGAATGACAATTTCTTGTTGCAGATTTCCTTGTAGACGCGATGGATTACGTCATGGCGAAGATGTGAAGCAATCCCGACTTAAAACGTGAATGAAGATACCTCTATACGATCGTTCATTCACAAAAGCGACTTTAATCAGTGTTATATCATAACATCCCTACCGTAAGTGAAGAAATCATAAATGCATGTAGGTTTCTGCTTCAATAAGCCTGTTAGGTTTCGTAACTATGGTTTTGAAAAATGGTATTTATGAGTCAACAACTCGTTGTCTCTTGTTCAAACTCGTCCATTTTGGACCTGAATTAGTTGAAGTAATGAATAAAGTTTGATGGTTTTAATTCTGGGTGTTGTTGTATAGCATGGCATCATTCATAGATATTCGGGATATGTTCATTACCGTAATTGGGTTCATGAATTATTCTCCCAAACAGTCCGAGTTTCCCAGCAACAAGGTACATTCGTCAAGGTTTGATGAATTACCTTATATAGGCAAATCGTTTGTCCCCAACTATTCAATACCTTTCCAAATATTCAATGCCTTTATGAAAATTAGAGTGTAGAGTGTAAATGAACTGAGCTTGAACGAATAAGGGTTTGTTAATGTTTGTTTGTATATTTTTGAAAGTATTAATGTTTGATTCGTGTTTGTTTGTTTATTTTTGAAGGTATCCGGTTGTTTAGTATTCGCGAACACGTTCGTTTAACGTTTGCCAACATGTTCATTTATATGCCTGTCAACATGTTTGTTTATATGTTCACGAAAATGTAGAATTACACCATTAGTCCTTAAATTTTTTAGGCTTCACAGTTTGAACTTCAAAGTTTACCATGTGTTCAATTTAGTCCATACCTTCATCAATACTTAAAATGTAAGAAATTAAGATGACAAGGGAACTAGGTAAATGATATTTTTCGTGAACATAAACGAACAGGACACACCTATGTTCGTGTTTGTTTATCAAATAAATATAAAATTCTTATTCATACTCGTTTATTTAGCTTAATAAATGACTGTTATACGTATAGTTAATCAAACGCTCTATTTATTTACAACCCTAATGAAAACTTATTCACAGCAAAGCATTTTGACGAGCAAGCCCATTTCGAATTTTGTAAATTCGTTGCTTGTTTAGTATGTTGTGTGTTCATGGATGCTTTATTGTTTATTGGAATTTTGAAACAGATATTGGATAAAATCGATTGCTTGAGGTTTAATTTGCAATGGTTTAATTCTTATGTTTATGCCTTCCGGTCGAACTAATATATATATATATATATATATATAATTATTTCAAATAGTTTTTTTTTTCAAAATAATCTTAAAGTAACACATCATCCACTTAATTTCATTACAAAAGGGCTAATATATATATATATGACAATACAAATTCAGGAATTAATGTGAGACAAAAAAAAGGTTTAGGGGTCACTGTAGGAAGAAAATAAAAATTCAGAAGTCAAACATATAATTAAGCCAAATATATTTACCAATAATTGATATTTTAAACGAAATTATAACGTTAATTAAACTTATAAAATTGTTACCGAGTGTCTCAGTTCGGTTAAGAGACAGACTTGTATTTAATGTATATGTATTGTCAATGTTTAACTTTCATGCACCATTAGTAAAGTATAGTGTACCATCTTATTAAAAATAAAATCAAATTATTAAAAGATTTATAAATAAATATTAAAAGTTTCGTTTGAAAATTTTATAATTTCTCTTTCTTCTTCGTTGCATAAAGAAAATTATTATTTTTATAATCACTATAATATTTAATTTATTGGTCGATTAATTCATATTAGATTTTGTAAAACTCTATCATGGATGACTCTCCCAATTAAATTTAGATTATTCACGATATCAGAATTCAAACATCTAACTTTACTTAAGAAATCTAATATCTTATCACACATACCAACTAATAATTAATAAAAAATATTTATTGCTTGTTGAACTCTTGTTTTTTGTTTTAAATCCGACCAACTTCCATCTCGGTTAAAGAAATAAATTGGGATGCAAAATGAGACAAGTCGAGCTTGAGTATCATTAAGCTCGACTTGAACTTGAAAAGCTCAAAGCTAAGCTTAAACAGATTGAAAACTCGCTAGTCTAAAATTATCAAACTCAACTCGAGCTCGAAAAAACTTGAACTTAAAATATTTCTAGACTTAACTATAAGCTCGATTGAAGCTCAAACTCAAACTTAGTTGAAGCTCAGACCTAAACTTTAAGTGCATGAAAATATGCATTTCTTAAAATAAAAAACAACACATAAATGTTTTTATACGATGAAGAACGGCACCTGGGAGTATAAGCTGCCGGCTCCAATATTGTTGGATGCTAAAGATAATCGATTGAATTAGGGATGACAATATAATCCGAATCCGATTCGAAGAAAAAAATTTGATCTAAACTCGATTAAAAAAAGTCCGAATCCAAATATGAAAAAAAGATTCGAGTCCTAATAGGAGGTGGATCATAAATGGACATTGCCATGATCTAATCCGAATCTGATCAAAATCCATATCCAATCCGAGTTCGATCCATATATGAATCCGAATAAAAACATTTAAAACTCTTATATCTAAAAAACATAGATATATATTGAAATCCTAATTAAGTTGGATTGGGTTTATGTACATTAATATAGTTATTGAAATCCTAATTAAGTTGAATTGAGATTATATATATTAATATTGAAATCCAAATTCTTAATTCCAGATTTTAAATAGGTAATTTTTTACCCTTAATCACCCCGATTCGTTCTTCGTATATGAATCTCTAGTGGTGATCGCCGGATAATTTTTTCGCTGCGCCATAGGGTGTACCAGCCAACAATGAAAGCTTGATGGTTAAAAACTTTTTCCTCTATGTCAAATGTTGATGGTTGAACGTTTTGATTATATTTTTAATTTGTTTTATCTTAGATTGTAATATTTATTAGATATTTTATAATTGTGATTTGGAAAGTAGTTATGTTATTAGACTAGTAAGCAATAGTATTTTATGTAAAGATAATTTATTTGTTGTTGGTTTTTTTTAGTTGAAGTTTGAAGCGTAACTTTAATTTGTTTTATATTGGATTGTAATATTTGTTGAGATTTATTTGTGCTATTAGTTTAAATATATTTGTTTGATGAAAATTATTTTTTATTTAAAGATATTTATCTGTGTTGTTACTTTAAAAAAAGAAAAAATTAATTGGATTTGGACTTTCGAATTTGGATTTAGATTTTAAATATTTTATTGAATTAAATTTGAATTTATATAATTAGACTTGAATTCAGACTTAAATTTTTTTATATCCAATTATTAAATAGATTAAACTTAAACTTTATAAAATCTAATCCAAATCAGATCCATTGCTATCCCTAGATTGAATTAGGTGCCACCTCCCTGCATATGTCAACTCTTGAATTTCATTAAGAGTGCCTTCATCAAAATCAGAGCTAAAAAATTCAGATTTTGCAGAATTTAATTGTAGACGAGAAAAGGAATAAAAATGTTTCATCATTTCCCACAAGCCAACAATTGAATCAAAGGTTCCCTTGGTAAACATCAACAAATCGTCAGCAAAACATAAATCGGTAAGCTTGATCAGATGACACTTGGGGTGAAATTTAAAAAGTCCATGCTCAGGTGCCTTATCAAAGAGCCTGGATAACACATTCATTGAAAGGAGTGTACAATAATTTTATACATATAATTCGTTTAATAATTACTCATTTTAACTATAAAATAACCCTTTGGTTCTTATAATGTTAATAGTAAATGTTAAAATAATTTTAATATTATAAACAATGAGTGTATATATCAATGTATTATTGTCATCTAAGTTACAAGAAGTTATGATTCGACATAACTTTTTATACAATTAATTTTTTTTATCTATTACATCTTTTTGTCCTTTATATCTAGATTGAACACAAGTTATGGAACAATTACACTTGTATAGTCCATCTAATATTCTTTGATATCTTGAGTAGAACATAATCAACGAATAATTTATGATATCTCATATTATTTTATTCAAGCTTGTCCATGTGTTTCTAGTTTCACTTCATCAAATGGGCTTAGATATTACTCCTATTATGTATGGGGGACAAATCTTATGTTGATCAACCACATCCCATTATATAGATCGTGACATGTCCAATATCAGTTTTATGGTGCAATCAATTATGACATACATTTAACTGTATCAAAACATTCGACTCATGATGTTGAGATAATGATGATCTTAAGTCTGATGATCATACATGTAATTATCACTATAAGCAATATTGTGTCTGTCACATAATAATTAAAAAAATATGCTCATAACGGGTCAATATCGTTCTCTAATACATACTTATGTACTAATTTGACATCTCTATGTCAATGACAATACTTTTTCATAAACCAACTGCATATTAGTCTCAATGCATTATTGTTGTACAATCCCGCAATAATACTTGACTAAAAATTCTTTAAGAATAAACATATTTATTTTTAGGACTTTATTATATTCATTGCACAATAAACTAATTGATATAATAATAGAACAAATGAAGTAAAATGAGTATGTAATTACAATTATTTTATGATTGATTTTTAGGCATACTCTAACATTTAGTAGATCATTACATAATGTTATTCATAAAATTCAATGTAGTCCCTTTATAGGAAATTGAAATTTCCTAAATGTTAAAGTTTCTAAGAATTGAAGATTTCTATATTATAGTTTTTAATTGGGGCTAAATTGGGTTGTTATAGAATCTTATACTGCATTTCACGATTAATATTTTAAATAACAAAAATTATAATATAATAATATTATAAACAAAATATTTATGGATTTGATTATGATATATATTTAAATTTTTGGTGTCCTTATTTTTTAAAAAGATAAGTTTATTATTATGGTTTAATTTTAAAAGAAGTAGAAGGGTTCTAGATTAAATTTTTGGAGTTTGGGACAATTTTAATAAACAAATATTAGATTCACCTTTAGGAAGTGAAGAAGGAGTCGATTGAAAATCTGGGGGGTCCAACAACCGTTTCTAATGACGATCGACAATGGTGGTGAGTGGCAATCGACATCGAGTATAAGGTGCAGGAAGTTGAAATCCTAGTATTGCAATCACATAAAATAGTTTTCCATTATAATTTCTTTTCTGCCATCCTTTGCTGTTGATGAAATGATCTAATCTTTTATTCAATTTAGTATTTTTAGTTGGGGAAGTCAGTTTGTTCCATCTTTTTCTTTATTTTATTGTTGGCAGATCCTTTTTCTATGGCACCACAGAAAGCTCTAGAAACCATTGGGAAAAACTTAAGAGATCAATATGAGAGGTGGCAGCCCAAGGTGTTGACACTTTCTTATACCTTTCTTTCAGGTTACTTTATCAAGTTTATAGTCTAAATTCTCCTTATTGAGTGTAATCAGGCTCGCTGCAAGGTTGAACTTGATCCTACAGTGGATGAAGTGAAGAAACTTTGTAGTACATGTCGTAGATATGCCAAGTCAGAACGAGTTCTATTTCATTATAATGGACATGGTGTTCCAAAGCCAACCGCTAATGCCGAAATCTGGCTTTTCAATAAGGTGTTATTTTGTTTAACTGTTTTGGAACCATTCGTGTTGCTTTTTGTTTGCACTACTGTGTCCCTGTTGAGCCTGATCTTTTCCTTTTTCAGAGCTATACACAGTATATTCCCTTGCCTATCAGTGACCTTGACTCATGGTTAAGAACACCTTCTATATATGTTTTCGATTGCTCTGCAACTGGGTTGATTGTTAATGCCTTCATTGAGGTATTTGTCTGTATTCCATCTTCCTTTATCAGTAGTAATTATTTTCTGGTTTCTACTATATTCAAATTGATATTTTTATCTTCTTTCTCTGTCTTCCTTTTGATTTTTGAATTGAATTTGGTTGATAGCTTCTTGATTCTGGCACTTCTAACTACCCTGGATCTGCACGAGATTGTATTCTGCTGGCTGCATGTGAAGCACATGAGACTCTTCCTCAAAGTGCTGAATTTCCTGCTGACGTGTTTACTTCTTGTCGTACTACACCTATCAAAATGGCATTGAGATGGTAAAACTTCTAGCCATATATTTAGGATGATGTTTTTTTTATCATTTGGGAAATGTTTACCGTTTTGGTATCCATGCAGTAGAATTTTCTTTGGGGCTTGATTTTTGCTCCAGCTTTGCCTGTCTAAGGTCAAGGTAGTATTTCCCAATGTCTAGCTGATGGGAATGCCCATCTGTTAGAGGGTAAAATCAAATAAATAGGGCAAAGATGTTTCATTTCTATAAAATTGACTGTTGCATCTTCTGATCTGTACGGTTTCCCAAGAGCTGCTTAATAACACTTGTATGGTCAAGGTAGTATTTCCCAATGTCTAGCTGATGGAAATGCACATCTCTTAGAGGGTACAATCAAATAAATAGGTCAAAGATGTTTCCTTTCTATTTGCCTTTTGAGTTAGCTTTACCATGATTCTCTTTTTAGTTTTTACTGTTTCTTATAAAAGTGGTACTTACTTTATTGAGCATTCCATGCAGACCTTCCTAATTTTAATATATTTGGTTATCTTGTGTAAAATGGGATTACTGATCTTCTGATGGTTAACATCTTCTAGGTTTTGCACACGTTCATTGCTTCATGAGTCTCTTGACTGTTTGCTTATAGATAAAATTCCTGGCCGCCAAAATGACCGTAAAACGCTTCTAGGGGAGTTAAATTGGATTTTTACTGCAGTGACAGACACAATTGCTTGGAATGTTCTCCCTCATGGTAGTTCTTTTGAGACTATTGATCAGCTGTGTGCTTTTTTTCATGTAGTGATTCTTGTCTGCTGATCTATATTATCAACTCTTTTTGTGATGCAGATCTTTTTCTAAGATTGTTTAGACAGGATTTACTGGTTGCAAGTTTGTTCAGAAAATTTTTGCTTGCTGAGAGGATTATGCGTTCTGCAAATTGTTCTCCAGTTTCCTACCCAATGTTGCCACCAACTCATCAGCACCATATGTGGTACTACAGGGGATATTTAATAACTTCACAATTTGTTTCTCAGTTCTTTTTAAAAAATTTCATCTGTGTACTCCAGGGACGCATGGGACATGGCTGTTGAAATTTGCCTTTCTCAGCTTCCAGCTTTGGTTGAAGATCACAACAAACAGTTCCAGGTGTCTTTTTCTCCCAAAGTCCTTTGCTAAGTAATGTGATTTTTTGTCCTGGAATTTCCTGATGGGTCCTGGAGCCAGAAGAATTTTAATAGTTGCAGGATGAGAAGGTGCTTATTTTAGTTCCTTGTGTTGCCTTACTCAGAGTGTGCTTTTCTTTTGTTTCAGCCGAGTCCATTTTTTACTGAACAGCTGACAGCTTTTGAGGTATGGCTTGACCATGGATCCGAGCATAAAAAGCCACCAGAGCAATTGCCTATCATTCTTCAGGTGCTATAAATTTGTGGTTCTTTTAGCTGTGGGGCCAGTTTTTGGTTGCCATTCTTTGCTTATGATGATTTTTGAATTTAGTTGGGTGTATGTTGAAACAATTTTCCCATGTTATGTAAGTTTTTAATATAATGACTGACCAGTTTATGATTGATATTTCAGGTTTTGCTTAGTCAATGCCATAGATTCCGCGCATTGGTTCTTCTTGGAAGATTCCTTGATATGGGATCATGGGCTGTAGATCTGGTTCATGGGTGTACTCTTTGCTATTGCACTTTGTTTTCTCGTTACATGCAGTTGTGTACTTACATAGTGGTTTCTCTTCTTTTAGGCACATTCTGTTGGAATATTCCCTTACGTTCTTAAGTTGTTGCAAACAACCACGCCAGAACTGCATCAAATCCTTGTGTTCATATGGACAAAAATTTTGGCACTTGATAAGGTGTGACCATAGGTTCATAATTTTGGGATGATAATTGTTTGCTTATGCAGTATAGCTACTTGTGCATACATTTTACCTTAATGCACTTGTGCTAGTACTTATGCAACAGTTGTGTGCCTGCCTTTGAACCTGTCATTAAGTGCTAGATTATATATTGTGGAAGTTTCTATATGATTGATATATGTGTGCTTAAAATTGTTATAGTGGTGCATATTCTAGTTTCCACTTCTTGTAGGTAGCCAAATAAGTATGTGTTGATAGTCTGCTATTTGTGTTTTCTGACCTTTAGGTTGATGTAGTTCACATAATCCATTTGATGTCTTATATTAGTAGTATATTGTAGCATGTTCCTTTCACTGTATACTTTAGTAATTTTGAAATTCTATCATCTTGGATTGTAGTCATGTCAGGTTGATCTGGTAAAAGATGGAGGCCATGTTTATTTCATTAGGTTTCTCAATAGTGTGGAAGCATATCCTGAACAGCGAGCAATGGCTGCATTTGTTCTAGCTGTCATTGTGGATGGACATAGACGGGGGCAGGAAGCCTGTATTGAGGCAGGGTTAATCCATGTGTGCTTGAAGCACCTTCACAGTTCCATGCAAAATGATGCACAAACTGAACCCTTGTTCCTTCAGTGGCTTTGCCTGTGTCTTGGAAAGCTGTGGGAGGATTTTACCGAGGCTCAATTAATAGGTCTGCAGGCAGATGCACCTTCAATATGTGCTCTTCTTCTTTCTGAGCCTCAGCCAGAGGTATATCTACTTGCTAATTATCTATGTTGGTTATAATGGATAGTTTTTAATTTAGTTGTTATGGACATTTGTAATCTTGGGTGGTGTTTTATATCAGGTTAGGGCTTCTGCAGTTTTTGCATTGGCTACCTTGCTTGATGTTGGGTTTGACTCATTTAGAGATGGTGTCGGAGGGGATGAAGAATGCGATGATGATGAAAAGAGTAGAGCTGAGATTGTTGTTATTATTAAAAGCCTTTTGAATATTGTTTCTGATGGGAGCCCTCTTGTCCGAGCAGAAGTTGCTGTAGGTATGTGATAGTTATCTCATTCGTATTTCATGTGTTGAGACTGAGGGTTGCTTATAATATTTACCCCAGTTTTTAAACATTTTGATTCCTTAGTTGATGAATATGGAAAAACTTGGCACTGGCAGTATAAAACAGCATCAGAAGTTCCCACAGCTCTTTGTAAATTGCCTGATGATATCTGTAATATTTTCCAAATTCTGCATCAAAAGTTCCCACAGCTCTTCTAAACTTGCAATTATATACGTAGTAATCTCTTGTTATACAAATTGTTCTATCACCCTCTGATACTATTGTTAACACCTTATTTTTGCATGTTTTATGCAAACACGATTTCGTCTTTGAATTGCTTTCTTCCCTGATTTTTTTTTTTGGTGGGGGGGGAGGGCTGTGAGTGAGTATTGTACAGACTGCTGTTTTTCTAAATTATGTTGGTGGATAAATGTTGATGCCTTTATTTGACTTGGCAGCTTTAGCACGGTTTGCTTTTGGACATAAGCAGCACCTCAAGTCAATTGCTGCTTCATATTGGAAACCTCAATCTAATTCCTTATTGAATTCATTACCTTTGCTGGCTAATATAAATGGAAGTGGGAATATAGTTTCATCCCACATAGGCCCTTTAACCCGTGTTGGAAATGACAGCTCTGCTGTAGTTCGGGATGGAAGGGTTTCCACCAGCAGTCCCCTTGCTACTGCTGGAGTCATGCATGGATCTCCTTGTCTGATGCTTCATCTCAACATTCTGATTCTGGGATTTTAAATGATGGTATTTGTAATGGGGCCATTCGTCATTCGAGGTAAAAACCTTTGGACAATACAATGTATTCACAATGTGTACTGGCTATGTGTAATTTAGCTAAGGACCCATCACCACGCATAGCAACTCTAGGCCGGCGGGTTCTTTCCATTATTGGGATTGAACAAGTAACAAAATCTGTGAAGTCTGCTGGTATCAGTGCTAGGTCCGGTGAGCCTGCAACTTCCTCACCAACTCCTAGTTTTGCTGGATTAGCTATTTCTTCTTCATGGTTTGACATGAATGGTGGTAACTATTATGTTATCTGTTAGTCCTAATAATGAGTATCCTAATCATTATGACCTTTTCATTTCCCGTATATCTGCTTGCCCTTATGCTTTCTTCGTTCTATATAGACATCCAAGTTACACCATTTAACTTGGAGATAATGTTGACAGGTCATCTGCCTTTAACATTCAGAACTCCTCCTGTTAGCCCTCCCCGACAATTTTTTTTGTCAGGGATGCGTAGAGTTTGCTCTTTAGAATTCAGGCCTCATCTGATGAATTCTCCGGACTCTGGATTAGCCGACCCACTTCTAGGGTCTTCTGGGGTTGCTGACCGCAGTTTACTTCCACAATCAACTATTTATAATTTTAGTTGTGGCCACTTCTCAAAGCCACTTCTTACTGCATCACATGATAGCGAAGAACTATTGGCCAGAAGAGAAGAAAGGGAGAGATTTGCACTGGAGTGCATTGCTAAATGCCAGCACTCCTGTATGTGTTTTAACTAATTTGGTTTTTGTTCTTCTAATATTATTCTCATGCCTTTTTTGCATTGTAACTAATAAGTATCTCATTTTCTTTGCTAGCTGTTAGCAAACTTAACAATAATAGTCAAATTTCTAGTTGGGACACAAGATTCGAGACAGGTACAAGAACAGCCTTGCTGCAACCTTTCTCTCCTATTGTTATCTCAGCAGATGAGAATGAACTGATCAGGTATGTCATTCCTGTTTTAATGATCTTAAAGCAAGCTGTTCCAGTGTAGAATGTTAACTGATTTAATATTCTGTGTACGAGTGTTAAATGACAATGATCTATCTATTGGTGAGTTGTAACCCATGACAGTGTATTAAGTTATCCTCCTTAAATGCAGAAATCCTAACCTTTTGAATATAGATTTATATTGTTATTCACATCAACATTGTGTGCATCAGATATAATGAACTCTTAAAAGGATTATATTTCCTGTTTTCTAAGTTCTGATATTTTCGGTTTGGGGGGGGGGGTTCCTCTGCTAAAAGGTTATTGTAATTTGTTTCTGCAAGTGAATTTTCTTTTGTTACTAAAAATTGGATAGTGCTGCTGAACTGGGTTAGATGAGTTCGGTGCTGCTTGTGATATTTTGTTATCTATAATCTTTCACAATTTATTTCTGTAAATTATTTGCTGGCATCTTTATTGTTATTTTTTTCCAGGGTATGGAATTATGAGGAAGCCACCCTCAATGGTTTTGATAATCATGATTTTCCAGAGAAGGGGATTTCTAAACTTTGTCTTTTGAATGAGCTTGATGACAGCTTGTTGCTTCATGTGATTTTCTTTCTTTCCTTCTTTTGTTTTTCAACCCATGGTGTTTCTTTTTTGAAAGTTGATTTAGGGCTGATTTCATGCAGGTGATGGAAATATCCGGACTTGGAAAGATTAAACAGTCAGGGGCAAGCAGAAACTTGTTACTGCATTTTCTTCAATTCAAGGTCACAAACCTGGTGTGTGTAGTTTGAGTGCTGTTCTGGACTGGCAGCTGCAGTCTGGATATCTTGTACGTATTTGTCTAAAAATGTCATCTCTAAAAGGTTTTCCTTGCTTATAATTTGACGCCTGATATATTATTCTTCATTGCTCTGATGCCATATGACTAGTATGCGTCCGGAGAGATATCATCCATCATGCTCTGGGACCTGGATAAGGAACAGCTTCTTAATTCAATACCGTCATCCTCGGATTGCAGTGTCTCAGCATTGGTGAGTTTTCAATCTCTGCATTTATATATTAAGTTCTTGCTTAAGTGATCAGATTGAGCATGCTTGTGTGTATTCTAGTGACAATAAGTACTTATCAAAGAATTTATCTTGTAGAAAGTACCACTTCGGTAAACTTATTGCATAGTGTATATTGGCCATCTGGTTGGCAAATAGAACCATGCTCTAATAGAAAATGTTTTATCATCTATGTTGGAAAACTTGTTCAAGTTTTATTCATATGGATGCTTTCCTGAATAATAACTGGGACAAATATTAATATGGTTCTCTTGAATTGTTTCCTAAAGGAGGTATTTTTTTGTTCCTGTTATATGTTAGATTGCACGAATCTTACTTTAATTCACATTTAATTTAAGCTGTTTCTGAAGTTTGATTGTGTTTAAGAAGGTATCTGTTGTGTTGCCTTATTATTTGTTTGTTTGTTTATATTTCATTTTTGTGAGAAAGGGGCCATGGTGGCCGGAGAAGATGACGCCGGTGAACAATGAACAATAAAATATAAAAGCTAGAGTTTTACGATAGAACAAAAATAGTATTTTTAACAGAGAACAATGTGTTTCTCTGTATTTTCTCTTATTCTTCTTAATCAAATGTATATGAGATAAGCCTTTAAATAGGCTGATACAGAGTTTCAGTATAACTAAAATTATACTTTTATCTATAATTTAAATAATATTTATCCCTAATTTAAATAAGACTTCTAGTAAATCTAAACTACTGACTTAGAAATAAACTCTAATTACACAGTAAATTAAACTCTAACACTTCTGTCAACTTACACTCCCCCTCAAGCTCTAACACTTCTTGGATAACTTACAATTTTAATTTGTCTGTGACATGCCTTTTTAACAAGGAGTGGGCATTGCATCCCATTTTTGCTGCAAAATTAAAGTGGTGTGTGATTTTCTTCACTGATTCCTTTCCTCCACTGTTACAGGCTTCTTCTCAAGTTCATTCCGGTCAATTTGCAGCTGGTTTTGCTGATGGTTCTGTCAGACTATATGATATCCGGACACCTGACATGTAAGAACTCTATTATGAATTGCTCAATCTTTTAAAGATAGTGAACAGCATTTTTCTGAGTTTTTACCTGTTTCTCTATTATCTTGTGCTTTGAATGATAAGAATTTCCCCATAGTTAAATTCAGCTTTCCTTGTTTAATTGTTATTTTGAGCTTTGAATGATTTTCCTCATTAAATCGGTTCTCCCAACCTTACCTTTTAAACAGCTGTAGTTTCCTATTCCATAAATAACTTTGTCAACTAATGGAAGTGAACCATTTTTCTGTTAGTTTATTACTATTATTTTACTCATCCATGATCCATCAGTTAGTACTATTCAATTGATATTGCTCATAAATTCTTGGGACACTTGATCGCTTTCCCGATTCTTGACACCCACTTCCATTCTATTACTTTCTGATCTCTTTTTCAGGAGAAAAATGCTATCTCATGCTCTCATCCAAGTTCTCATCTGTCTCAGATTGTTGTTATAATGATTTAGGTTGGTTTGTGCAACTAGACCACATACCCAGCAAGTTGAAAGAGTTGTAGGTATTGGCTTTCAACCAGGACTGGATCAAGGAAAGGTAAGCAACTCACAGTCCTTGTGTTTGGTAAACCGGGATATGTTCAAATATTGTCATCATCATCCTTTGTCAGATTGTTAGTTCTCATTTAAGGTTTTTTGATTGAAGCTCCACAAAAGCTTTATTATACTTTTTACGTTGTTTTTCAGATTGTTAGTGCTTCCCAGGCTGGTGATATTCAGTTCCTTGATATTAGAAATCAAAGAGAGAGTTACCTCACTATTGATGCGCACAGGGGCTCACTTACAGCTCTAGCTGTTCATAGACATGCCCCGATAATTGCCAGTGGTTCAGTGAAACAGCTGATCAAAGTCTTCAGTCTAGAAGGGGAACAACTAGGCATCATTCGGTACCAACACACCTTCATGGCCCAGAAGATTGGTTCTGTAAGCTGTCTTACCTTCCATCCCTACCAAGTATCGATTGCTGCCGGTGCTGCCGATGCCTGTGTTTCTATCTATGCCGATGACAATTCTCAGACAAGATGATTATCAATTCTTTCCCAATTTCATGAACCCGGGAGGCATTGCAAGGACGAAACAGTGTCGGCACAAATTCTGTGGAGTTGAGGTCAGTTAAACCTGTAAATGCTGCTGCCGCATTTAGAATATCACTCTGGGTATTCCAGGAAATTCAGGGGGAGGCAATCTGCCGATTGTAATGCTATTTATACAGAGGGGATATATATATTATTCATAAGCCTCCGGTGTAGAAGGCCTCACGCATATTTGGAAAAAGAATCCTATCCTGCAGATATTCGAGGGGGCTTTGGCAAATAATATTGTTATTATAGGTGAATACATGTAAATAGTTTCCCCATTGTTATTATTTCATCTTTTTCAGTGTGTTCATTGTTCCATCTTTTTCTTTTTTCCAAATAGCAAAGGTGTTGCATTCGATGAAGAGTAGAAAATATGGGGAAGGGGGTATAATTCTTAAATTATACTTCGCCAAGGATTATTGCTTTATCCTTGTTAGAAATCTTAAACCCAAAATGTTAATAATTAACCTCAAGATAAAACTCGGTAAAAACTTACCGAACCGTTTATATTTGTTTTATCCCTGGAATTAACATTTCCATGTTTTTCATATTTTTTATTTCCAAAAATAAAAATAAATATATACACTAATTACTATATAATATATGACAATATAAATAAAGTAATAAATAAATAAATGTGCTAATAAACACTACTAATTTTGTTATGTTTTTATAATGTGTGTAATAAATAAATCTAAAGTTGTTTTTGACCAATCCGATCTAAAATTTGGTGGATCGATTTCACTAATTTTTTTGGGTAAAACTTTGATACACATGCTTGTGTAAAATTAATTTTACACAAGCCTGTGTATTTACACTATAAAAACTCAAATCATAAATTCCTAGCCTTAATCTTAAAAACCTAAACCTCAAACCTTAAACCCTATATACTAAATTCCAAACACTAACCTTAAATTCTAAACTATACAACCTAAACACCTAAACTTTAAACCCTAAACTAAAACTCTAACCCCTAAAACTAAAAGGCACGTATAAACTAAAGTTTACACGATCTGTATATCAAAGTTTTTTTTTCTTTTATTTTTTTATAAAATTGGTTGGCTTTTATTAAATAAAATCAATTTGGTTAGATTTCAGTTTTTTCTTCACCGAATACCTTACCGATTGCTCACCTTCTTGAACCAAACAGTTGGGAATGGAGTAACGTATATCGCATGTTTATATTTGCTCATCAATTATTGCAGTCAAGATTACAAACTATCAAACTCAATAGGTGGTTATAGTGAAAAACGGATAATTTTTTTCTTAACAAACTTAAGTTCATAATCAAATGGTTAAAAATATGTTTAACATATACTACATTATAATTATCTTTGTACTATTAAAAAAAGAGATTATGAACTATTTGTTTTCTTTTTTAGGGATATACGTAACTTTATCACTTTAAATAATATTTTTTTATATTTAATGATAACCGATTTATTGGTCGATTAATTTAAGTCAGGATGATCCTTTCAAATTGATTTGTTTCATCGTGCTAGATGAACTAATGGTTAGTTTAGTGATATATTAAAACTACTTGATTGATATATTTTGATATTCAAATTAAAAAATCCGACCAAATCAATCAGATTGATATTTAAATCAGTAGAAAGGAATCATCTTAATTGATGAATCACCAGAACTACACAGATGAATCTAAAAGACAATTCCATGTCCATGTCCATGTCCATGTTCATATGAACATATTTTATTACGACATAAAATCGAAACATCTCTACTTCCTTCTACCAACCATGCTTTGGGTAGCACTGGAAGCAGTGCTCTTCATCTTAAGCCTCCCGTCGCCATTTCCGAGTACATTCAAATCCTCAAACAATCTGTATGGAGGAATATAAGGATTCTCTGCCAACACAGGAGGCCCCCAAAGATCACCATTGCTTCCTATCATGGGATTTGCCATGTTATTTGCACCAGTGAAATAACCTGGAGTATTGGCCCATTTCGGAAGTGGATAAACAGATGTGTATTGAGGATACTGAGGTTGTAAGAACGGTTGTGTTTGAGTTTGATACTGAAACTGTGGTTGGCCCAGAAACAGTGAATTTGAGTGGTTTTGTGCTTGATATTGTGGTTGAACTTGAGGCTGCTGGGCCCATGGAACAATATAACTATCATATGGCAGTGCTCCCTGTGGAACCTGAACCGGATGGTGCATGTTTTGGTGAAATGCAGATGGTGAAGAATTTGGGGCATGGGGTGGGGAAGCTGATGATGTTGACAATGTCAGGCTTAGAACATCGATCAGTTCTTGCTCTTTTGTGTTGTTAACTTGTGCAGATGAATCCGATGGCAAATCTAATGCTTTGCAAAGATCATCAGTTGGGTCATATGAAGTAGGCACAGTTGTATCATTGATTGGCACAAGAGATCCTTTTGTTCCAGCAGATGTGCTCGGAGAATACCTCGACGAATGCCTGAAATTTGTATCGAAATGTTAACCGATCCAGAACCAAGCGACATTTGTATTTGACACATATTCGGACACACCTAGTCTGTAGGATGGAATAGAGGTTAGAATATGAAACCTTCTAGTTAGCTGTGCAAAATGTTCTTCGACTTCTTCGATTAGGCTGTTTGTCACAATAGCAACACTTGCAGGTGGACTGCTGTTGGATGGTGGGCTTGAATTCTTCGCCTCATTCGATTTTCTGACGGTAATTGCTTCAGTTGGCTTGGAGCTTACGCTAGCAGTAACTTGAATTGTCAATGGAGAACCTGAAGATATTGCATCGTGTTTTGCAAGTAAGGTTTGGAGACCATCATTTAGCTCAAGGCCCCGAGATAACAGATTCTCATCCCTGCCACATGGTATCCAAGAAATGAAGGCCAATGATAAACAAAGAAACATCGTAACTGAAAACATGTTTGAGTTTGTTGTTTGAAGCATTAATATTAATACTAACCCAGTATTTGTAAGCGTCTGCATTAGCTTTTTTTGGTTAGAACGACATTGGTTGACAAGATCAACAATTATTTCATCTTTCACTGCCTACACATGCAGAACAGAAAGGTTGCGTTTTAAGATTTTACTCTCAAAATAAAATGAGAGAAAAAAAAGATGTTTTTTTAAATTTAAATTTTATTTTTGTACTTACCGTGCGGTCCCTAGGGTTTACAGCTTGCAGCATGTCACCTAAGAGATCCATAGCATCCTTTATAGAGTTCAAGCTCGACAAACTAAGATAAAAATATGATATGTGACAGATTCTTATTAAACATAATTTTTGAAGTCAAATAATATGAAATTGATAATTTTAATATCAAAATAAGGTAAAAAATTTAAATGCCAAAAAAATAGATATAATCATAAAGCATGAATAAATCTGAAATAAAGAAAACTAAATTTGAATACCTTAAATTTTCAATGTGTGTGGGCATTGTTTCGTCAACCCTTTTAGATGAATTGCTAGGCATTCCACGCTTAGCCGGTGGCGTAAGGACAGGGACCCCATTTGGTGCATGCTCCGGAAATAATACGCCTGAACGCTGCCATTTGCTCACTCAAACAAATTTAGTTCTTGTGGAAACCAAATTATAACATCATAGTGCAGCCATGTATCAAAATCTAAATAGTTTTTTTTAGATTTAATTATCAGTATCCGACTCATTAACCGATTAATCCGAATCGAATTTTATAGCAGGTGAATATAAGGGCGATCTTTCCAACCTAATTTTCTCTATTTATAATGTCAGAATTTAAACTCTTAATCTTACTTAAGAGATCTAACGTCCTATCTCGCTAGACAAATTAGTTGCCGGTACTATATAAATAATTTTGGGTGTAAAGGTTACCTTTAGCTCTTGACATGCCCAATAGTACTGAGGATGTTCACCCATGCGGCCACCGAATTCCTCCTGCCATGACTCCAACAATCCCAAGATTCTATCCCTCACTCTTACATCTCCCTGCACAAACTTAATTCTCTCATTCCCATCCAATTTAGATACGACATAAAATTATTACGAAAATTAAATAGATCTAAACTTGTATAAACATGTAATGTATTAATACACATATAACATAGAATGATCTAAATATAATACGAATGTGATAATGTCTTGAGTAGGGACGAAACCAAGATTGAATCACGAGAGGCAAGTTGTTTAATTTTGGAATCGAACAAGAAAAGAGTATTGACATGTATCTCATTAAAAAACTTCTCTAACCCTATATAGGAAAAAGAGTACAACCTACCAATGTGAGAGGGTTCAAACGATACAATGCCTCTATCCAGAACATATGAACCAACCACTAGCCGTGTCCCTAAGCCAAGTGCAAAGCACTAAACGAACAGTAAAAAGCCAACCTACCACAGACCTGACGCAAAGATCACAGATGCAAAAAGGCCTACAATTTACATTAGGTAGAAGCAATGAAAATATGCTCATTAAAAAGTAATTATACCAGAAAAATTGGTGGTCAATACTTAATATAATTAATTTTAAAATTGAGAAGCTCTTAAAAGTAAATTAAACTCCCTCATACAATTTTAGGAGGGACAAGGGTTTAATTAAAATGGTTTTAAAACTATCAATAACCTAAAACGTAGTTAAACCATCAAAGTTGGGAAGGATAATTGTCTCTCCTCTACTCTCAACGTACATCCGTCCTTGGTTTCGAGTCATAACGAGTTTGAATTATAATACATAGTTTTAAAACAATTTTCGAATAGGTAAACAAAACGAATTTACCTTCTTTTTCACAATTTTTGTCATCTCCCGCAATACCTCTCTCTCATCAATCTGATAATGGACAAAGTCACCACAATTCTTCACCATCGTCTCTAAAAGCTACAAAATTAATTAATTAATTAATTAATCTACAAATACACAACATATTCTTCCTCTCTCAAAAAAATTACATATTTTTAAATTTCAATGATTTAAAGTTACCGTCAAAGCAAGTAATTGCACTTTAGAATTCTTGTGTATCAATCTTCTTTTCACTGCCTTTAAAAAATCCTTTCTTTGCCTGCAAATTCACATCCACATTCCACCCTTTGAACACTTTTTTTAATAAAAAAGAGCCCCTTAAAATATTACAAATAACTAGACTTTTCATATGTTGCATTACATATTTAACATATAAATTTATACAAGAAAATATATTAAATATAAATATAATTCAAGAACTAAGTATCAACGTAAGAGCAGCATGCACGTGAAAATTAAGATTTAAAAAAGATAAAAACATTTTACCGGGGATTAGAATTAAGAGAATCACAAATATTAATGTTGAGCGTCCAATCAGGAGCGCTTAAAAGTTCGCTGGTTGCCTTGTCGACTGCCACGGTTGCAGCTGACGATGGAATTGGTTGCATTATCAGCATCTTTTCTCTTTTTTGCTCGTCAACAATTCTGTTTGTTTCCCAGGAAATTCCACCAAAAGGAACAACGACCTCTAACTTTTCCCCAGAAAAAAATTCGTTACCATGCTCAAATTCAGATTGTTTGTAATTAATTATCGATGGAATAATGCATTTCCTTATTGCTATTATTTTTATTCATATCTGGTGAAAATAGCGTTAGCAAATTAGAAGGAGCGTTTGAATTTAATAGAATGACACTCACTTTACATTACTAAAAAAAGGAAATTCATTTCCCCCACTTTTCTATCAACTTTTGGCTATAATTTCATCATTGAAAGGAAATTCTTTTTCCTTGGTTTTCTGAAACTTTTGGTTAAAAATTTATCCTCGTGTTATATATTCATAATTTATAGAATAACAATTTATCAAAATACAATCTCAAACATTCTGACTTTTTTTTAATTCCAGACTTTAGATCAAGAATAATAAAATCTAAAATTTAGCCAATCATCCCAATGGAAACTAAGTTAATAAGTCGAAGAGACATAATAATAAAATGTTATTATTTTATGCACTAAAAGTGAATTTTGTTTTACACAAACACGTCTAATTTTACTCTAAATCTAAAATTTTAAATTCTAATCCTAAAATTTAAATTTTAATTCTACAACTTAAACCCCTAAATTCTAAATTGGATCTCCTTGTAGAAAACAAATTTTCAATGGCAGTGCATGAGATATTTTCTTATAATAGGAGTGCTTATAATTATTCCATACATAGGCGGTGGCAGGGATGGACCTAAAAGGGAGCTGGAGGGGCGGTTGCCCCCTAAAATTTTGAAATTCCTATATAATTTAGGAAATTTATAGAAACTTTCTATGTATTTCCTATTAAAAATCTATTTTCACCCCTAAAATTTTATAAGTTCGCCCCTCCCTAGAATTTTATAGGTTCGCCCCCTTAGCATAGAGTTCTGCGTCCGTTTGCTGTAGAAACAAAAAGTTTCCACAAGTGCCTTAGTTTTAGGGTTTAGAGTTAGATTGTAAGGTTAATAGGTTAGAGGTTTAGGTTCAGTGGTTTAGAATTGATGAATTTTGGTTAGAATCTAGGGTATAGGGATAGAATTTAAAGTTTATAGGTTAAAACCTAAATCCCTAACCATATTACCCTAAAATTTAATTTCTAATCCTAAATGCTAAAATCTAATCACAACCTATAAATTCTAAACTCATAACCTTGATCTAAACCTTATAATCTAACTTTAAACTCTAAAACTAACACACTTGTAAAATCTTTTTATTTTCACCGCCTACGTTATTATTATTATTATTATTATTATTATTATTATTATACTATGCACTAGCGGCGGAAACTTTTAGTTTTCACAAATGACTTATATTTAGAGTTTTATATTTAGGGCTTAGAGATTCAATTTAGGGTTTAGAGTTTAGGGGTTTTGAATTTAGGGGTTGTGGTTGGAATTTAGAGTTTATTGCTTAAAATCTAAATCCTTAAATATTACCTTAAAACCTAAACCCTAAATTCTAAGAGCAATCCCTAAACCCTAAACCGGTGTGAGTAATTGCTACTTGTTCCTGGTTTTAGCCGGCTATTATAGAATTTCAGTTTGTTCAGATTAGTTGTTTCTGGAACTTGATTTACATCGATTTTTATTGTTGTTCTCATTCATCGGTTGATGCATTTTGACTTGATGCACTGAGAAATAAGTTGATCATGCTAAACTGAATTGAAATCATCTAAGGTTTATTGAAAATCAATTGAGATTTAATGTTTTAAGTTCTGTTCGTGAAGTGAGGTCTGGTTACTACTGAAGTTCTTGTGAACGAGTTCATCAATGTGTGGTCTGTTGGTTATATTTTCTTGGAGCTCACGAATAGGAAGCTTTTGTGGTTTGGTAGTTGATGGTCTACTGGCTTTTAAGTTTAACTCTCTGCTCTTTGATGCTTCACCTGTTGTTCATTTTTCTGAGTTGGCAGTCTTCGATCTTGCTGGTTATTGAATGCCGATGATAATTTGTTATTGAATGTTGGTTACTGCAAGTTTGGGTTGTTTGATATCGGGAGCTTCATTGTCTTTTGCTTTGTCCACAATGATACCTAAAACTTTGGTTTAATAACCAACTTTGGAGGACATAAAATATCTGAAGAATGTAGTGTTTAACGACTATATATTTCTTAACCAGACATAAGAGGTTTTTTCTTTCCCAAAGAAGGCTTCAAATGCACACGGTAATTCATAGCTTAATCGCTTTGTTCCTAATAAAAAAGAAAGACCAAATAAGTGATGAAAGAAGACAGTGAAGATGAAGGAAGAAATTTTTTTTGAAAGAATTTCAGATGAGAAAAATTTAGGACAGAAAAGAGTTAAAAAGAACACTTTCGACTCTTAGTAAATCACAAAACAAAAAATACAATTTTTTGTTTTGAAAGGAATTCTGGAGAAAAAAATGATACCAACTCTTATCAGCTCCACTTCAGCTTATTGTTCTTTTTTGTTTGTTCTCTACCAGCACACTGCATCAAATCATTTGTTCGATAATCAGCTTCACAAAAAATTCAGAAGTAGAATAAAGAAAAAAGCAGTGTGAATGTTAGATAGTTAAGGGAGTGGTAATTAGTTAAATTTAGTTAGTTGGTTTATTAAGTTAGTTATTATGAGTTTGGTTATAATTTGGGTTATATAAGATACATGTGTAAACGAGCTTATGATCTAATTATTGTAACCTATTTTCATAAATAAATTAATTTTTTTCGTGTTTAATTTCTCTCAAACAACAAATCTCTAACTACCGTTTATAATACAAACCACTGTCATTCATTATATTTCCGGCAACCATGCCGCATTTCTCACACCGATGACCTTTCTTGCCTCAGATGCAATGCTAGCCAAGAGAATACCTTGCATATTCTGCGTGATTGGAACCTCACTCGCTTACTATGGCTTCACATTTTGCAGATTGAATTTTCCTGGAATTTCTTCTTGCACAATTTTCACAGTTGGCTGGCCAAAAAAACTTGCATGCCGTGCACTTTCGGACGCTCAAGGCGTTCCCTAGGTTTGCTATTTTCGTCATTATCCCGGCAAATATGGAAGAACTAGAATGATCTGTTTTTTTTTTTTAAAAGAAGATAGATTTTATTGAGTCTACAATATAAAACAGGACATCGACATGAGCCTCATTAAAAAAACTTTTTTAAACCTAATAGAGAAAAAAAAGTGCGACATGCCGATATCAATTACAATAACAATTCATGAAACTCATATCCGTAAACAAAACATCACTAAAACCGTAAATTTACACACAAAAGCTAAGAATAGACAAATTGGAACCCATGACGAAAAGTTCACAAGACCACAGATATTGGACATCAAACCATTACTTCGAGTAGCCTGCACAAACAAGAACAATACCTCTACCGACGCTAGAGAGCTTATAAATGAGCTTAAACTATAGACTCTGCTGAGACTATCCTCTGCCCTATCAATTTCACTCTTTGCAAACTTATCTGCAAAATAATTTGCATCTCTGGGAACAAACTGTATACTCCAATTAAGACCTGCATACACCTTAAAAACAAAAGAAATAATTGGTTTAAAAACAGCAGGTGTAATCTGAGGCTGCTTCAACCAATCCACCGCAAGTTTGGAATCACACTCGATAATGAGGGCAGCAGAATCGACCAAACAAGAGTTACGAAAAAGCTTAACAGCTTCTTCAATGGCTGCTATTTCAGTGAAAGTGGGATCAACCCTACCAATAGCTTTAGAGAAGTACATTAGTGTTTCTCCAGATGTGTTTCGTAAACAACCTCCAGTGCTGGCTTCCTCAAAATTTCCTCTAACCGCACCGTCTGTATTAAACTTAAGAAAACCGAGTGGGGGGGGGGGGGAGCCATTTACTAACGATAAGGCTCTGATTTTTTGTAGACCCGAAACTGAAATTTGACGAGGATTGCATCAAGGTAGTAGCAGAGAAATCGGAATTCGGCCATTTAGCACACCACCAACTAAGTCGTAACAGACATAAGTCAAATAATTGACTAATATCCACTGAAGCTTTCTTGAAAATAATCTCATTACGATAAATCCAAATAAACCAAACAAAACTGAACAAACTTAGGCGCCATATATGAGTAGATAAATTTTCAGACGAGATAGCAACCTACTGAACAATTAGATCATAAAAGGAAACGGGCATAATAAAGCGAACATTCCAAACCGAGCACCACCTTTGCCAAACTACCCAAGAGACATGACAATGGCAAAGAAGATGATTAACAGATTCGCCTACCTTGTTACATAAAGGACATAATAGAGACATTGGTTGTGCACAGCCTCTTTTTGACAAGGCATCTTTAGTCGGTAAGCGATTCTGAACTGCCTCCCAAACAAAAACTTCAACTTTAGGAGGAGCTAAACTAGCCCAAACCAGTTTCCATATACCATCTTGCTTTAATGGGAAATTTTGAACACAATCACTATAGGATTTAGAGGTGAAGATACCACTCGAAGATGCATTCCATCGAATACTGTCCGGCACAGAGACATTAGACTGAAAATTACCAATCAGTTTATTGAAATCTTTCCAAATAGCAATTTCTCAATTAAAAAAGTTCCTACGCTCAATTTTCCACACCCACCTTCCGTCTAGATTGGAGCCAAAATCTGTAATGATCCCTTTCTTCTTCAGTGCTACAGCAAAAATTCTTGGAAGGGCAATGCGAAGGGGGTTTGCCTGATCCACAGATCAGTCCAGAAATTTATACTATTACCATCGCCCACAATAAAGGAAAAATTATTCCGCAAAATATTCCCAAGAAGCACCAATTGAGCAGAGATGTTACGCCAAATCCAGGATTGATTATCGGCTTTTAGATTGGATGGAAGAATGAAATTAGATTTAGGCTCATATTTAGCCGCGATAATTTTTGTTGGGGAAGAAACCGAACAACCGAAATTAAGCAGAAGCACAACCGGTGTTCTTTTTCTCCCTATAACTCAAGTCAATAATTATGGCAAGCACAATATCACAAATATATTCTCTAGCAGCACTAATCAACAACAAAGCATCAATGCAACCACAACACAAGTAAATCGAGACAATGATATTTTTACGTGGAAAACCCCTCTAAATCAAGAGTAAAAACCACGGGACTTTAGAGTCCGATCAAAAGCTCCACTATAATCAAATGTTCAACTACAAGACTACAATATCCAACCTACAACAAGCATTCAACTCCAACAAGGCTAATAACAAGTAGTCTTTAACAAAAGAGAGTAAAATGAGAGAACATCACCAAAAACGCAGCTGCTGTAAAATGGGGATTTCGGACGCAACGGGTCTCGGATGAAAAATCCGACTGTACAAAGTCAAGATCACCAAGTCGCCTAGCTGCTGTCCAAAAATCAGCCCAATCGAACCACGGATGAACCTCTAATCGAAGAGATGATCAAAACTGCTCAAAGCTGGAAATAGTTTTTCTCTCCTTTTTTTCTCTCGAACAAACCTCTGAGCTCTCTCTCTGCAATCTCTCTCTTTTCTCTCAAATCTGCCCAACACACCCTATAATACACTAAGCCATTATTAAAGGCTTACAAAGTCAAAAACAAATAAATGTTGTAGACAAACAAACACCAAACACCAACCACCCTTTGAAATTTGGGGTGTAAACGGTGTGGGTTGCCCACATAGTGAGACCCTCACCCAACAAATCTCCCCCTCCTGCTATGTGGGGAATGTCTTCATGCCAGCCATCAAGCAGCATGCTTCAAACTTCCCTCTTGGTAAGGCTTTAGTCAACATATCAACACTATTATCATCAGTATGAATCTTCTCAAGCTCTAACAATTTAGCTTCAAGAACATCTCGTATCCAATGGTACCTCACATCAATATGCTTAGATCTAGCATGAAAAGTTGAGTTCTTACCAAGATGAATCGCGCTCTGGCTATCACAATACAATACATACATCTCCTGAGTAAAACCAAGTTCATGCATAAATTTCTTCATCTAAAGCATCTCCTTACATGCTTCGGTCGCTACAATGAACTCTGATTCGGTGGTGGATACGGCAACACACTTTTGCAATCTCGATTGCCATGCCATAGCTCCCCCTGCATAAGTGATCAAGTAACCTGAAGTAGATCTCCTCGAGTCAATGTCCCCGGCCATGTCTGAATCTGTATATCCAACAAGAATAGGTTTTTCATTGCCAAAACAAAGTTTCAAGTTGGAACTTCCACAAAGATATCTCATGATCCACTTCACTGCATTCCAATGCTCTCTACCTGGATTAGAAAGAAACCGACTAACTGTACCAACAACATAAGCCAAGTCTGGTCTCGTGCAAACCATTGCATACATCAAACTACCCACGGCTGAAGAGTAAGGAACTTTCTGCATCTCTTCCTTCTCCTTTTCTATGGAAGGACTATGCTTGACACTCAATCTGAAGTGAGTAGAAAATGGAGTATTCACCGCTTTAGCTCTGTCCATACTAAACCTTTGAAGTACTTTCCCAATGTACATCTCTTGTGATAACCACAATTTCTTGGCCTTTCTATCACGTGTCAACCTTATGCCAAGAATTTGCTTTGCTGGCCCCAAATCCTTCATCGCAAAAGGATTTACTCAACTCTTGCTTCAACTTGTCAATTCTGGAAGCATTACGACCAACAATAAGCATATCATCAACATAGAGTAAAAGGATAATAAAATCATCACCAGATAATCTCTTAACAAAAACACAATGATCAGAAGTAGTCTTCTTGTAGCCTTGCTCCCCCATAACAGACTCAAACTTCTTGTACCATTGGCTAGAAGCTTGCTTCAAACCATACAAGCTCTTCTTCAACTTGCACACGTAGTTATCTTTTCCCTGTGCAACAAATCCCTCTGACTGCTCCATGTAAAGCTCTTCTTCCAAATCACCATGAAGAAAAGCAGTTTTCACATCCATTTGTTCAACCTTTAAGTCATAACAGGCTGCCAAACCCAATATAGTTCTAATAGAGGACATCTTCACAATTGGAGAAAATATTTCTTCAAAATCAATCCCCTTTTTCTGAGTATAACCCTTGACGACCAATCTAGCTTTGTATCGTGGAGATGAAGACTTTTCTTCTTGCTTCAACCTGTAAACCCACCGATTCTTCAAAGCTCTCTTTCCCTTAGGTAGTTTCACCAACTCAAAGGTATGGTTATCATGCAAGGATTGAAGTTCATCTTTCATTGCTTCAAACCACTGATCTTTGCATTCACTCTCCATAGCCTCTTCATAACATTCAGGTTCTCCCTCGTCAGTCAAAAGAACATATTCATCAGAAGAATACCTGACAGAAGATCGTCGTTGTCTAGAAGATCTTTGAAGTGAAACTGCTGGTGGAGCTATAGGTGATTGTTGTTGATCATTCACAACATCATCTATGGGAGCATCAAAGTCACTTATGTCCTGTTGGTCATTATTAACATCACCTTGTACATCATCCTGAATAGGATTCGGTGAAGGGTCCAAGGGAACTGGATTCACATCGGTCAAGTCACCACTGTCTTGTGAATCCTCTTTCTATGTCTTATCAATGTCATCAATGGTCTGATCCTCAATGAAGACAATATCTCAGCTTCTCACGAACTTCTTCTGAACTGGATCGTAGATTCTATAACCAAACTCACCATCTAGACCATAACCAATAAAGATGCATTGACGAGTCTTGACATCCAACTTCGATCTTTCATTCTTTAGAACATGAACAAATGCTTTACAACCGAATACACGCAGGTGATCATATGACACGTCTTTACCAAACCAAACTCTATCTGGTATATCACCTCGTAAAGGAACACTAGGAGACAGATTAATCACATGTGCCACTGTATTCAAGGCTTCAGCCCAAAACAATCTTGGCAACTTTGCATCTGATAGCAAACATCTAACTCTCTCAATCAATGTTCGGTTCATTCTTTCAGCTAACCTATTTAACTGTGGAGTCTTTGGTGGTGTTCTCTGATGTTTGATTCCCTGTCGCAGACAATACTTATGAAATGGCCTTGTGTACTCGCCACCATTATCAGTACAAATGCATTTTACCTTCTTCCCTATTTCTCTTTCAACTGATGCTTGAAATTGTTTAAATGCCTCAAAAACTTGGTCTTTCGACTTCAAAGTGTAGACCCACAGCTTTCTTGAACAATCATCAATGAAAGTCACAAAATAAAGTGCACCACCATGTGACCTTACCTTTATCGGACCGCAAACATCTGAATGGAACAACTCTAGCAACTCTGATCTTCTATGAGGAGGATGACTTCTAAAAGAAACTCTTCTCTACTTCCCCGCTAGACAATGAGCACAATTCTTCAATGTGGCATTCTTCAACCAGAAGTTGATTCTTCTTGGCTAAACAATTAAGCCCCTTCTCACTCATGTGACTAAGTCGTTTATGCCACAACTCAGTTGAGTCATTTACTGTCATATTCACAGTGTCTCTGAAAGTCAAAGCCTGCATCAAGTACAAATTTGAGCTCTTCTTTCCTCGAGCCACAACCAAGGAGCCTTTAGTCAGCTTCTACTGCCCCTCACTAAAGGTGTTACAAAATCCCTCATCATCAAGCTTTCCTACAGAAATCAAATTCAAACAGATATCCGGTGCATGTTTGACATCCTTGAGAATTAACTTTGTTCCATTATTGCTCACCAAGTTAACATCTCCCATGCCAATAATTGGAATCAAACTGTCATTATCCATCTTCAATACTCCAAAATCACCAGGAGTATAAGATGTGAAGAAATCCCTCCTCGACGTGACATGAATTGAAGCACCAGTATCAATCACCCAACTTCTCAAAACAAATGACCAATAGATCTTCACGGGTAGCAATAGCAACACGTTCAAATGTTTCATCATTATTTCGATCGTTTTTTATCACCACCGCTTTTGTTCTCTCTCTTCCACTTGTAGCAATATTTTTTGATATGGTCTTTCTTACCACAATGATGACACTCAAGATTCTTATATCTCGATCTTGACTTGCTTCGACTTTTATCTCTACCCTTGCCATCTTTTTCTCTGTTTCTTCCCTTATTCTCGGTAACCAATACCTCGGACTGTGATGTAGAACCCTGAGATCTTCTTCTAACCTCTTCATTCAACACACCACTCTTAGCCAAATCTAAAGTAATAATACCATGTAGAGCAGAATTAATGAGTGAGACCCGAAAAGTCTCCCAAGTGTCCGGTAGAGTAGCAAGCAACCAAAGCCCTAAAATCTCATCCTCAAATTTGACACCCATACCAAGCAACTGATTCATCACACTTTGAAACTCACTAACATGGTCAGCGGTAGACGTTCCTTCTCTGTATTTCAACGCCATTATTTTCTTTAGTAAAAACAATTTGTTGTTTCCCGACCTCGAAGCATACAAGCTTTCAAGCTTCTCCCACAATGTGCGAGCATATGTCTCCTGATCAATGTGGTTGTAAACATTTTCTTCAACAAATTGTCGAATATAGCCACACACTTGTTGATGCTCAAATTCCCATTCCTCGTCACTTTTTGAATAGGGTTTTTGAGTAGCAAAGACCGGAAGATGCAAAGCCTTTACAAACAACAAGTCTTTCATTTTATTCCGCCAAAGTTGATAATTTGTGCCATTCAACACAATCATCTTGCTTGTATTAATCTCCATAATTATTTGATACAATAACCAAGCTCTGATGCCAGTTTGTTGGGGAAAAAACCGAACAACCGAAATTAAGCAGAAGCACAACCGGTGTTCTTTCTCTCCCTATAATTCAAGTCAATAATTATGGCAAGCACAATATCACAAATATGTTTTCTAGCAGCACCAATCAACCACAAATCATCAATGCAACCACAACACAAGTAAATCGAGACAATGATATTTTTACGTGGAAAACCCCTCTAAATCAAGGGTAAAAACCACGGGACTTTAGAGTCTGATCAAAAGCTCCACTATAATCAAATGTTCAACTACAAGACTACAATATCCAACCTACAACAAGCATTCAACTCCAACAAGGCTAATAACAAGTAGTCTTTAACAAAAGAGAGTAAAATGTGAGAACATCACCAAAAATGCAGCTGCTGTAAAATGGAGATTTTGGATGCTACGGGTCTCGGATGAAAAATCCAACCGTACAAAGTCAAGATCACCAAGTCGCATAGCTGCTGTCCAAAAATCAGCTCGATCGAACCACAAATAGACTTCTGATCGAAGAGTTGATCAAAACTGCTCAAAGCTTGAAATAGTTTTTCTCTCGAACAAACCTCTGAGCTCTCTCTCTGCAATCTCTCTTTTTTCTCTCAAATCTGCCCAACACGCTCTATAATACACTAAGCCATTATTAAAGGCTTACAAAGTCAAAAACAAATAAATGTTGCAGACAAACAAACACCAACCACCCTTTGAAATTTGGGGTGTAAACGGTGTGGGTTACCCACATAGTGGGACCCTCACCCAACAATTTTATGCCAAAGACTATTAAATTCCGTACCATATCTCCAAGTCCACTTGCTGAGTGACGCTTGATTTTTTAGCTTCAAATTCATTAAATCGAGACCCCCACAGGCTTTCGGCAAACAGATAGACTCTGAACTCACCCAGTGAATAGATCGACGATCTAACGAACCCTAAATGAAGTTTGCAATCAACTTGGATAGAGTGGAGCAAATTTGATTTGGCATCGGAAATATGGATATGAAGTATAACGGTAAGTTTGAAAGAACCGACTTGACTAACATAATACGCCCAGCAAAAGATAATAGTTTAGATTTTCAACCCGCTAATTTAGATTTGATTTTCTCAACTATCGGCTTCCAAATCTGCACTAAATTCTTCGAGTGGCCTAAAGGTAAGCCAAGGTACTTACATGGGAAGCCTTCCCTTTGGAACTTAAGAATAGAGGCCCAAGCAGCAACAGTATCATCCTCCACATTAATGCCCAAAAGTTTTGATTTTCTAAGATTAAGCTTCAATCTCAAAGCTAATTCAAAACCTTGTAACACCCGAACCACATTTTTAATTTCCGTTTTACTTGTGCAGCAAAATAGGATGAGATTATCAGCAAATTGAATGTGAGATATTTCGTTGCAACTCTCCCCAATTCGAATTCCGCGAAAAAACCTTTATTCATTGCCGTATGTAATATGGAACTCAAAGATTCTGCAATGATGTTGAAGAGAAGGGAGACAGTGGTCTTTGGTAATCAATGCTCCTCAAATGAATATGTTTTTCCTCGAAGCTTGACTTGGGTACATCATTTCTATGGTTGTGGCAGCATCACTCCAGCAAAATCGCCGAGAACCACCTCCTTAGTCCAATGACAACGACCGCCGCGTCAGTCTTGTTGCTTCAATCTTATTGAGATCACCAACATGCTACAAGCCGAGCTATGGGGCCTTTTTGTTGGCCTGTAAGTTACTTGGTCCAGTGTTAATGAGCTCTTGTAAATCCAAACTGATAATTATTTGGTTGTGAAGTTAACCGAAGATGTCGATGCAAGCACGAGAACATTTACGCTGGTTTGAGCAATATGCAGGTTTGAACAACGAGGTTGGATGACTGAAATTCTTTGGGTTCCACGCGAGGGCAACATGCTCGTTGACAGTATTACTAAGATGACAGATCTTTCTTCCTTTCAGATGGCATATAACGAGTTCCCATCCCGAACCTCCAGAGTTTTGTTACACGTGATGTTTCAGATTTTCGTATTATAAATATGTTGTTATCTACTTTCATGACTTAGACCTCTCTCATTTCAATTTCAATAAAATCCGGGAGGGGAATTTATTGCTTTGGGATACTATTTGACTTCTTGTTTGAATGAGCAAAAATATATATTCTGTATTTTATGATTTTATTTCAGATTTGTTATAATGTTTTAAATTATTGTATATTAATGAGTGATTAATTATTTTCGAGTATTTATTATTCATCATGATTGGGGAAAAATCGTTTAATAAATATAAGAAAAATAGCATGATTCAAAATACGAATAATTCAATTATCTTGCAATTAAATGGTACTGTTCAAAATAATGAATACAATTATGTATAAATGAGCATCATAAGTTGTGAAGAGGATTTGATGTTAAAGTTCAGCGGCGCCATTGCGATTGATTTCATCGAGAATGACCACCAGTGCAACAACGAATGCGTAATCAACATTGGGGTATGCAGTTATTCCATAATTGTCCGCGTTAATTACAAGGCTTTTCAAGTTGTGATCTCTGTACATCTGCATTCATATCAGTACTATGCTTACTCTACTCAAACAAACTGAGATTGACTTAATCATAAGAATAAGTTAATTATTGGATTCTTTAAAATTAAGCAAATTACAATTTAATTCGGTTGAGTGTTAATTTTTTTTGGAACAATTTCTAATTAAGTGAGGACGGAGAGAAATTTGCTACTAATCTAGAACTTTTTAACAACTTGCACTAGAAATTGTTACCTGAGAGTTAAACTTAGATTTACACTTAATGCACTAATAATATTTGTTTCTACATTCTCAATGAATTTTTATATTATTAATATTAAACATAATGATTTTTTGAACCTTAAATTTTTCTAGTTTAGTTATTTTAAAATTGTAACGTATTTTTTACCCTCACACTTTTATTTTTATCATATTAACCCAAGCGAGATAGAACAATAATATAATGTTTTTCTTGTCGAGAAGGTTGGTGTCAACTATTTCATTTTTTTATTGCGTTATAAAAATTAAAAAAAAAAGTGTTAAAAATTGTTTACCTCTGCAATGACGGCGTCTCCTTGAAAAACAGTGCAGCTGGTGCCACGCCAGTTCTCTTTGATCCTGAAATCAGGCAGTGATTCCGTCGTGTTGGATGCCAAGAAAATATCTAACGAAGTGTCCGTCTTGGATTTCATCCGCAGCAGAATCAAAGACGATTTCTTCACACTGAACAGAAAATCACTCGCTTTCTCGCTTTCCCCTCTGAAAACTTTCCATCTCCTATGAACACTCATTATCTAACCAAACACAGACAAAGTGAATCACTTGAAATGGAGTATCAAATTTCACAGTTTTGCCAAGGCCATGGGGTAAAACAAGAAGGGAACCAAAATTTACCTTCTGTCTGAGAGAAACGAGAGGATTTCCATTGGCGTCGAACAAAACGCGACGATTATGGAAGCTGAACAACTTATCTCTAACCTTGAAAACAGGGTTACCATTATCGTCGGTTATGTCAAAGTAATTTTCAGCAACCGAAAATACCGTCTGCTGTATTTTAAGTTCCACGGTGTTTGGGACAATGAACTTTTCACCGATCACCACGATTGGGTCACTCTCCGCCCTATATAATCTGGCTAGAGGAGGTGCCGCTTCTGACGTTGGCAATGACAGCTCTTCTGCTGTCGCAGCTGTCATTGGATATCGATTAATCTCTTGTTCTAGGAGGAAAACGATGAGGGAAATCTATAGAAATTCTGGTATGGGATTGACAATATCTGTTGCAACATTACGCATTCTGGGTCAAATTCATTTGCCGGTCACTGCTTTTGTTTCGAACGAGGAAAAGCTTACGGGCCATGAAATATTTGTTTCAACGCATTCACATGCTACGAAACAAATTAGTCTTCACCATTTTCTCTTCTACGAACAAACAGAGGGAGAGGGAAAAAAGAAACAACCCCTTTCTTTTGTTATCTTCCTCCCCAAACAGACTGACGAACTAACTTAAAAAAAATATCTAATGATTGTGTGAATTGATGGTGTTCTCCTCACTAAATTTAGCGTGCGGTGGTTATAGGATAGGGATTCGCGGCTGATTGGCTACTGATTTGGGGTTTTCTAATATTGATGGGTGTTGGAATATCAGGCTGATTCCACAATTTAGAGGCGAAATGATTCTAATATTGCAAGAAAGAATTGTGGAGGTCATTTAGGATGAACAGAGTTGGACTAACTGTTTGGTAAATTTATTCTTTCTGTTAACGGGATTTGGTGTTTGACTCCTCAATTGCTTGGAATATGCCAAATAAGGATTCAAAACAAGGATATGGCCATATGGAGCTGGGCACGGGAATTTGTTTTTGTGTGTATGGGGTATAATATATTATAGGTAAAATTTTGATACACATATTATATAAAATTAATTTTACACAAATATGTATAAAATTTAAATTTTAAATTTCTAATCATAATCTTAAAAAAATTAAACTCTATATATTAAATACTAAATATTAACCTTAAATTTTAAACATACAACCTAAACTTTTAAACTTTAAATCCTAAACTAAAACTCCAACCCTTAAAACTAAAAGTCACAGTTTACACCGCTGTGTATTAAAGCTTCTCCATATACTATATACACAAATTTAAGGTTATGGTTAGCTCGAGTAAAGTTATATTTTTTGCGGTATTGTAAGATTTTAAAAGGCATTGTCTTTTTGTGGTTCGTTTGCCGATGGAGTTAAATTTGTTCGTATTTATTTTTAGAGTTTTTTGGTAATGTTTTTAATTTTTTCCATGTATGATTTTTGTGTGATCTAAATTGGTTAGTTTCTTGTGTCAATATCATAGGAAATTATTTAAAAATTATGTATTTAGTTTACGATGATTGTCGTAAACCCTTATTGTAATCTTGAATATTTTCTCTTTTAAATAAGTCTGGCATCTTCTATTCAAAAAAGGCTGAAAGACTCTTGAGCAAGCATATTTGGTCGGTTGGCCAAACTGTTCATCTTTGTACTCTCATATTCCTTAGGTCATAGTTTTAGACCCACTAGGAGCACCCTATTTCTTCCCCTATAGTTTTCCTCCCCTCCCCTCTAGGTAAGATTAGAATTAAAATTTGTCAAAAAAATTTAAAGCCTTTCAATGTATGATCATCTTATAATCTCGAAACGCTAGTTTCTTATTTTAGTAGTAATAGGAATATGTCTGAGTTAGGTGTTTTTGTTTACTATGATGTAAGCTTTCATCGTAAATTTAGATATTTCAATTTAAAAAAAAAAAGCTTAAAAGCCATTGCGCCATTCAAAGATTTAGTGGAGTTTGTCTTGGAATTGGGTTTCAACATACTCTAGGTGATGGGCATCGGGTATTCATTTCATCAATAGTTGGGCTGATACTGCAAGGGGTTCATCGCCTGCCATAGCGCCATTCATTGATCGAACTCTTCTTCGTGCTAAGACCCACCAACAATTAAATTCTACCACTTCAAACATGATCCTCCTCCACCAATGAAGTCTACATCGGAATCTCATTCAGATGATCCTAAGCCATCCATTGTTTCCCCCTTTAACTCACAGTTGATAAGTTGAATACCTTGAAAGCCAATGCACATGCCAACAACAGTGGTACAAAATATACTACTTTCAAAAATCATGGCTGCACATATGGCGATGCATAACTAAAGCAAGGGGTCTCTCGGATGATCAACCTACCAGGCTACACTTTCAATTGATGGTCGATTTAGGTTGAACCCTCTTCTCCCGCCTGGCTACTTTGGCAAAGTAATCTTTCAAGGTGCAGTAGCTTCTGAAGCTGGTAATCTCGAATCTGAATCATTTACTGTACTGTAAAAAGGATTCACGAACAATTAAATCATATTATTGATGAGTACTTGAGATCAGTTCTTGAGTACCTTGAACAAGTGTCTGATTTAAGCATTTTGGATAGAGGACCCCATACTTACCGATGCTCGAACCTTGTTATTATGCCAGGTGATATCGTCCGAGAAGGCAAAGTTTACATACTACCAAATCCAGCTAATGATATTTGTTATTTTGTCTTATGTTATTGCAGTTAATGTTTAGTTGAATGATTTATTTATTTTTGTTGATATAATAATCAGACAGCTTTATTAATAAACAAAAATAAATATATAACATAACTTAGAAATTTTTATTACATAAAAAATGATAAATCTAAAAATAAAAGATAAGGGCTGCACCAGTCAGATTAAACACTCTCTTTACACCAAAGAAAATCTATACGGTCCATTGTAGGAAGGATCATTGAGGAATTGTCAAAACACAATCTAGATTAAATCCTCAAAATTAACAACAACCATCTTCGCGCATATTTTCAAGAATAACAATTCGCTATAAATTACATCAACAAACAACCTAAAAGGGGATCAAACTCTACGTGACCACCGACAAAAACGAATCAGAAGCAAGCGCTGTGAGGGTCATCATACAAATACCAAAAACTTACAAAGTAACCATAGGAACGTGCCATAAGGTAGAGACATGCCATAAAGGCAGAAAAAAACGTGTCATAGAGATAGAGAAAAATGCAACAACATATGCGAAGAAAAAAAAACAAAAAAAAAAATATATATATATATATATATATATATATATATATATATATATATATATATATAAATCACCGGCGATTGACAACCAACATCAAAGCTAGTGTCACCTCCGATTAGACAAAGAACAAATAAAAAAATAACCCGCTAATTGTAATAAGTGTTTTTTGTGAAAATAGGGAAGATGAGAGATGGAGTCGCCACCGGCCACTTTGGTAGGCCAGACAACGTTAAAAATCAACCAAAGATTTAAAAAACGGTACCGCGTTGATTTGGTGTTGTCTTTGCAAGAAAATAAAAATTTGAATTTAATTTAAAATTTAATTTCAAAAAACGGTCTAAGGAGAATATTTCCGTATTTACAAAAACCGAGAAAGATGACACTTGAATGAGTCAGGATACCACTTTCTAGCCAGTTTCCGAAATAAATTGAAAAATATCCCTTAATATTAAAATGAGTTTAAGATCTAAAGAAAAACCATAAAAATATTCAAAACAAAATAATAACACAATATTCATATATATAATATAATACAGAACAAAAATAAACATATACCTAATATATATATAGTGAAAATAATAATAATATACCTATATTTAACATATACATAATATACTATACTAAATATAATTAATATACATACCTTATTTTATAAGTAATATGTAAGTGATTTTCAAATAATATAATAACTATGCACAGAATATATATAAAAAACATATACATATATATGCTATAATAATAATAATAAATTTAAAAACAGTGACTAAAATGAAAGAAAAAGAAACTAAAGAGCAAATAACATAAAGGATACGAAATGGGAGGACCAGGCGCGCAATTCTCCCTTTTGCTCTGAAAATGCGCGGGTCTGGCTTCCGGGTCGAGTTCGAGCGCGGGTCGAGGGCTTCAAAACGACATCGTCTTGATTAGGCTTTAAATAGCCATTTTCCCAAAAAAGCTTATTTGCACCATGTGATTTAAAAAAAATCTTAGCTCTCAAAATTCTCTCTTCACACGGCCGTCCGTCTCCAAAGCCTAGATCACAGCCTGATAACCGTCGCAGACGGTCGTTGATCGGCGACGGAGCATCGTTTTTCACGGCGACTGGTATGCATGAAAAAGATGCTAACAGGTTCGTTTCTGCTCCCTAATCACCGATCCAAGGTCAGATTTTTTTAAAACTCCCTTTAATTGCGTAGATCTACAAACCTGAATGGTTTTTTTATTTTGTATAGATTTTTTTACCTTTTTCGTGTTATTTTTTTGCTTTGATCTTTTCTTTTTCTTTTTTGTTTGAATCAGAAATGGACTAGAGAACTCCCATTTTTTATTTGAAAATCCCCTTTTTTATTTGAACTGAAAAAGCCCCCCTTTACACTCGGTTTCATCTGGGTTTATATACCTGATTACATGTATTTAAAAACAATAATAAATCTGGTTACATCTCTCTTTTCAAATATGATATCTTGTTTTTTCAGATGTGTATATAATCATGTTTCCTTTTTGCTTTTGCAGGTCTGAAATGCGGCTTGGCAGGGCGGTGGAGTCAGGTGGCTAGGGCAGTGGTGGTGGCCGGGATTGGAGCGTGCATCGCACGGCTGGTGGGTGGCCAGCACGTGCGATGCATGCGCAACAGTTGAAGAGGCAAATGGGTAAGGGGAAGAGGGCGGTTGAGATAGGGATAAGCAACTAGGGTTATTTTTTTAGGGTTTTTAGGTTAGGATATAATTTAATTGGGTCTGATGGGTTATTTGGGTGTAAAGGGATATGGGTTTTAAATGGGTGAACGAGTTATTTGTAAAGGGTATGGACTTGGTTCTGGGTTTGTAATGGTTAATTTGTAATTGTACTGATAATAAGAGTTTGGGTTGGGTTATCATATTGGGTTAAATGTATGGGTTAAGGAAATAAAAAGACCTATTTTTTTACTCTTGGAATGGGTTTGGTTTTGGGCTTAGGCCTAGACAAAAATGGGTTATGATAGCTGCCCCTCTTTACTTATTGTTGTGTAACAAGAATAGAGCAAAGAAAAAAGAATAACCATTTTTGTCCGGTCAGGTTTGGTTTTTTTCTCCGACCACCGTCTTTTCTTCTTGGGCTCCACTTGATCTTCTCAGCCGCTCTTGTAGGCAAAATCTTCAAATTGGGGCTTCGTTAGGGAAGCAAAATAAGTTCAGCTTGCTACGACTCTGACGACGATGCAATACCTGAAGAAAATTTGACCTAGCTGTAACACTGACGAAGAGACAAGGTCTGCAAAACTTGATCCGACTGCAACACTAATGAAGAGGCAGGATCGAAGGTTGGAGGTTCTGACATTTGATTTGGCTACAACACCGATGAGGAGACAAGATCGAAATGTGAAGGTTCTGATATTTGATCCAGCTGCAACACTGACGAAGAGGCAGGATCGAATGAAGGCTTTGATGTTTGATCTAGCTACAACACTGACGAAGAGACAAGATTTGACAGAATTCTTCTTTTTCTTTTCTTCTTTTCTTCTTTTTTTTGTTTCTTTTTTTTCTTGCAACAACATTTATGAGGAGGGGAAAAGGTTAACAAATTTTGACCTAGCTACATCACCGATGAAGAGGCAATGTCTATAGTTAGTAAGGTTGATCCAGCTACGACACCGATGAAGAGGTAGGATCAGGAGTTAGTGAATTTGTTCTAGCTATAACACCGACGAAGGGGCAAGACTAGGAGTTAGTAAAGTTTGACCCAACTACAACACCGACGAAGAGGCAAGGTCCAGAGTTAATGGGGTTGATCCAGCTACGACACTGACGAAGAGGCAGGACTAGGAGTTAGTAAATTTGGTCTAGCTACAACACCGCCGAAGAGGCAAGACTAGGAGTTAGTAAGGTTTGACACAGCTACAACACCGACGAAGAGGCAAGGTCTGGAGTTAATAGGGTTGATCCAGCTATGACACTGACGAAGAGGCACCGACGAAGAGGCAAGACCAAGATTTGACCGAGCTGCAACACCGAAGATGAGGCACGGTTTAAAAGGTTTTGATCCAGCTGCAATATCGACGAAGAGGTAGGATCGGAATTTTGGTACATTTGGTCCAGCTACAACACTGGCAAAGAGGCAAGGCCATGATTTGATCGAGCTACAACACCAACGAAGAGGCACAGTCTAAAGGTAACAAGTTCTGATCCAGCTACAACATCGACGAAGAGGCAAGACCAGAGGATGAAGCTTCTGATTTTGACTTTTTTAATATTTTTTATTATTTTTTTGAAACAAATATTTCTTTTTTGGATTTTTAATTTTTTGATTTTTTTCTGATTTTGAGCTACAACTACAAGAATGAGATAAGATCAAACGAAGAAGTTTGGTTGAGCTGCAACATTGACGAAGAGGTAAAACCTGGATTGGGTTTGATCCGCTACACCACTAACGGAGAGACAGAATCCGGACTAAGTTGGTTATCCACCACTAACGGAGGCATAACCCACAAGATGCTTGATCCGTTACACCACCGACGGAGAGGCAAGATCTGGACAATATGGGATCCACTACACCACTGACAGAAAGATGAGATCCAAGGGAAAAATTGATCTAAATACCAATGACGACGAAATAAGATCTTTAAAAATTTGATCTGCCACACCACTGACGGAGAGGCAAGATCTAAAAAATGCAGGACCTGCTACATCACCGATGAAGAGATGAGATCCGGAAAAAAATTTTGATCTGTTGCCATCAATGGAGAAACGAGATCTTCAAAATGTTTGATCTAAAATGATACCCAAAGGAAAATTTGATCTGCAACACCACTGACGGAGATGCAGAATCTTGATTAAACTGGCCCCCCACTAACAGAGGAGAGATCGGGTAAAGCTGATTCTGCTACTTCATGGAAGGGAGTCATGACCTAAAAGCAAAACAAAACATTAGTTATTAATTTGTTCGGAAAATTTTACCGATGTTACCTGGATGTTTAAGCTTTCAGCGCATATTCGGCTTCCTTTGTTGTTTCCCCCGCAGTTGAGGTTCTTTAGTCTCTTCCTTAGACATGTTTGTATGTTCACGCCAAAAACAAATGTAGCATGAATGCTCCTAATTTTATGTCTAATGCATGTGTCTAGCCTAAATGCATGATGACTTAAATGCATATACAATGCATGCAGTCAATGCAGACGGTCTCAATGAACACTAAACTGTTCGAAAAAATAATGCAGGAAAAACACTATGCAGGAAAAATCAGTGCAGAAAAAGTGCAACAATGATTTGAACAGCAGCAGAAAAAAAAGAACAACAGTGCAGTTTGGTTCGAAACAATGTAGAAAAATACAGTAAAAAGAAAAAAGCATTGCAGAACAGTAAATTGTTCGAAAAAAATGAAAAAAGGTTCGAAAGAAAAAAAGAGAAGAAGAAAGAATGAGCATTGATTTTGATTTCTTTGGAATAATTTTTCTTTGTCTTTAATTTTAACCCCGTTCTTTGGCCTTTTATCCTACCCGAACCTTAGCCCCATTACAACCCTTTTTAAAGACCTCTTGATTTTTGCATTATGTTCATACTTAGTAGTGGAGATAGGATTTAGTTACAAGCCTATGGTAATGCTTTAATTAATTTTGGTTTGAGCGAGTTACTTTACTCTAAACACTTTGAGCGAAATGAGTGAAACCTTGTAGGGTACTAGGGTTTGTTTTATTGTTATTGACATGTTATTGAAATGTCTAACTTTTGCTAAACTGCTTCTAGTCTTGCCATTTTCCGATTATTTCTTAATTTCATACATGTTTAGATGCTAATTCATACCGAAATCTTAGAGACTTCATGAAATTAAGGATAAGGACTTAAACTCTGATATGTTAGTTGAGAGATACTTGAGGACAAGCATCAAATAAGTGAGGGGGAATTTAACGAGTAGTTAAATTGGTCACTATTTCATCTTAATTATGCCTTTAATGGTAGGAATATGGTGCCAATTTGGGATTTATTATGTAATTTTTCGTACAGGTCTTAAAATCTGGAAAATAAATTGAAAAGAGGCTGAATTCTACAGTTTTTATTTTTCTATAGTCATGGCTGGATTAGTGGGCATGAAAGGGCTGACTGGACGACACGTCAGCAACTTCTAGAAGATGACGTCAGCAGCGCCGGATAGCTTATCAGCCTTGATTCGGATAACTTATCAATCGAGATTTAAATTTAAACTTGGGATTTATCTTTTGTATTTAATTTGAATATTTTAGGATTTATCTTTTATCACCTTAGGTTATTTTTAGGGTTTTTAAAATACTATAAATACCCATTTGGGGTGAACTCAAGAATCATCTCTCATTCTTGGCTTGTTTTTACCTTTGAAGTTTATAAAATCTTTTTCTTTTCACTCTTCATTTTAGTTTTTTTTTACTTTGTTTTAAAATGCTAAGTATGATTTCTTTCATAATCATGCTTAGCTAAATTTTCTATTAGCCAAGGGCTTAAAGCGAAGCTTCAATTCACCTCGTGAGAATTAAAAATGTGCTTAATAAACTTTGTTTTACATTCTCAATTTTTCTAAAAACTTAGATCGGCAATCGGTCTTTCTATTAAAATCTTTTCGTTTTCTTTTCAAAAAGCTAGCATTGATTTGATTGTTGTTGAGATTTACAGTGGGAGGAAGAATCGACGATAGTCATGGTTTCAACTTCCTATGAACACACTTAGCGGCATATTCGCTAAGAAAAAATTGAGAACGGATTCGATTCTCATCGAGACAACATAATCCGAGTTGGGTTTTTTCCAAAACTTTAAAACCGTTTTATTCTAACGGCGATAGACGTGGTTAGTCTAACCAGAAAACTGGAATCTAAAAATTGATTTTAGATTATCAGTTTACAGGAGAGAAAAATAAGTTACAAGTGTTGGGCCTTGTAGACTGTAACCGACATGTATTCGGAGTTGAAAAATTCTTTTTCGATGAACATTTGAATTAAAGCGGAACAAAAGCCTGAGGCTAATTATTTTAATCGATTTATTTTCGCCTCATTATTTTCGTAGTAATTTTACTCATATCCCTAGTTATCTCGTTCAAACCCCCTCATTCACTAAATTACCTCGCAACAGTCAGGATCAGAACAACAGTATTTCAGAAACTCCTAAATCCTTGTGGGCCGACACCTTCTTCTCTATACTATGATATTTTATATTTATTCTGAGATTTTGGAATATTTATTTGACAATATACGACGAATGTCAAATTGGCACCGTTGCCAGGGACGACTACAAAGTTACTGATTATTTTTGTTTGATTTATGACCATGAGAAATCCAGGAGAAATAGTAGATTACAACCCGGAGATTGAATCACTAGCCCGAAGACTGCACGCCCAGACACTTCGGGAAAATAAACAAAGACTATGACAACAACGACTAGAACGTGATCTAGAATTAGCATTTGAAGCCAAAATACAATTCAACCACACCAACGAAGAACAAGTTCCGATGGAAGACGACGATCGAACTATCCAACAACTCATTGCTACACCTGATGATAACCAACCGATATGCATTACATTCCTGAATGGCACAACGCCATTCGCACTCAAGACGGGTTTGATACACATTCTACCAACTTATCACGGCTTGCCGAACGAAAATCCTCACAAGCACCTCAAAGAGTTCTGTATGGTTTGTTTGAGTACAAAATCGTAGGGAGTTTCTGAAGATCAAATAAAACTTCGTGCCTTTCCCTTTTCTCTAGCTGATATTGCCAAAGATTGGCTATTTGATTTTCTTTCCAACTCGGTCACAACTTGGACTGACATGGCTCACCTTTTTCTTGACAGGTTTTTCCCAGCAGCTATGGCAAGCGAGCTAAGGCAAAGTATCTTGAGTACCCGACAGAAGGATACCGAATCTTTGTATGACTACTGTGAGCGTTTCAAAAAGCTATGCACAAACTATCCACAACACGGTTTGTCCGAACAAACGCTTCTCCAGTATTTCTACGAGGGGTTAACGCCTATGGATATGAAGGTGATCGATGCAGCAAGTGGAGGAGCACTTGTTAACATGACTCCAACCGCGGCAAGGACCTTTATATCTACCATGGCCTAACTCACAACGATTTCACCATTCAAGTGAACCCTCTCGATGAGTTCACGAGGTAAGTACCGCTTCTTTAGAAAATAAAATCGACAAACTAGCTGACATTGTTCAATCCCTCGTTGCGGATAAAAGAAATGCAGCTAGACTTTGCGGGATATGCACGAGTCCAGAACATCCAACGGATTGCTGCACGATGATTCAAGAAGAAGATACTGCACAAGCAAATGCCATAGGGAATTATGCCGGACCTCCCCAGAGACAATATAATCCCAACGCAAACACGTATAACCCGGGATGGAAGAATTACCCGAATTTCAGTTATGCGCAAAACCAAAGGCAAAATCATCCATACCAGCAGAAATAGCCTTATCAGCAGCAAATGCCATCTTTAGAGTCTATCGTTGAACATTTGGCGATATCCCAAGAGAAGTTTCAGAACCGCACCGAAGCCCATCTACAAGAGTTGGACAAGCAAATGAGCCAACTGGACTAGACAGTAGGGCGACTCGAGACTCAAGGTAAATATCCCTCACAAACTGAACCGAACCCAAGGGAGAACGTCAACGCCATCACACTTCAAAGTGGCACTGTCATTGAACCAAGAACCACGGAAGTAGATACTAAAAAGAAAGGCAAAGAGAAAACATCATCCACCACTGAGCAAGGTACTTCCGATTCACCTCCTGAACCTTCTCCTTACGCCGTACCACCTCATTTCCTATCGAGATTAGTAAAACGAGACAAACAAGCTGAAGAGAAGGAGATCCTTGATGTGTTTCGAAAAGTAAAAATCAATATCCTACTCCTTGACGTGATCCGAAAAGTACCTAAGTATGCCAAGTTCCTAAAAGATCTGTGCACTAATAAAAGACGGTTTACCGAAATCGAGAAAAGAACCTGGGAGAACACGTTTCTGCAGCTTTTCAGCGAAGGCTACCACCAAAGTTAAAGGACCAAGGTATGTTTGCCATTCCCTGCAAAATTGGTAATGTTGGTATAAAACGTGCAATGTGCGATTTAGGGGTTTTTATTAATGTTATGCCCCTTTTCACTTTATAACTCACTATCTGCTGAGCCCTTGAAGGATACAAAGGTAACTATACAAGTAGTTGATCGGTCTATAATATACCCGGAAGGACTCCTCGAGAATGTTCTAGTAAAGGTAAATGACCTTATCTTTCTGGTAGATTTCTATGTGATAGATATGGAAAATGATCGGTCCAACACTTCTTCAGAGATTCTTCTTGGCCTTCTATTTCTAAGCACTGCACATACAAAAATCAATGTAAGAAGTGGGATTCTTACGATGGAATTCGATGGCGAGGTGGTAAAATTCGATGTTTACAAAGCAATAAGATACCCTGATAATATCGATAGTTTAAATTTTGTTGACATTGTTGAACCTGCCATTGAAGAATTCTTTGCATCTAACTTTATTGATGATATGTGCAGAGAAATCGAGAGATTTGAAGATGACATCATGGAGTGCGGGAAATTTTTTTCAATTAATAATGAATTAAGTCTTACTCCATTGAAATCTAAACTTTTACCTTCAGTTTTGCAGGCACCAGAAGTCGAGCTTAAGCAATTGCAGGATCACCTCAAATATGCGTTTCTGGGAGAAAATGAAACCTTACCGGTAATTATCTCAAATAAGCTGTCAAAAGAAGAGGAAGATGATCTAGTGATGGTGTTACGCGCACACAAAGAGGCCATCGGATGGACCATCGCAGATATAAAAGGACTTAGCCCCTCAACTTGTATGCACAAGGTAAAAATTGAAGAAGGGGCAAAACTATCATGACAAGGTCAACGCCGGTTGAACCAACTAATGATGGAGGTTGTGAAAAAAGAGATACAAAAACTCATCGATGCAGATATAATCTACCCAATCTCAGATAGCGACTGGGAAAGCCCAATCCACGTGGTGCCAAAGAAAACTAGAGTTACGGTAATCCGAAACCCGAAAGGTGAGTTAGTTCCAACAAGAGTACAAAATGGTTGGAGAGTCTGCATCGACTACAGGAAGTTGAATTATTTAACTCAGAAAGATCATTTCCACTTCTATCTATAGATCAAATGATAGAGCGTTTAGCCGGTAAATCTCATTACTGATGCCTTGATGGATTTTCAAGTTTTTTCCAAATCCCGGTAGTACTAGAAGATCAGGAGAAAACGACTTTCACTTGTCCCTTCGGCACTTTTACTTATCGACGGATGCCCTTCGGCCTTTGTAACGCGCCTGCAACATTCTAGAGGTGTATGCTTAGTATCTTTTCAGATTACGTCGAGAAAGGAATCGAGGTTTTCATGGATGACTTCACTATATAGGGTAGTTCATTTAACGAATGCCTTTTAAATTTAACTAATATACTTAGACGTCGCCTAGAGTTCAATCTTGTGCTAAATTACGAAAAATGTCATTTTATGGTCGATAAAGGGTTAGTTCTTGGCCATATAGTTTCTTTAAATGGAATTGCTGTCGATAAAGCAAAAACTGATATTATACGCTCACTTCCTTACCCCACAACTGTGAGGGAAATTCATTCTTTTCTCGGTCATGCAGGATTTTACCGTAGGTTCATTAAGGATTTCTCAAAGATAGCTCAACCTTTATGCGGATTACTTCAGAAGGATCAAGTCTTTGATTTTGATGAGAAATGCAAGGATGCATTCGATGTACTTAAAGAAAAACTCGTGTCAGCACCAATTGTTCAACTGCCCAATTGGGAATATCCATTCAAACTCATGTGCGTCGCGTCGGATACTAGCGTTGGAGCTGTTCTCGGCCAAAAGATTGGGAAAGAACCCCATGTTATAGCTTACGCATCTCGCACCTTGGATCTAGCCTAGAGAAACTATTCTACAATAGAAAAAGAACCGTTTGCTATTATTTTTGCTTTAGAAAAATTTCGATCATATTTGCTTGGCACTAAAATTATTGTGTTTTCTGATCATGCAGCCTTGAGATACTTGATTAGCAAAAAGGAGGCGATACTGAGACTCATCCGATGGATCTTGCTTCTTCAGGAATTCAATTTGAAGATTAAAGATAAAAAGGGATGCGAAAACCTCAAAGCCGATCAGTTGAGTCACATTCCCCTTACCGCGTCAGATCCACCGATTAACGATAAGTTCCCTGAAGAGAGGTTGATGATAGCGCAATGAACTACACCATGGTTCGCATTTATGGTCAATTACTTGGCCACAGGTAAGTTACCACAAGATTTACCGAGATCTGAAATTAACCGACTAAAGCGAGAGTCCAAATTTTATATTTGGGATGATCCTTACCTTTGGAAGCATTGCTCGGATCAGGTACTTAGGCGATGTTTCACCGAAGATGAGGTAAATTCAATCCTAAACTTTTGTCATACTTATTCTTGTGGCGGTCACTTTGGACCAAAGCGAACTGCGCACAAAATTCTTGAATGCGGTTTCTTCTGGCCTAACATCTTTCGTGACACATATTTATTTTGTAAATCTTGTGAAAGATGTCAACGTGTAGGAAATCTCAGTCGTAGAAATGAAATGCCTCTTACCCCGATTTATGTATGCGAAATTTTTTATGTGTGGGGAATTGATTATATGGGTCATTTTGTTTCTTCAATAGGGAATTTTTACATTATTCTTGCTGTAGATTATGTGTCTCGGTGGGTGGAAGCTAAGGCTACCAAAAATAATGATGCTAAAAACACGGTTAATTTTCTTAAAGATTTTATTTTTTCCAAGTTTGGCACACCACGGGCGATAATAAGTGATAGAGAGAAGCACTTTATCAATCGGGTAATTGACACTCTCATGAAGAAATTTGGCGTAACTCTGCGAATTGCAATGTCTTACCATCCGCAAACCAACGGGCAAGCGGAAGTTTCAAACTGAGAGATTAAATCGATACTTGAGAGAATCGCCAAGCCAGATCGAAAAGACTGGAGTGTGAAATTAACTGATGCATTATGGGCATATCGTACCGCGTATAAAGGCCTTATTGGAATGTCTCCATATCGCCTTGTTTTCGGTAAGCTGTGTCATTTGCTGGTTGAATTGAAAAACCACGCGCATTGGGCGGTCCAACAATGAAACATGGAAATGGATGCAATCGGCGAAGCGCGTAAATTGCACATCCAAGAACTTGAGGTAATCCGTAGAAACGCTTATGATAGTACACAAATATTTAAAGAAAAACTAAGGATTTTCATGATCGTAACATTTCTTATAAATCTTTTTCTATCGGTCAAAAAGTTTTGTTGTTTAATGTTGTGCGTAATAAGTGCAACGCAATTGTGCAAGTATACACGTTGTAAGTTATAGTATAAAAGATATCGTCTCCACATGGATTGGTGCCACTTCAAGAATCTAGTCTCTTGCATTGTAAAAAGTAAAGACACAAATAAAGGATTATAGGAGTTTAACTAATAACTAAACTAGAAGGCAATAAAGTAAAAGAATAAATAAGATCAAATGAGAGAGATAGGCCAGGTTATCGTGAGTTGAGGTGTGATAGCCGATTGGATCGTCTTGGTAAAAGAGTGCACGGGCAACTCAGTTGCCGTGGCAACTTGCACAACGGGGTTGCCTTGGCAACTAATCGATGGTTGCCTGGGCGACTAGTTGGGCAACTACTTGGGTGTCTGGGCAGCAACCTTCAAGGTTCGGCAGAGCGTTCTTCAATGGTTTTTTCTTATCCCTAAGTCGAAACTCTAGCTACTTGTTCATGCCTTGATAATACATCCCTGCGTGAATCAAGGGTGAACAACAACCAATCTTGGGCTCCTCTTAGCCGTTGAAATCCTTAACTTATTCCTAAGCCGGATTAATCTTCACCATCAATAGATTAAGTAAATATCATATTCATTCGTTTCTTGAATCTAACTCTCCCGATATTAGATAAATAGATGAAGTTACGAGATCCTCTCCCAATTCACTCGCAAACAAGAATAAGAACTAAGAATGAATAAACCTTGAATAGAAAAGTGCAAACTCTTATTACCTAAACAAAATCCAATAGTTTCTCACAACCACAAAACACAATAAGCATAGCCAAATAGATTTAGTTCATGGCTAGGTTCCAAAGAAACACAAGATAAATAATCCCTAGCATGAACCTAATTGAACAAGAAAGAAAAAGATAAAGAATTGAAGCTTGTCGAATTCTCATTGCCCTAGATGCTTGTCGAAAATTCTCTCCTCTTGCTCTCTCCCTCAAGTTGACGATATGGCCTCTAATTTATAGGGCTAGGTCAAAGTCCTTCTTTGAGGAGGAAGTTAAGTTGGAATTAAATTATCTTTAAAGAATATAATTCTTTATTATAATTATATTCCTACTAGAACTTCTCCTATCTTCTTGGAATTTAATTCTTCTTTAATCTCTTCATGGAAATCAAATTCCTTTGGGATTTGGCTTTGCTCCACGTCATCTTGGGCTTGTCTAGTCATCAATTTCGACTACCATATCACCTTGTTCTTTGTCGACAATTGCCCTGGCAACTGGCTCGGCGTCTCCTTCATACATTGCCCTGGCAACTAGCTTGGCATCTCCTTCATGCATTGCCCTGGCAACTAGCTCTAGCCTTGCTTTGGCAAGTGATCCTGTACATACACACAAAACACACCAAAGCAGCATCTTTTCCCACAAAAACTACCAAGTTATGTAATCAAGCTCAACGATGGAAGGAAATATGGATTAATGCATGAATGGCTAATTATGCAACTAACATGAGCTTAAGTCTAACAATAATATGAGTAAAAAGGGTAAGAAAAATAGTACTTTTGAACACTTATCACACCCCCAAACTCGAACTATTGCTTGTCCTCAAGCAATGCAAACTAACAATTACCTGCCAAGACTTCAATTTTCACAAACTTAGCTTTGAACTTGATTTCAATTCTCAGAACCGGGGCACAAAGTATGATTGGCTTTTCATTTTTCGGAAAACTTAGGAGTTACATGGAATCAAACTATAATTCTTGTGAGTGTGTGTGGAGTTGTGTGCAAGTTGATTTTTCAGATTCTATGCAAACAAGAGGTTTTCAAATTACTTTATTGGGTTCTTTTTAACATGTTTTAACTAGAGCCAATTTTGGGCACCTCTAGTGTTTTATTTTTAGTTTTATTCGACTAAAGCCGGTTTTGGGCACCTCTAGGAAAAAAATTTTTAGCACATACTATAGCCAGTTTCGGGCACCTCTAGTGATCAATTTTTTTAACACATGCTAGAGCCAATTTCGGGCACCTTTAGCATTCATCCAATTTTTATTCTAATCCCCCAATTTGTTAATTATCAACCTAAGTTCACTAGAATTCCTTAAATCAATCAAACCACAACAGTGTTTCATCAAATTTAGCATCATAGTAAAATTCTAAATTTTTCCATGGTTATCCTAGAATTAAAATTCTATCAATTAAGTGCATTGGCAAAGTATCATCGGATATTCATCAAATCTAAGCAATTCTTGTTCCAAGTAAAGGCATGTCAAGCAATTTATGTATCCTAAATGTAATACTTAAGATGAATGTAACTAAACATGGTAACTACTAATAACAATCCCCCCCAAACTCGAGTGAGGCATTATCCTCAATGCATGTATTAAATAACGAAAAATAAAATGCAAACGAAGACTTACTCCGAGAGTTCGTCATCGTGGATGATTAGTTTTCTTTTGGTCGGTGATTCTATTGCTTGAACGCGATGGTTGTTTTCTTGTTGCCGGTGGTGGAATCGATCCTCGTACGGGGTTGTCCTCACCGTCCTCTTCATCAGTGTCATTGGCTTTTCGCTTGGAGAATTCAATTGATGCGGTCTTTGTTGGTGCAATGGAGGACTCGTCCGAATCTGAAAAATCAGAAAATGATTCCGTAGAAGTTGATTCGGGAATACGTGCTTTACCTTTGGCTTTTGCAGTGGTTACCAGGATGTTTTTAGCTTTGGTTGCCGTGGCATCTTTAGGGTTGGTTGCCGGGGCATCTGCTTCATTGGTTGCCAGGGCAAGGATCTCGGCAGGAAAGATTGGGAACGACACATGATTGTCTGGGTACTTTTCCAGGATGACTTGGGTGATGGCACTGTTGTGCTCTTCATGTACCGCATGAACATTAGTTGCCGGTCTTCAATTTGCCTTAGGTGGCTCGCCAATGGTTGCAAGAATGCTTCAAAGTGTCCCGGGGTTGATGGCCGAGTTGCCCGGGCGTTAGGTGCTTGGGCATTAGGGATTGCTGGGGCGGTAGGATTTGCAGCGGCAATTGGAGGCCTTGAAGATTTTCCCGGTGCCTCTCCCATTAGCTTTCGGATTTGTGCTTGATTCCAACCGGACTTTGGTAGGGCCTTTTCATCGGTGGACTCACTTGGGACATGCATCTCCTTACAAAGATTAGAAATTAAGCAAGGGAAGAAAAGAGAACCCTTATCTTTTGAGCTACATACAAAAATCTCATCACAAATAATTTTTCCAATGTTAATGATACGATTATGCAAAATAGAATGTATGAGCAAAAGACGTGGTATATCAACGGTAGTATTGTGTGTGGTGGGCATTAAAGACGTTTTAACAAACATATTCCATAGTTTTGGCTCGGGTTGAGTGAGTTCTTGAAGCACATTGTCGAGTTGCTTGGGCGTGATTTGATCAACGAAGGCTTGATGCTCGTCATTCTCAATGTAAAGCTCGTAAAAGGTGTTGACATTTTCGGGGCTTATGAGTATGGCCTTGTCACGAACAAAAACATAAGGATTATCCGGGTTAGGTGAGTGAGCATAGAATTCTCTTACCCATGAGATGTTGCCCGGTTCCGGTTGATGGCAGAAGATTTGCCACTTTTGATGTGCAATCCTCTCGAAGATGAATGGTTCAAGGCCGAAATCTTGACGAGAGTTGGAGTATTCAAAGCCTTGTTCTTCATGAATCTTCCAGCTTTCAAACTTGGAGTGAAATCTTTCTTGAACCACCGGTGTAGCAAACTTCTTGTATCTTGGTTCTTTGGAGGAACTTGGATGAACTAAAAATTTAATTTTGGATGCCATGGATGATCTTGGTTGTGAGTTTTGTAAAAACAAAGAAAATAAAAGAAACTAAAGAGTTGCAAGATAAAAAGTAGGAATAGGTTAAGGGTGATGGGTTTTATAGAAAAGATAGGTGGTAAATATGGTGGGTGGGATTAGGGGAAGACAAAAAAGAGGGTTTTGGGTTATGGGAAGGGTGACGGCAATGGGGGTTTGATTAGGGTAAGTTGGAGGCTTTATATAAGCCTTAGATTCAGCTAATTAATTTCCTTGTTGAAGATGTTTTCCTTCTTGGATTAAAATTCCTCTTTATCTTGAATTCTTTTCCTACAATTCAAAGACAAATCAAATAAGGATTAAAATTAAAGATAGACTAATAAAAGAAAATAAATAAATATGTGTAAAGGGATTCTTAAACTTAAAAAGATAAAAAAAAAGAAAATTTATCCTGAAAAATATAATAATAATCGGGAAAAATAAAAGAAAATAGTTCGAAAAAAACTAAAAAGTAAATAAAATAAAAAAAAATAATTGAAAATAATAAAAATAAAAATAAAAAATAAAAATAAAATATCAAAGGGAGAGCATGCTCATGCATCTCCTAAGTTGACCACTTCTTTGTTACGTTCCACATGGGTACCATTGTAGTGCTTCAATTTTTGTCCATTAACTTTGAATTCATGGTTGTCAGAGATGGACTTGATTATCACGGCACCACGGGAGAATAGTTTGACAACTTCGAATGGTCCCGACCATCTTGATTTCAGCTTTCCCGGGAAAAGTTTTAGCCGAGAATTGAATAAGAGAACTAGTTGCCCTGGCATGAATTGCCGCGACAATAGTTTCTTGTCATGCCATCGCTTTGTTTTCTCCTTGTAGATTCGTGCATTGTTATAGGCGAGTGCACGGAATTCTTCTATCTCATTGAGGTCCAACAAACGCTTTTGTCCGGCACTTTCCCAATCCATATTCACGGTCTTGATTGCCCAGTATGCCTTGTGTTCGATTTCCACCGGTAGATGACATGTTTTGCCATAGACAAGTCGGAAGGGGGACATACCTAAGGGTGTTTTGAATGCAGTGCGATATGCCCAAAGTGCGTCATCTAGTCTTAATGACCAATCCTTCCTGGAGGGATTTACAACTTTCTCGAGTATACCCTTCAATTCCCGGTTGGAAATTTTTGCTTGCCCGTTTGTTTGTGGGTGATATGCCGTGGTGATCTTGTGTGATATGCCGAAGCGTTGCAACATCTTGGCAATTAGTCTGTTGTCAAAATGCTTGCCTTTGTCATTGATAATTGCTCTCGGCATCCCAAACTGTGTAAATATGTTTTTCTGCAAGAATCATTGCACGGTCTTGGAATCGTTGTTGGGAACTGCAGCTGCCTCCACCCATTTAGACACGTAAAATCACATTGCTAGAGGTTGCCGAATGAAGATGGGAAAGGTCGCATAATTAGCCATTCATGCCGAATGAATCAAGGGTGAACAACAACCAATCTTGCGCTCCTCTTAGCCATTGAAATCCTTAACTTATTCTTAAGCCGGATTAATCTTCACCATCAATAGATTTAATAAAGATCATATTCATTCGTTTCTTGAATCTAACTCTCCCGATATTAGATAAATAGATGAAGTTACGAGATCCTCTCCCAATTCACTCGCAAACAAGAATAAGAACCAAGAATGAATAAACCTTGAATAGAAAAGTGCAAACTCTTATTACCTAAACAAAATCCAATAGTTTCTCACAACCACAAAACACAATAACCATAGCCAAATAGATTTAGTTCATGGCTAGGTTCCAAAGAAACACAAGATAAATAATCCCTAGCATGAACCTAATTGAACAAGAAAGAAAAAGATGAAGAATTGAAACTTGTCGAATTCTCCTTGCCCTAGATGCTTGTCAAAAATTCTCTCCTCTTTCTCTCTCCCTCAAGTTGACGATATGGTCTCTAATTTATAGGGCTAGGTCAAAGTCCTTCTTTGAGGAGGAAGTTAAGTTGGAATTAAATTATCTTTAAAGAATATAATTCTTTATTATAATTATATTCCTACTAGAACTTCTCCTATCTTCTTGGAATTTAATTCTTCTTTAATCTCTTCATGGAAATCAAATTCCTTTAGGATTTGGCTTTGCTCCACGTCATCTTGGGCTTGTCTAGTCATCAATTTCGACTACCATATCACCTTGTTCTTTGTTGACTATTGCCCTGGCAACTAGCTCGGCGTCTCTTTCATGCATTGCCCTGACAACTAGCTCGGCATCTCCTTCATGCATTGCCCTGGCAACTAGCTCTAGCCTTGCTTTGGCAAGTGATCCTGTATATACACACAAAACACACCAAAACAACATATTTTCCCACAAAACTACCAAGTTATGTAATCAAGCTCAACGATGGAAGGAAACATGGATTAATGCATGAATGGCTAATTATGCAACTAACATGAGCTTAAGTCTAACAATAATATGAGTAAAAAGGGTAAGAAAAATAGTACTTTTGAACACTTATCATTTAACTCCAAACTTAAACTTTTTGTAGGAAAACTACGATCAAAGTGGCTCGGGATCTTCATAGTTACCTAAATCTTTCCTCATGGCACGATCGAAATTAAAGATGGCTCAGGAGCAAAATTCAAAGTTAACGGTCAGCGACTAAAACCATATTATGAAATAACTCCGGTTGGTTTCGTCGAAGAAATCATTTTGGAAGAACCTGTAGTCTGAATCAGGTCGTCGAGCTAAATGACATTAAATAAAGCGTTGAATGGGAGGCAACCCATTTTTACTTTAATTAGTTTTTATTTTCTTCGCTGAAATTTTCTTTATTTTTATATTACTTCTCTATTTTATTTTTTGCTTTAAATCGTCTGGTATTCTTTGTTGCTGATCAGGTTTTGCATATATACAGGTTTTGCTGCACTCTGTGAAACAATAAAAAATGCTATGGTGCACAATAGCACCTCCCTTACCATTCGGTGCACTATAGCTGGCCCCAACCCTTTCAATTTCAAATTTCAGAACCCAATCTCTCTATCATACTCGGTCAGCTTTGACCCAATCCTATTTCTTTTTGAAATTCCATGGGCCCTACTTGTGGTAAGTTATCACAATCCTTTCCAATTTCAACTTTTCTCTCACGTGATTTTTTTGTTCCTTCCCCAAACCTAACACATTTCTTTATTCTCTTCTTTCTCAACCGTTTTCATCAACAATCACCCATCTTCTTCAACCTTCTTCGAGCTTTCATCATGGTGAAAACATGAGAACATGCTTGCCATCTCCCTCAGACTCACGAGCCAGTCGTCCTCGACGACCGTCGATGATTTGCACCGTCGTAGTTCATGGCTGTGCTCAGCGATTCTGAATCACAACCAGCACCTCCTCCTCATGGCTTTGCAACGCAGTCACGACGAACCACACATACATCATCTGAGCATGAGCTGGGGCCAGCCTCAGCTATTCCTCAGTTTGTTCCCATCCCAGCGATTCCGACTCGCTTCCTGCACCTCCGCTGCCTCCCTCACGTTGCAGCCGAGGACGACAGCAGCAGGCGGCCGCATCTCAGTCGCACGAACCAGAACCGACACCCATTCCCTCTACTAGTCGATCTTCTCGGCCGATGGACAGCAACAACACTATCGGTTCCTCTCGTACTCGGTCGCCACGTACTCAGCTAGCGCCATCATCCCTATTTTTTCACTCCATACCGATCGCCTCCTCCTTCCAATACATGCCCGATGCCACTTGGAGTTTCCAGTCACAAAGGGGCATCATTCGTGGATGATGGCGACGCCATCCTTCCACTCGGTTGCGGACGTTGCCCCTTCATTGTCGATGCCCTCGGCAACAACCAACCAAGAGGATGAGGTAAACTCTACTCCTATTTTTGTTCCACCGTTACTAATTTTCCATTCGATTTATGATTACACAGAAAATTTTGACACTGGTTTTCACATGGGAGCGAATCAGCCGAATGTTGAGAATAATCAGCACGCGTCACCTCATTCGACCAATGAACGTCCAGGATCACCACCGCTCGTAGCAAGTTTAGAGGATAGTGTCATTCCGAACGAATAACCCAATTCGGAATAGCGTTCAAAAAGTTATCGACGTGGTTGTAGGTATTCGGTTCCTATTGAGGAGGTTTTACATGGCTATTTGGAGTTTGATGGGGACGACTTGGAGCGATTTAATCGCATTTGACACCACCATTTTCAAGTCTGTAAGTATATTCCTCCCCAAACTTTAGAAAGTTTACACCTGAGCGAATCTGTTATGCAATTTTTTAATGCGATAGGGTGGACAACTTATCCTAAGATTCGTTGTAGCAAGTATTATGAACTAGTTTTTGAATTTTATGCCACATTCTTATTTCATAAAAATGTGTTATTTCTATTCATTCTCCTGATGTTATATCCTTTCGCCTGCTTGGTCAGTATTTTAGAATGTCAATTACGGAATTTAATTTTTATATGGGATTCGTGATAGACGTCACAGATCCTGGGTATTTGACTGCTCCACTTGAGATTTCGCGGGTTCCCAATACGATCCTCGTGAGACAAAGGGATGGCTATTCATAATCCGACACTCCGCTACATACATCGCTTCCTTGCGTACAACTATTCAGGCTGTAATGACACTTCTTCCACTTTGAGTAAGGTCGAACTTTTCTTTTTATGGTGTATGCAAGTCGGCATGAAGGTAAATCTAGGCTTTTGGTTTGCCCATGCCTTTGAGCTTATTGCTTGAACCAAATGCCCACTTATTCTTGGTCCTTATATCACACATCTTGCATCTCGACTTTTCCCTATGACATTTGATCCTTCACGGTTTACTTATGCTTTTGCCATGGATGCTTTGGATGCAAGGTGCTTATATACAATGGGTCTTCTAACTGACACTCCTGACGCACCATATATTGTTCCTTCGGGCACTAATACACCTCGTAATGAGTGTGTTTTCCTCTAGAGGTCTGTTCCTCGACCAGCACGAGAAAACAATCCGCGACCGGATGTTAACGAGCGTCTGAACTTCATTGAGACCAATATTGCCCGAATCTTCTCCTACCTTCGTCTGGGTACGTCTCGTCAAGGACGTGGTCGTAGGCGTGGCCGCAATTAGCTCGGGGAGTATTCTATTCCCTCTCTTGCACTTTATTTTCCATAATGGGACATTATGATTAAGTGAGGGGGATAGGATTTACATCAAGTTCTTTCCCTTATTCGATTGGTTGCCTTTGTGTCTTCTTGATTATACTTCATTAGAGTTTCGTGTTGCATATCCTTTATTTCGACTTCTCTTTCAGCTTTCCCTATGACTTGATATCTTACTTGTAATGAATTTTAGGATGCATGATAGATAGTGGCTTGACTAGCAATTTCCGATAAAACCTGTTTGACATTCCTTGATTTGTTAAGTTGATATGATACTTACCTTGGTACAATTTGAACACTTCATGTGAGTTTTGAGCCTAATGAGCATATATTTTCATTTTTGCTCTTTGTTTCATTGAGTGTGCCAAATTAATTCTTTGCATTCTAGAACTTGTAGCATAATGTTTGTCGAGACTACACTATTTGAATGTGATGCTTTAATGTGATAGAGGCATTAGGATTAAACCTTTTTCTCTTCCCAAAAAAGGCCTACCCTTTGTTTATTTACCCCTTAGATAGCCAATTTTGAGTCATATCATTTTCTTTGATTCACCATATTTTAAACCCGAACCAATTTTTCTATTTTTCACTCTTTTTGTCACCCTTTTCAGGACAAAGTTAGAGTTATTCCAAAAAAAATCAGATTCGAATTGGTTCGAACAGTGTAGTGCAGGAAAAATAAAAATAATGCAGAAAAAACACTGTGCAGGAAAAATCAGTGCAGAAAAAGTGCTACAATGATTCGAACAGCAGCAGAAAAAAAGAACAATAGTGCAGTTTGGTTCGAACACTGCAGAAAAGTACAGTAAAAAGAAAAAAGTAGTGCAGAACATTAAATTGTTCGAGAAAAAAACGAAAAAAGGTTCGAAAGAAGAAAAGAGAAGAAGAAAGAATAAGCATTGATTTTGATTTTTTTGGAATAATTTTTCTTTGTCTTGAATTTTAACCCCGTTCTTTGGCCTTTTATCCTACCCGAACCTTAGCCCCATTACAACCCTTTTTAAAGACCTCTTGATTTTTGCATTATGGTCATAATTATTAGTGGAGATAGGATTTAATTACAAGCCTATAGTAATGCTTTAATTAATTTTGGTTTGAGTGAATTACTTTACCCTAAACACTTTGAGTGAAATGAGTGAAACCTTGTGAGGGTACTAGGGTTTGTTTCATTGATATTGACAGGTTATTGGAATGTCTAACTTTTGCTAAACTACTTCTAGTCTTGTCATTTTCTGATTGTTTCTTAATTTCATACATGTTTAGATGCCAATTCATACCGAAATCTTAGAGACTTCGTGAAATTAAGGATAAGGACTTGAACTTTGATATATTAGTTGAGAGATACTTGAGGACAAGCATCGAATAAGTAAAGGGAAATTTGATGAGTAGCTAAATTGGTCACTATTTCATCTTAATTACGCCTTTAATGGTAGGAATATGGTGCCGATTTGGGATTTATTATGCAATTTTTCATGCAGGTCTTAAAATATAGAAAATACATTGAAAATAGGCTGAATTTTACAGTTTTTGTTTTTCTGGAGTCATGGCTGGATTAGTGGGCATGAATCTGGGCATGAAAGGGCTAACTAGATGACACGTCAGCAACTTCTAGAAGATGACATCAGCAGCGCCGGATAGCTTATCAGCCTTGATTTGGATAACTTATCAGCCGAGATTTAAATTTAAACTTGGGATTTATCTTTTGTATTTAATTTAAATATTTTAGGATTTATCGTTTATCACTTTAGGTTATTTTTAGGGTTTTTAAAATACTATAAATACCCCATTTGGAGTGAACTCAAGAATAATCTCTCATTCTTGGCTTGTTTTTACCTTTGAGGTTTATAAAATCTCTTTTTTTTCGTTCTTCATTTTAGTTTTTTTTACTTTGTTTTAAAATGCTAAGTATGATTTCTTTCATAATCATGCTTAGCTATATTTTATATTAGCCAAGGGCTTAAAGCGAAGCTTCAATTCACCTCGTGAGAATTAAAAATGTACTTAATAAACATTGTTTTACATTCTCGATTTTTCTAAAAACTTAGATCGGCAATCGGCCATTCTATTAAAATATTTTCACTTTCTTTTCAAAAAGCTAGCGTTGATTTGATTTTTGTTGAGATTTACAGTGGGAGGAAGAATCGACGATAGTCGTGGTTTCAACTTCCTATGAACACACTTAGCGACGGATTCGCTAAGGCAAAATTGAGATCGGATTCGATTCTTATCGAGACAACATAATCTGAGTCGGGGTTTTCCAAAACTTTAAAACTGTTTTATTCTAACGGCGATAGACATGGTTAGTCTAACTAGAAAACTGGAATCTAAAAATCGATTTTAGATTATCAGTTTACAAGAGAGAAAAACAAGTTACAAGGGTTGGGCCTTGTAGACAGTAACCGGCATGTATCCGAAGTTGAAAAATTCTTTTTCGATGGTCATTTGAATTGAAGCGAAACAAAAGCCTGGGGCTAATTATTTTAATCGGTTTTTTTTCACCTCATTATTTTCGTAGTAATTTTACTCCTATTCCCTAGTTATCTCGTTCAAACCCCCTCATTCACTAAATCACCTCGCAACAGTCAGGATCAGAACAACAGTATTTCAGAAACTCCTAAGTCCCTGTGGACTGACACCATCTTCTCTATACTACGCTATTTTATATTTATTCTGAGATTTTGGAATATTTATTTGACAATATACGACGAATGTCAAATACAAAAGAATCATTACTTTGAAAGAGATGAAAACTACGAAGGGCCTAGTGTGGTCATAATAGTGTAATATTAGGGATCGTTAAGCATGGGCTACTTTCATACATATCATTCTCAAAAAGACACCATTGACATGCTTATGCACTTTCTTGCTTCGGTAGGGGATCTTTGTTTGTGGCTGGCCCAGCTGAGTCCTCAAAACTTACCACCCCAAGCTTAATAAATTTTTCCACAAGCCTTTTGAAGCCTATGAGTTCTCGATTGAGTGGCCTACTTGCCCCGCGTGATAGTCACATGTCCCATTGGCGTTATACCATCCTGGGAAAGAAGGTTGTATTGAAGCTTGGTAGAAAGATGCCACCATATGGATGTCGTACAACTGTTTGTACAGTTCTCCATAGGAAACTAGTAGCGAGGTAAACTCCCTCTTCTCGGTATTCTTCCTTTGTCCAGAATCTTTGCTTGAGGAACCTTGGGAACTTGTAGCTTTGGGTTGGATCATTGTCACCGGTTTTGAAAAACCAACATTATAAACTCCTGAAGAATTCACTTCACTGTCTCTCCTCCCATGCGATGGCTTCTTATAGGACGAATTTTCACCGGCGTCGATCTTATCGTTCTTAATAGCATTCTCAATGAGCTCACCAGATAGCACCAGGTCTACAAAATTGGTAGTTGCATTTCCTATAAAGTGACCTAGAATTGGGCCTTCCAGTGTTTGGATAAATATGACCACTATCTCATTCTCACCAAGCGGGGGTTGAACTTGTGCTGCTACGTCTCTCCAACGTTGTGCGTATTCCCTAAAGCTTTCATTGGACTTTTGCCTCATGTGTTGTAAATTCCAATGGACTAGCACCATATCACTGACATGTCGATATTGCTCTAGGAAAGCTTTGGCCAAGTCTTTCCACGATTTTATCTGATGACGACTCAATTGATTATACCATCTGGTGGCAGATCCAATTAAACTATCTTGAAAACAGTGGATCAATAACTTATCAACTCTACCATATCTCGTGAACTTTCGGCAAAACATGGTAAGATGAGCACGAGGACAACTCGTCCCATCATATTTCTTGAATTCTGGGGCCTTGAACATAGGGGGTAGCACCAAGTCTGGGACGAGGCTAAGTTCATTAGAATCAAATCCACTGAAGGTGTCCACTACCTCCATGGCTTCCATCTTCTCCTCGAGCTGCTTGCAATGACCCTCGATCTCTTTTGAAGTCTCCATTTTTAATTTTTAAATTTCGATCAATCGATCTATTTCTGAGACAAAATTTGCAGCTGGATTTTCCCCATGCTTAACTTTCGATGTAGTGGGTTTATTCATAGGGGCGGAGGCGCCAGCCTGATGAAGTAGCGACTTCCCTCGAGAAAGTGTTATTTAAGGGTCAGGTCGAACCTTAGCATGAATAGGAGTAAACCCTGGAGGATACGTAGGGCTTTCGCTCTCATTGGTGGGATTTTCAATAGGATTTGCAACAAAAGCCTCCTTGCTCGGGGAGTGTATGTCCTAGCATTTGTGCCATTTGGGCTAACATTTCTTGCTGATATTTCTTGATTTGTTCCCTCATATCTTGTTAGGCCTTAGCTAACTGGTCCTCCATCTTCTTAGCCAAATCTGCTTGAATATCTTTTTGAGTTTGCTCAATCCGGTCCAATCTATCTTCATTCATCATCTTGGTCTTGTGTCGAGTTTCGTAGGGTGCTGAATTGGCTGGCTTTTTGTTCTATCCAGTATCACTGTCACGGGACATCCCAAAAATTAGACTTAAATTTTCTTAAAAATGAATGCATGTAAATGCCAGGTACATGTCCTAAATGCAAATGTAATGTTGAAAACGAAAAATTAAACATGCTTATAAAGATGTTATGTAAATAAAATGGATGTGATATAAATATGAAATTCAAATAAAGCAAAATGAGTCAATGTCGATGAAAATAATTAACTACATAAATAAATAGAACAAAAAACACGACAAACAAAAAACGAAAAAACTATACATAGATAACAGACAAAAACACCAATAGCCTAACAGGGTGACCGCTAAACGGGCAGAATTTCGTATGGCTTAAAAAGGTTAGCTCCAACGTCTCACTACATACAGATTTTAGTTCTAGAGTGACAGTACTCGAACTGTTGCTAGGACATCGATTCGGGGGAATACGATCCTTATACCAAACGGGGGTGAAGACCCCACGAAACATAAGGACCAAATTCTGGAAGTGAATTACAACACCATACGGAGGTAAAGACCCCACGAAGCGAAGTAATCACTCCCACTTAACAAGGTGATGAGCTCGGGTAAAAAGCTCATGCATGAATTCCGAGGGATAACAAATTAAATTAAACCGAATTTTTAATTTTTATTCAAAACAACACAAAATCAACATACTGATTCTCCTGAAAAAGTGTCCCCAGCGGAGTCGTCATTTGTAATAAGGGGTTTTTTTGTTAAAATAGGGAAGATGGGAGATGGAGTCGCCACCGGCCACTTTGGTAGGCCAAACACCGTTAAAAATCAACTAGAGATTCAAAAACATTTAGGTTTGAGAGTTAATTACGCGTGGGGAAGAATTAGCACCTCCACAGCGCCCAAAATTGGTACCGCTTTGATTTGGTGTTGTCTTTGCAAGAAAATAAAAATTCGAATTTAATTTCTAAAAACGGTCTAAGGAGAATATTTCCTTATTTACAAAACCGAGAAAGATGACACCTGAATGAGTCAGGATACCTCTTCCTAGCCAGTTCCCAAAATAAATTGAAAAATATCCCTTAATATTAAAATGAGTTTAAGATCTAAAGAAAAACCGTAACAATATTCCAAACAAAATAATAACGCAATATTCATATATATATAATATAATACAGAACAAAAATAAACATATACCTAACATATATAGTGAAAATAATAATAATATACCTATATTTAACATATACGTAATATACTATACTAAATATAATTAATATACTATTGGGAAACGACGGTACACCCCATGGTGCGGCGTAAAAATTATCTGGCGTAATCCACCAGTGATCCATGTACAAGGGGCGAATTTGAGGTGATGAAGGATGAAACGTTACCTTAATAAATCTGGAATCTGGAAATCCATAGGGAATTCCGAATAACCAAATCGAATCCGAGTCGTCACAATAGCGTTCCAACCTCTACGCAGTCCACCCGAATGAAACGAACAATATTTTCTCTTCTCTAACTATTAGAGTGGTTTTTCAAAAACAAGAATAAATGGCTGCTAGACCTTATGCCTTTATATAGCATTTAAAACCTAATTCTAATTAAATTCGGATTCTTAAATATACAATATATTTAACCAAATATAATTAAATATGTAGAATCTGATTCTACTTTAATTAGGTTTCTTTTAGATATATATATTTATATATATGCTTTAATAATATTTGATAATTACAATAACTTATCAAATATTAACATATATATATATAAACGAAATTATCCATAATTACAATAATTATAACAATTTCGGTTTCTCACTAATTACATGTACAACAAATTTGTACACATGCTATCTAATCGATATTTTTTCGTTTCAATCATAGGGTGTGACCCTTGTAGGTTCATGTAATGTTAGCAGTAATATCAAGAACAATTATAATATTACAATCAATGAGTGGCATCTAGCAATACATCATTGCTACCTAAGTTACATGAAATTGTGGTTCGATTTAACCTTTTTTTCCCGTAATTAACTTCTTTTATGTATTTCATCCTTTTGTCCTCATATCTAGATCGGACACAAGTCATGGATTAGTCACACTTGTATAGTCCATCTAGCGTTTCTTGATATCTTGAGTAGACTATTATAAACGAATAATTATGATATCCCATATCAATTTATTCGAGCATGGCCATGCATTTTATAGTCTCACTCAAACAAGTGGCCTATGATATTACTCCTATTATGTAGGAGGGACAAATCCTATCTTGATCAACCATATTTCGCTACATGGATTATGACATATCCAATATCAGTCTTTATAGTGTAGTTAGTTACGACACGCGTTTGACCGTATCAAAATATGTCACTCACGATGTTGAAATAATGATGATCTCAAGTCTGAGGATCATACATGTAGTTATCACCATAAACAATGTTGTGACTGTCACATAATAATCCAAGAAACATGCTCATAGTGGGTCAGTCTAGTATGTTGTTCCCTAACACATACTTATGTATTGATTTTGACATCTTCATGTCAATGAAAACACTTTGTCATCAATCAACTACATATTAGTCTTAATACATTATTGTTGTCCAAGCCCACAATAATTCTTGACTAAGGACATTCAAGAATAACTATATTATTCTAAGGACTTTATTATAATTCAGTTGATTTATAGATACACAGAATAAGACTGAAATAATAATGGCTTTATTTTAATAAACAAGATAAAATAAGTATGTCTTTACAACCATCTCATGATTGGTCTTTGGGCATACTCCAACAATCTCCCACTAGCACTAAGATCAATCACTCATGTATCTAATACCATGAGACTTAGGGTGACGTTCATGCTTCTGCTGTGTTAAAGGCTTTGTTAGTGGATCGGCGATATTGTCATCTGTTGGTACTCTGCATATTTCTACATCTCCTCGATCAATGATTTCAAGAATAAGATGGTGACGCCTAAGTATGTGTTTGGATCATTGGTGAGATCTGTGTTCTTTTGCTTGTGCGATGGCTCCGTTGTTATCACAACATTGATCTATGGAATTTGATATGTTATGCACGACCCCTAGTTTATATATGAACTTTTTGATCCAAACAGCATTTTTTGCAGCATCGCTTGCTGCAATATACTCGGCTTCTATTGTAGAATCTTCTACTGTATCTTGCTTTGAACTTTTCCAGCTTACAACACCTCCATTAAGGCAAAACAAAAAACTCGATTGCGATCGAGAATCATCCTTACCAGTTTGGAAGCTTGCGTCAGTATAACCTTTTATACTTAGCTCTTCCTTACCTCCATACATAAGGAATGTATCCTTATTTCTTCTTAAATACTTAAGGATATTTTTGACTGCAACCCAACGACCTTCACCGGGATCTACTTGGTATCGACTTGTCATACTTAGTGCATATGATACATCCGGATGTGTACATAGCATGGCATACATGATAGATCCAATGGCCAAAGCATATGGAATCTTACTCATGCGCTCTCTCTCTTGAGGTGTTGAAGGACACATTTTCTTCGAGAGCAAAATACCATGTCTCATAGGTAAGAATCCTCTTTAGATTCTTCTATACTGAATCTTTTCAGTACTTTATCTATGTATGTATTTTGACTTAGTCCTAGAAGTCGTCTTGATCTATATCTATAGATCTTGACTCCTAATATGTAGGTTGCTTCACCCCAAGTCTTTCATAGAAAAACATTTTCCTAACCAAGTCTTTACAGACTGTAAGGTAGGTATGTCATTTCCTATTATTAGTATGTCATCCACATACAATACCAAGAATGTAATAGTGCTCCCACTAGTTTTCTTGAAAACAAATGGCTCATCTTCATTTTTAATGAAACCAAACTCGTTGATTGCGTCATTAAAACGAAGATTCCAACTTCGAGAAGCTTACTTTAACCTATAAATGGATCTTTGTAGCTTGCATACTTTTAGGGCATCTTTAGATCGACAAAACCCTCAGGTTATGTCATGTACACATCCTCATCTAATTTTCCATTAAGGAAAGAGGTTTTGACATCCATTTGTCAGATTTCATAATTATAATATGCAGCTATTGCACGCAATACCGGATAGATTTAAACATAGCAATAGGGGAAAGGTTTCATCACAGTCTATACCATGAATTTGATGAAATCCCTTACATAAATCGCCCTTTGTATGTTTGTATATTGCCATCCATGTCGGTTTTCTTTTTGAAAACCCATTTGCACCCTATAGGCTTAATTCCTTCGGGTGGGTCAACCAAAGTCCATACTTGGTTTTCTGACATGGAATCCATCTCGGGTTTCATGGCTTCTAGTCATTTCTCAGTGTCTGGGCTCTCAACTGCTTCCCGATAAGTCTTAGGCTCATCTTGGTCCATGAAAAGAGCATCTCCATGCAATGTGACAAGAAATCCATATCTCTCATGCGTATTGCATTCTCTCATAGACCTTCGCAGTGGTTGTGTTTCAAAAACGGTTGGATGTTCCTCAAATATTTGTGGAACTTGTTGTTGTTCAATCTCTGGTTCAGTGATCTATGGTTGATCTTGAATTTCCTCAAGTTGAATATTTCTCCCACTTCATTTTCTGAAAATAAATTCTCTTTCAAGGAAGACTCTCATTCGAGCAACAAACACTTTGTTCTTAGATAGATTGAAGAAATAGTATCCTTTTGTTTCTTTAGGATGCCTTACAAAATTACATTTATGAGATTTAGGTTCGAGTTTAATATAAAAGACATACTAGGACGTTTCCCAGTCCACATCTCATATGGTGTCTTTTGAACCGATTTAGATGGAACACAATTTAGTGTAAAAGCAGCTGTTTCTAGCGTATGTCCCCAAAAAGAAGTTAGAAGATCAGCATGACTCATCATTGACCGAACCATGTCTAACAATGTTTGATTTCTCATTTCAGAGGCTTCATTGTGTTGTGGAGTACCTGGAGGTGTAAGTTGTGAGACAATCCCACATTCTTTAAGAAGTTCATCAAACTCTAGGCTTAAGTATTCTCTTCCTCGATCTAATCGAAGAGCTTTGATACTCTTTCCTAATTGGTTTTGTACTTTATTCTTAAATTCCTTGAACTTTTCAAGGGCTTCAGATTTATGATGCATTAGGTAAACATACCCATATCTACTGAAGTCGTCAATGAAAGTAATGAAGTATTGAAACCCTCCTCTGGCTTGTGTATTCATCGGTCCACATATATCACTATGTATTAGACCTAATAAATCACTTGCTCGTTCATTTTTTTTCGTCAAATGGTGATTTGGTCATTTTTCCCATTAAGCAAGGTTCACAAATATCTAATTGTTCGAAAACAAAAGAATCCAAAAATCTATCTTTATGAAGTTTTGATATGCGTTTCTCACTTATATAACCCAAGTGACAATGCCAGAGATAAGTTTGATTAGAGTCATTTGTTTTTGATCTTTTCGTATTTATGTTATATATGGAATTGTCTTGATCTAAGATATATAGGCCATTGATTAATTGAGCCGTACCATAAAAAACATTATTGAGGGAAAAAGAACAACTATTATTCTTAATAATAATCTCAAAACCAATCTTGTCCAAACAATAAATTGAAATAATGTTTTTAGTCAAACTAGGTACAGAATAACAATCCTCTAAATCTTAAACAAGTCCACTAGGTAATGACAAAGTATATGCTCCTATGGCTAATGCAGCAACTCTTGCTCCATTTCCAACTCGTAGGTCCACATCTCTTTTGCCAATTTTCTACTCCTTTTAGTCCCTGTACAGAAGTACAAATGTGAGAACCACAACCGGTATCTAATACCCAAGAAGTAGATGTTGATATATTAATATCAATAACATAAATACCTGATCTAGACTGTCCATTTTCTTTTGCCTTCTTGATGTCCTCAAGATAGACAGTGCAGTTTCTCTTTCAATGTCCATCATTGTTGCAATGGAAACACTTTCCTTCTTTTGCAACTCCTTCTTTGGGTTTCAGTGCAGCCTTTCCTTTGTTGGGCTTTCCTTTTCTGTTATCTTTTCAGACCATCAGAATAAGTTTGCAGCCAACCTTTTTCATGTTGTTCTCTGTTGTTCTTAACAGACCAAGCAACTGGGGCAACGATTTGTTAATTTTATTCATATTGAAATTAAGGACAAATTGATTAAAACTATCCGGCAACGATTGCAGGATAACATCAGTAGCCAATTCAACACTTAGAGGGAGCCCAACTTTTCTAGGGTCTGAATATACCCTATCATTTTGAGAACATGAGTTCCCACGGGAGTTCCCTCAACCATCTTGCATCAAAACAAAGTCTTAGAGGTCTCATACCTCTCTTGATGAGCTTGCCCCTCATATAATTCCTTGAGATTTTTAACCATCTCATAGGGAACCATGTCCTTATGTTGCTTTTGAAGCTCAGGGGTCATGGTCGCAAGCATCAAACAACTGACATCTACCATGTCACTTGAGCATTTTTCAAAGGCTTCCAATTCATCTTTAGAGGCATCATCTGCTAGCTTTTTAGGGTCAGGTTCTTCAATGACTGTTAGTTTCTATTTTTGTTTGAGGACAATCTTCAAATTGCAAAACTAGTCAAGGAAGTTCAAGCTATTTAATTTGTCATTCTCAAGGACGGATCGCAATGATAATGTGTTTGCCATAAATCTACAACGATAAAATATGTTTTATAAGTACATATTTATCATGTTTATAAAGTAATAATATTCCTATTATTAAAAACCCTCAAAATCGAAAAACTTGCTAAAAGTATTTCTAGTGGGTAAGGATCCATATTTCATTTTATTCTAAGTCAGCTTTGGCTTTACTCCTAGAATTCAATTATTTAGGTAAGCAACACTTGCTAATTACATCTCATGTAATTCCTATATTTGATGAATAACTATTTGTCCAAAACAAAGTTCATATGGTCTAATAGAAAGAACAATAATGAACAGTGCACCAAGTAGGTAACTTATGTAAGAGAGGTGGCGATCGAGCACGCTTTAAATACCAAGTCTTTCAAAGAACCAATCCTAGACATGCACTTTCATATTGTTTTTCAATCACCAAAGTTCTTGAACAATCATTAGTCTTTAGGTTTCTAATCTTATTAGAACAACCTAGTTTAACCAATATTACTACCAGTGAATATCACTTGCTTATTCTTCGCGTTTAACCAGGATAGATCTAAGTATTTTGCTTTGGCAAAACCTACATAGTACCGATCGAGGTTTTAACGAGGGCTAATATTGGATGACTAATTTTAATAAAATATGGAGGGTTTTTTGTTATATTAATCTCACCATTCTATTATGATCTAATCAGTTACCATCACGCTAAAAAACATACATTGTATCACATGCATGTAAAGCAGTAAATATAAATGCAATGGTTATAGCCCTTAAAACTAAGCTGGCCCATCCCAAGCCAATGGGAGAACCAAAATTACTAAAGATAGAACTTGCTTCTCAAGCAACCTATCCACCTTTGATCGGCCCATCAGTCTGTTCCTTTGGTCCATGCTTTCTCCGTAAATATTATAATTTTTCAGAAACTCGTTTTACATACGAGGGAATAAGATGAGAAGAGAATTACAATAGAAGAAAGAGAGGCACGACACGTATGCCGTATTTATATAAAACCAAAGTAAATAGGCTATTTGGGATATAACCATGCATTATCAAACACTGTGCATATCATCCAAAACATATACATGTTTTATCTTGTTAATTAAGATTACCTAAATAGTTCAAACGACCTTTGTTGCCTACGCGGTCCGGTAGATACGGGGCCGTCTGGTCCGCCCGTTTTTGATGCCGGGAAAATTTTTAATTTTGGCAATTTGACTACTATGGGAAAACCTCACGATTTGATAACTTTTATCAACGGATTCGTGTTTTTGGAATTTTTCAATCCCTAAGGTTTTTCACTCTGGAACAACCATTATTTCTCTGCCAAAAATAATATGCTATCTTAACCGCATGTTCATCATGTCAACTATTAACATATGATTATCAAAAGCTCACCGCAACAAACACATGATTAATACTTAACCATCGATCGTAAAAACTTGTTAAAATAGATTAACATATTAATCGCAACTGAATTTAATTTCTACGTTTCGCACAAACATCACATACTCGTCAAATCAGAAAAAGTAAAACATGCATCTCATACAAAAACATCATCCAAGTATTTAAGTCCGAATTCATATCGTAAAAGTGGCTCTGATACCACTGTTGGGAAACGCTTGGTACACCTCATGGCGCAAAGAGAAAATTTTGGAATAACCAAATCGAATCCGAAGTCATCACAATAGCGTTCCGACCTCTATGCAGTCCACCCAATAAAACGAACAATATTTTCTCTTCTAACTATTAGAGAGGTTTTTCAAAAACATGAATAAATGGCTGCTAGACCTTATGCCTTTATATAGCATTTAAAACCTAATTCTAATTAAATTTGGATTCTTAAATATACAATATATTTAACCAAATATAATTAAATATGTAGAATCGATTATACTTTAATTAGGTTTCTTTTAGATATATATATATATATATACTTTAATAATATTTGAAAATTACAATAACTTGTCAAATATTAACATATATATATATATAAACGAAATAATCCATAATTACAATAATTATAACAATTTTGGTTTCTCACTAATTACATGTACAACAAGTTTGTACACATGCTATCTAATCGATATTTGTTCGTTTTAATCATAGGGTGTGACCCTTGTAGGTTCATGTAACGTTAGCAGTAATATCCAGAACAATTCTAATATTACAAGCAATGAGTGGCATCTAGCAATACATCATTGCTACCTAATTTACATAAAATCGTGGTTTGATTTAACATTTTTTCCGTGATTAACTTCTTTTATCTATTTCATCCTTTTGTCCTCATATCTAGATCGGACACAAGTCATGGATTAGTCACACTTGTATAGTCCATCTAATGTTTCTTGATATCTTGAGTAGACTATTATAAACGAATAATTATGATATCCCATATCAATTTATTCGAGTATGGCCATGCATTTTCTAGCCTCACTCAATCAAGTGGCCTAAGATATTACTCCTATTATTTAGGAGGGACAAATCCTATCTTGATCAACCATATTTCGCTACATGGATTATGACATATCCAATATCAGCCTTTATAGTGTAGTCAGTTACGACACACGTTTGACCGTATCAAAATATGTCACTCACGATGTTGAAATAATGATGATATCAAGTTTGAGGATCATACATGTAGTTATCACCATAAGCAATGTTGTGACTGTCACATAATAATCCAAGAAACATGCTCATAGTGGGTCAGTCCAGTATGTTGTTCCCTAACACATACTTATGTATTGATTTTAATATCTTCATGTCAATGACAACACTTTGTCATCAATCAACTACATATTAGTCTTAATACATTATTGTTGTCCAAGCCCACAATAATTCTTGACTAAGGACATTCAAGAATAACTATATTATTCTAAGGACTTTATTATAATTTAGTTTATTTACAGATACACAGAATAAGACTGAAATAATAATAATGGCTTTATTTTAATAAACAAGATAAAATAAGTATGTCTTTACAACCATCTCATGATTGGTCTTTGGGCATACTCAACAATCTCCCACTAGCACTAAGATCAATCACTCATGTATCTAATACCATGAGACTTAGGGTGACGTTCATGCTTCTTTGTGTTAAAGGCTTTGTTAGTGGATCGCGATATTGTCATCTGTTGGTACTCTGCATATTTCTACATCTCCTCGATCAATGATTTCAAGAATAAGATGGTGACGCCTAAGTATGTGTTTGGATCATTGGTGAGATCTGTGTTCTTTTGCTTGTGCGATGGCTCCGTTGTTATCACAACATTGATCTATGGAATTTGATATGTTATGCACGACCCCTAGTTTATATATGAACTTTTTGATCCAAACAGCATTTTTTGCAGCATCGCTTGCTGCAATATACTCGGCTTCTATTGTAGAATCTTCTACTGTATCTTGCTTTGAACTTTTCCAGCTTACAACACCTCCATTAAGGCAAAACAAAAAACTCGATTGCGATCGAGAATCATCCTTACCAGTTTGGAAGCTTGCGTCAGTATAACCTTTTATACTTAGCTCTTCCTTACCTCCATACATAAGGAATGTATCCTTATTTCTTCTTAAATACTTAAGGATATTTTTGACTGCAACCCAACGACCTTCACCGGGATCTACTTGGTATCGACTTGTCATACTTAGTGCATATGATACATCCGGATGTGTACATAGCATGGCATACATGATAGATCCAATGGCCAAAGCATATGGAATCTTACTCATGCGCTCTCTCTCTTGAGGTGTTGAAGGACACATTTTCTTCGAGAGCAAAATACCATGTCTCATAGGTAAGAATCCTCTTTAGATTCTTCTATCTTGAATCTTTTCAAGATACTTTATCTATGTATGTATTTTGACTTAGTCCTAGAAGTCGTCTTGATCTATATCTATAGATCTTGACTCCTAATATGTAGGTTGCTTCACCCCAAGTCTTTCATAGAAAAACATTTTCCTAACCAAGTCTTTCTGATTTGTAAGGTAGGTATGTCATTTCCTATTATTAGTATGTCATCCACATACAATACCAAGAATGTAATAGTGCTCCCACTAGTTTTCTTGAAAACAAATGGCTCATCTTCATTTTTAATGAAACCAAACTCGTTGATTGCGTCATTAAAACGAAGATTCCAACTTCGAGAAGCTTACTTTAACCTATAAATGGATCTTTGTAGCTTGCATACTTTTAGGGCATCTTTAGATCGACAAAACCCTCAGGTTATGTCATGTACACATCCTCATCTAATTTTCCATTAAGGAAAGAGGTTTTGACATCCATTTGTCAGATTTCATAATTATAATATGCAGCTATTGCACGCAAATCGGATAGATTTAAACATAGCAATAGGGAAAGGTTTCATCACAGTCTATACCATGAATTTGATGAAATCCCTTACATAAATCGCCCTTTGTATGTTTGTATATTGCCATCCATGTCGGTTTTCTTTTTGAAAACCCATTTGCACCCTATAGGCTTAATTCCTTCGGGGTGGGTCAACCAAAGTCCATACTTGGTTTTCGACATGGAATCCATCTCGGGTTTCATGGCTTCTAGTCATTTCTCGGTGTGTCTGGGCTCTGTTGCTTCCCGATAAGTCTTAGGCTCATCTTGGTCCATGAAAAGAGCATCTCCATGCAATGTGACAAGAAATCCATATCTCTCATGCGTATTGCATTCTCTCATAGACCTTCGCAGTGGTTGTGTTTCAAAACGGTTGGATGTTCCTCAAATATTTGTGGAACTTGTTGTTGTTCAATCTCTGGTTGATGATCTATGGTTGATCTTGAATTTCCTCAAGTTGAATATTTCTCCCACTTCATTTTCTGAAAATAAATTCTCTTTCAAGGAAGACTCTCATTCGAGCAACAAACACTTTGTTCTTAGATAGATTGAAGAAATAGTATCCTTTTGTTTCTTTAGGATGCCTTACAAAATTACATTTATGAGATTTAGGTTCGAGTTTAATATAAAAGACATACTAGGACGTTTCCCAGTCCACATCTCATATGGTGTCTTTTGAACCGATTTAGATGGAACACAATTTAGTGTAAAAGCAGCTGTTTCTAGCGTATGTCCCCAAAAAGAAGTTAGAAGATCAGCATGACTCATCATTGACCGAACCATGTCTAACAATGTTTGATTTCTCATTTCAGAGGCTTCATTGTGTTGTGGAGTACCTGGAGGTGTAAGTTGTGAGACAATCCCACATTCTTTAAGAAGTTCATCAAACTCTAGGCTTAAGTATTCTCTTCCTCGATCTAATCGAAGAGCTTTGATACTCTTTCCTAATTGGTTTTGTACTTTATTCTTAAATTCCTTGAACTTTTCAAGGGCTTCAGATTTATGATGCATTAGGTAAACATACCCATATCTACTTTCAAGTCGTCAATGAAAGTAATGAAGTATTGAAACCCTCCTCTGGCTTGTGTATTCATCGGTCCACATATATCACTATGTATTAGACCTAATAAATCACTTGCTCGTTCATTTTTTTTCGTCAAATGGTGATTTGGTCATTTTTCCCATTAAGCAAGGTTCACAAATATCTAATTGTTCGAAAACAAAAGAATCCAAAAATCTATCTTTATGAAGTTTTGATATGCGTTTCTCACTTATATAACCCAAGTGACAATGCCAGAGATAAGTTTGATTAGAGTCATTTGTTTTTGATCTTTTCGTATTTATGTTATATATGGAATTGTCTTGATCTAAGATATATAGGCCATTGATTAATTGAGCCGTACCATAAAAAACATTATTGAGGGAAAAAGAACAACTATTATTCTTAATAATAATCTCAAAACCAATCTTGTCCAAACAATAAATTGAAATAATGTTTTTAGTCAAACTAGGTACAGAATAACAATCCTCTAAATCTTAAACAAGTCCACTAGGTAATGACAAAGTATATGCTCCTATGGCTAATGCAGCAACTCTTGCTCCATTTCCAACTCGTAGGTCCACATCTCCTTTTGCCAATTTTCTACTCCTTTTAGTCCCTGTACAGAAGTACAAATGTGAGAACCACAACCGGTATCTAATACCCAAGAAGTAGATGTTGATATATTAATATCAATAACATAAATACCTGATCTAGACTGTCCATTTTCTTTTGCCTTCTTGATGTCCTCAAGATAGACAGTGCAGTTTCTCTTTCAATGTCCATCATTGTTGCAATGGAAACACTTTCCTTCTTTTGCAACTCCTTCTTTGGGTTTCAGTGCAGCCTTTCCTTTGTTGGGCTTTCCTTTTCTGTTATCTTTTCAGACCATCAGAATAAGTTTGCAGCCAACCTTTTTCATGTTGTTCTCTGTTGTTCTTAACAGACCAAGCAACTGGGGCAACGATTTGTTAATTTTATTCATATTGAAATTAAGGACAAATTGATTAAAACTATCCGGCAACGATTGCAGGATAACATCAGTAGCCAATTCAACACTTAGAGGGAGCCCAACTTTTCTAGGGTCTGAATATACCCTATCATTTTGAGAACATGAGTTCCCACGGGAGTTCCCTCAACCATCTTGCATCAAAACAAAGTCTTAGAGGTCTCATACCTCTCTTGATGAGCTTGCCCCTCATATAATTCCTTGAGATTTTTAACCATCTCATAGGGAACCATGTCCTTATGTTGCTTTTGAAGCTCGGGGTCATGGTCGTAAAGCATCAAACAACCGACATCTACCATGTCACTTGAGCATTTTCAAAGGCTTCCAATTCATCTTTAGAGGCATCATCTGCTAGCTTTTTAGGGTCAGGTTCTTCAATGACTGTTAGTTTCTATTTTTGTTTGAGGACAATCTTCAAATTGCAAAACTAGTCAAGGAAGTTCAAGCTATTTAATTTGTCATTCTCAAGGACGGATCGCAATGATAATGTGTTTGCCATAAATCTACAACGATAAAATATGTTTTATAAGTACATATTTATCATGTTTATAAAGTAATAATATTCCTATTATTAAAAACCCTCAAAATCGAAAAACTTGCTAAAAGTATTTCTAGTGGGTAAGGATCCATATTTCATTTTATTCTAAGTCAGCTTTGGCTTTACTCCTAGAATTCAATTATTTAGGTAAGCAACACTTGCTAATTACATCTCATGTAATTCCTATATTTGATGAATAACTATTTGTCCAAAACAAAGTTCATATGGTCTAATAGAAAGAACAATAATGAACAGTGCACCAAGTAGGTAACTTATGTAAGAGAGGTGGCGTACTGAGCACGCTTAAATACCAAGTCTTTCAAAGAACCAATCCTAGACATGCACTTTCATATTGTTTTTCAATCACCAAAGTTCTTGAACAATCATTAGTCTTTAGGTTTCTAATCTTATTAGAACAACCTAGTTTAACCAATATTACTACCAGTGAATATCACTTGCTTATTCTTCGCGTTTAACCAGGATAGATCTAAGTATTTTGCTTTGGCAAAACCTACATAGTACCGATCGAGGTTTTAACGAGGGCTAATATTGGATGACTAATTTTAATAAAATATGGAGGGTTTTTTGTTATATTAATCTCACCATTCTATTATGATCTAATCAGTTACCATCACGCTAAAAAACATACATTGTATCACATGCATGTAAAGCAGTAAATATAAATGCAATGGTTATAGCCCTTAAAACTAAGCTGGCCCATCCCAAGCCAATGGGAGAACCAAAATTACTAAAGATAGAACTTGCTTCTCAAGCAACCTATCCACCTTTGATCGGCCCATCAGTCTGTTCCTTTGGTCCATGCTTTCTCCGTAAATATTATAATTTTTCAGAAACTCGTTTTACATACGAGGGAATAAGATGAGAAGAGAATTACAATAGAAGAAAAAGAGAGGCACGACACGTATGCCGTATTTATATAAAACCAAAGTAAATAGGCTATTTGGGATATAACCATGCATTATCAAACACTGCATATCATCCAAAACATATACATGTTTTATCTTGTTAATTAAGATTACCTAAATAGTTCAAACGACCTTTGTTGCCTACGCGGTCCGGTAGATACGGGGCCGTCTGGTCCGCCCGTTTTTGATGCCGGGAAAATTTTTAATTTTGGCAATTTGACTACTATGGGAAAACCTCACGATTTGATAACTTTTATCAACGGATTCGTGTTTTTGGAATTTTTCAATCCCTAAGGTTTTTCACTCTGGAACAACCATTATTTCTCTGCCAAAAATAATATGCTATCTTAACCGCATGTTCATCATGTCAACTATTAACATATGATTATCAAAAGCTCACCGCAACAAACACATGATTAATACTTAACCATCGATCGTAAAAACTTGTTAAAATAGATTAACATATTAATCGCAACTGAATTTAATTTCTACGTTTCGCACAAACATCACATACTCGTCAAATCAGAAAAAGTAAAACATGCATCTCATACAAAAACATCATCCAAGTATTTAAGTCCGAATTCATATCGTAAAAGTGGCTCTGATACCACTGTTGGGAAACGCCGGTACACCTCATGGCGCAGCAGAAAATTTTTGGAATAACCAAATCGAATCTGAGTCATCACAATAGCGTTCCGACCTCTATGCAGTCCACCCGAATAAAACGAACAATATTTTCTCTTCTCTGACTATTAGAGAGGTTTTTCAAAAACATGAATAAATGGCTGCTAGACCTTATGCCTTTATATAGCATTTAAAAACCTAATTCTAATTAAATTTGGATTCTTAAATATACAATATATTTAACCGAATATAATTAAATATGTAGAATCTGATTATACTTTAATTAGGTTTCTTTTAGATATATATATATATATACTTTAATAATATTTGAAAATTACAATAACTTGTCAAATATTAACATATATATATATATAAACGAAATAATCCATAATTACAATAATTATAACAATTTTGGTTTCTCACTAATTACGTGTACAACAAGTTTGTACACATGCTATCTAATCGATATTTGTTCGTTTTAATCATAGGGTGTGACCCTTGTAGGTTCATGTAACGTTAGCAGTAATATCCAGAACAATTCTAATATTACAAGCAATGAGTGGCATCTAGCAATACATCATTGCTACCTAATTTACATAAAATCGTGGTTTGATTTAACATTTTTTCCGTGATTAACTTCTTTTATCTATTTCATCCTTTTGTCCTCATATCTAGATCGGACACAAGTCATGGATTAGTCACACTTGTATAGTCCATCTAATGTTTCTTGATATCTTGAGTAGACTATTATAAACGAATAATTATGATATCCCATATCAATTTATTCGAGTATGGCCATGCATTTTCTAGCCTCACTCAATCAAGTGGCCTAAGATATTACTCCTATTATTTAGGAGGGACAAATCTATCTTGATCAACCATATTTTCGCTACATGGATTATGACATATCCAATATCAGCCTTTATAGTGTAGTCAGTTACGACACACGTTTGACCGTATCAAAATATGTCACTCACGATGTTGAAATAATGATGATATCAAGTTTGAGGATCATACATGTAGTTATCACCATAAGCAATGTTGTGATTGTCACATAATAATCCAAGAAACATGCTCATAGTGGTCACCAAAGTATGTTGTTCCCTAACACATACTTATGTATTGATTTTAATATCTTCATGTCAATGACAACACTTTGTCATCAATCAACTACATATTAGTCTTAATACATTATTGTTGTCCAAGCCCACAATAATTCTTGACTAAGGACATTCAAGAATAACTATATTATTCTAAGGACTTTATTATAATTTAGTTTATTTACAGATACACAGAATAAGACTGAAATAATAATAATGGCTTTATTTTAATAAACAAGATAAAATAAGTATGTCTTTTACAACCATCTCATGATTGGTCTTTGGGCATACTCCAACATATACATACCTTATTTTATAAGTTTTTTATAAGTGATTTTCAAATAATAGAATAACTATACACAGAATATATATAAAAAAACATATACATATATATACTATAATAATAGTAATAATAATAATAATAAATTTAAAAAACAGTGACTAAAATGAAGGAAAAGAAACTAAAGAGCAAATGACATAAAGGATACGAAATGGGAGGACCAGGCGCGCAATTTTCCCTTTTGCTCCAAAAACGCGCGGGACTGTCTCCCGAGTCTGGTTCGAGCGCGGGTCGAGGGCCTTAAAACGGTGTCGTTTTAATTGGGCTTTAAATAGCCATTTTGCCCAAAAAAGCTCATTTGCACCATGTGATTTAAAAAAAATCTCAGCTCTCAAAATTCTTTCTTCTTTACCCAGTCGTCCGTCTCCCAAGCCTAAATCACAGCCCGATAAGCGTCACGGACCGCCGTTGATTGACGATAGAGCACTGCTTTGCACGGCAGCTGGTATGCACGAAAAGGATGCTAACAGGATTGTTTCTGCCCCCTAATCACCGATCCAAGGTCGAATTTTTTAAAACTCCCTTTAATTGAGTAGATCTACAAATTCGAATGTTTTTTTTTATTTTGTATAGATTTTTTTACCTTTTTCGTGTTATTTTTTTGCTTCGATCTTTTCTTTTTGTTTTTTTGTTTGAATCAGAAATGGACTAGAGAACTCATATTTTTATTTGAAAATCCCCCTTTTTTTATTTGAACTGAAAAAGCCCCCCTTTACACTCGGTTTCATCTGGGTTTATATACCTGATTACATGTATTTAAAAATAAAAATAAATCCGGTTACACCTTTCTTTTCAAATATGATATCTTGTTTTTTCAGATATATATCTAATCTTGTTTCCTTTTTGCTTTTGTAGGTCTGAAATGCGGCTTGGCAGGCCGGTGGAGTCAGGTGGCTAGGGCGATGGTGGTGACCGGGATTGGAGCGTGCATCGCACGACCGGTGGGTGGCCAGCGCGTGCGATGTGTCACGGACATGCCCCTTTTACTCGGTTGTCAAGTCGTGCGGCACTTGAAATGGGCGTTACCCAGATAAGTCAGCCTTTCTCATGCCCCCTTGTCCAAGGGGCTATCTCGGTCTAGCCTTCTCAGGGTCACATGCGCTAAGGCTTTTAGAGTTTCGAATCCCGCAGGGCCTAGCGATAGCTGCACTCCAACCCCGTACTTCAGCCACGAGCGCAATATGGGGCCCTATAGCCCCAAATCGTCCCTAGGTATTTCTCCCAAAGAGACAGTACGCCAACCACTAGGCCCCACTGCCCGCACACTTAGGCCCCACATAGGCCTAGGAGTAGGTCGCTTACACCAAGGAAGCTCGGTCGCTAGTCCAGGCGAGGGGGATGGTGGAGACCCGACACCAGACCACTTCCCCCTAAAGAGCTAAATAAACTTACCAGGAATGTCGTGAGTAGACGTTGCTTCGTCCCAAATGAGGACACTTTCTGGATAGGGCCTTCATTGTCTTCCCAAAGCATCTTAACTTTCATTCTTGACTTGGTAGCTCCTTAAGGATTGCTCATATCATCGCTCGGTCCTGAACGGGCTTGTTAAGGCAGGGTCGCAATACCATAAGGGATGGCTTTGACATTCTCCCCCACTTCATCTAAAGGTGGCCTCATCAATGTAGCCCCAGAAGGGATGGTTCTGACATTCTCCCCTACTTCCTGTATAGATGCCCTCATCGATGTAGTCCAAGAATGGATGGTTCTCATTGATGTTGACACCAGTTCTTCATCACTTGTTGAGCCGATATGGACATCTATGGCAGCACATCTTCGATTCGTTCTTGATTTGATATGTTTTTCTTGTCCCGTCATTTGATCATTCAAGCAACTAATTCAAGCCTCAATCCTGGGTTCTTTCTATCTTCTTTTTGACTATGTTGTACATCCGTAACCGTCTAGACTGACCACGGACTCATTATGACCCAGTTCCACTTCTTTCATGTAGAGTTTTAGATTCATGCTCCCTCACTTTTACTCCGATTGTGGCTCGAGCAAAAGACAAGTAACAAACCATTGACCCACTCGAATAAGTGTCTTGTAGTTTCTTTGTGCTCCACTATCTGCCCATTAACCTACACAAATACAAAAGTAACATATCGGGCCATGAGCAAACATGTTATGACTCGTCACTCAATGGCTTGCTCCTCAGCGTTAAGCATCTTCACCAACTTTGCCTCATCTCGTACCGAGACCTCCAAAGTATTGGATGTGTCACCATACATATATCATCAATATTAACCCAAGTTTTCCAGTACATGCTCGCGTTGCACTTGGTTGCCTAATAATGCAAAGATGATCTCTAGTTGCCAGCACCGTATAGAATTGTACTTGCCTTTTGTTCTCTGTTGCGCGTAATAAGTGCTACGCAAATGTGCAAGTATACACGTCGCAAGTTATAGTATAAAAGATATCGTCTCCACAGGGATTGGTGCTACTTCAAGAATCTAGTCTCTTGCACTGTAAAAATAAAAACACAAATAAAAGATTATAGAAGTTTAACTAATCTAGAAAGCAAATAAGTAAAAGATAAGATGAATTCAATTGAGAGAGATAGGTCAGGTTATCGTGAGTTGAGGTGTGATAGCCGATTGGATCATCTTGGTAAAAGAGTACACGGGCAACTCAGTTGCCGTGGCAACTTGCACAACGGGGTTGCCTGCGCAACTAGTTGGACAACTACTTGGGCGTCTGGGCAGCAACTTCAAGGTTCGGCGGAGCGTTCTTCAATGGTTTCTTCTTATCCCTAAGTCAAAACTCTAGCTACTTGTGCATGCCTTGATAATACATCCCTGCGTGAATCAAGGGTGAACAACAACCAATCTTGCGCTCCTCTTAGCCGTTGAAATCCTTAACTTATTCCTAAGCCGGATTAATCTTCACCATCATTGGATTGAATAAAGATCATATTCATTCGTTTTTTGAATCTAACTCTCCCCATATTAGATAAATGGATGAAATCACGAGATCCTCTCCCAATTCACTCGCAAACAATAATAAGAACCAAGAATGAATAAACCTTGAAATAGAAAAGTGCAAACTCTTATTACCTAAACAAAAACCAATAGTTTCTCACAACCACAAAACACAATAACCATAGCCAAGTAGATTTAGTTCATGGCTAGGTTCCAAAGAAATACAAGATAAACAATCCCTAGCATGAACCCAATCGAACAAGGAAGAAAAGATGAAGCTTGTCGAAAATCCCTTGCCCTAGATGCTTGCCGAAAATTCCCCTTGCTTCCTCTCTTGGACTTGTCGAATTTTGCCCTAATGCATCACATATCTCAAGATTCGCGTCCTCCTCCTTATTGCGTTCCAAACGTGATAAGTGATCGGCCACTTGATTTTCTGTTCCTTTCCTGTCCTTAATTTCAATATCAAATTCTTGTAAAAGTAATATCCAACGAATTAAACGAGGTTTAGCATCCTTTTTATCAAATAAGTATTTGATTGCCGAATGGTCCGTATGAACAATTACCTTTGTACCAATTAAATAGGATCGGAACTTGTCAAATGCGAAAACTACAGCTAGTAACTCTTTCTCCGTTGTTGTGTAATTCACTTGAGCACCATTAAGAGTTTTACTAGCCTAGTATATCACATGGAAGGTCTTACCTGTGCGTTGGCCTAGGACTGCTCCTACCGCGAAATCACTTGCATCACACATGAGCTCAAAAGGTAGCGTCCAATCTGGTGGAACGACAATGGGTGTCGAGGCAAGCTTTTTCTTTAGGGTTTTTAATGCTTGAGTGCAAGAATCATCAAAATCGAAGACTTTATCCTGTTCAAGCAGATTACACAAGGGTTTAGTGATTTTAGAAAAATTATGAATGAACCTCCTGTAAAAACCTGCATGTCCGAGAAAACTTCGAATTCCTTTAACCGAATTTGGTGGGGGTAATCTCTCGATCACGTCCACCTTGGCTTTGTCTACTTCAATTCCCTTGGATGAACTCTTGTGGCCGAGCACTATTCCTTCATCTACCATAAAATGGCATTTCTCCCAATTGAGGACTAAATTCGTTTCTTCGCATCTTGCTAACACCCTCTCTAGATTGCGAGAGACAATTTGTCGAAGTCATTACCAAAAATAGAAAAATCATCCATGAAGATCTCAAGGAAGTCTTTGACCATGTCTGAAAAGAGTGCCATCATGCATCTTTGGAAGGTTGCCGGGGCGTTACACAATCCGAATGGCATCCTTTGGAAGGCATAAGTACCGTATGGGCATGTGAAGGTTGTCTTTTCTTGATCTTCTGGTGCTATGGCAATCTGATTGTAACCTGAATAACCATCAAGAAAACAATAAAAGGGTTTACCTGCAAGACGGTCAAGCATTTGATCAATAAAGGGTAATGGGAAGTGATCTTTCCTAGTGGCTTTGTTTAGCTTCCGATAGTCCATACAAACCCTCCAACCGGTCACAGTCCTGGTTGGGATAAGTTCATTATTTTCATTGCTTACCTTTGTTATACCTCCCTTTTTCGGTACACATTGTACCGGCTTACCCAACGCATTTCATCGAGATAGAGTATATAATGCCGGCGTCAAGCCACTTGATGATTTCTTTCATTACAACCCCTTTCATGACATGATTCAGTCTCCTCCGGGCCTTAATTGAAGGTTTGTGATCATCTTCCAACAAGATCTTGTGCATGCACACACCGCCGGCTAATTCCCTTCAAGTCGGCAATTGTCCACCCTATTGCCTTTTTGTGTAGCTTCAACATCTTGATAAGCTTCTTTTCCTGCTCAGGCTGTAACTTAGAAGAAATAATTACAGGTAATGTATTATCGGTCCCTAAGTATACATATTTTAGTTGCTCTGGCAATTGTTTCAACTCAAGAATTGGTGGTTGTTCAATAGAGGGTTTTTCGAGCTTACCTTCCTTACCTGAGTAGTCCAGTGGTTCAAAGTATGTACCTGGTCGATTGACTAGCCAATTTGCCTCTTCTGGTTGTTCCTCATCGACCGGTTCTTCATACTTCTCATGTTCCTCTTGGTCGGCAATGTAGTTGCCGAGGCAACTAAATTCCTCATCGAAGTTAAACTCTGTCGTGGCATGAAGTAGTTGGCATTCTTCTGGATCATCGGCATGCCTTAGTGTTTGGAACACATTTAGTTTAACTTGCTGGTCATTCACCCTCATTGTGAGTTCTCCCTTTTCAACATCAATCAAGGTTCTCCCTGTTGCTAGGAATTGTCTCCCGAGAATGATGGGTGCATGCTCATCTGCTTCACAATCCAAAATAATAAAGTCAGCGGGAAAAATAAATTTATCGACTTTTACCAGTATGTCTTCGATTTTTCCCTCTGGATTCACATAGGATCTGTCGGCTACCTGCAGCATGACTGTTGTAGGTCTTGCCTTCCCGATTCCTAGTTTTTGGAAAACCGATTTAGGCATCAAGTTTATGCTAGCCCCTAGGTCGTATAGTGCTTTCCCGACATAGTGATTTCCAATAGAACAGGGTATTGTGAAACTTCCGGGATCCTTCAACTTAGGTGGCATACGATTGTGAAACATTGCCATGCATCCCTCTGTCGCGGCAACTGTTTCAAACTCTCCTAGCCTTGTTCTTTTGGACACAATGTCTTTAAGGAACTTGGCATAGTTTGGCATTTGTTCAATTGCTTCCACCAGTGGCAAGTTGATGTGGACTTGCTTTAGGATATCAAGAAACTTCTTGAATTGGTATTCTTGCTTTTGTCGCTTCAACCTTTGTGGGAATGGTGGTGGAAGTCGGATATCTTCGATCCTTTCATTGGTTTGAAACCTGATTGACGGCATTGTCGGGACATCTGGAGTTGCCGAGGCATTATCAACTGGGGTTGCCGAGGCATGCTTATCGCAAGTTGCCGAGGCATCGTCCGTTGCCGAGGCATGTTTATTGCCGGTTGCCGCGGCAATTCCTGGTTCAGCATCTGAGGCTTTGCCGCTAGGTTCGTCTTGATCTTTTTGTGGAGTTTTGTTTGACGAGTGGGTTTGAACCTCTCTAAGTTGTTGGCCACTTCTGGTGGTGATTGCCTTACATTGCTCATGGCCAGTTCCTCTTGCGACTTCAGTATTGCTAGGTAAACCTCCTTGTGGTCTAGTGTTCAGATTTTGAGCAAACTGTTCGACTTGATTTTCCAATGATTTGATTGCCGCCTCTTGGTTTTGCAATCTCATCTCGGTCCTGTTAATAAAAGCATCAGTTCTTTTTATGAAATTACTATTCTCAGCCATATAAGATTCAGTTTTCTTCATAAAAGCATTTAGAGAATTTTCCAAAGAACTAGATGTCGTCGGTTGTTGTTGCCGCGGTATTCATTATCGTGGCATATTCTCTTTGGAATCCCGATGCTTGTGCATTTTGATTGTTCGGTTTAGAGCATTGTTGGGATTACTCCATGAAAAATTAGGTGCTTCTTCCAGCTGGATTGTATGTATTGGACATCATGTTGTTGCTCGATTGTAATTCCCACATAGAAGCCGGATTCCGGATTCTCGCATACATTCGGAAGAATTATGGTTATCACCACATAACTCACAAAAAGAATCCATTACCTTGACTTTATGTGTGTTGTTTGGTTTTTGCATGTTCGGACCATCTTGGTTAAAGCGGCCAATTGTGCCGAAATTGAATCGATGATCCTAGTTCATGTATTGTGGCTTAGCGCCTAACTCCTCATCTTCTAGTAGATGGGAATTGATAATCATTCTTGGCCAGCCTGTTTAAAATTTGCATTGCTTCTTCCGCGACTTATCTAGGAGTATGCCGTTTGCGAGGCATCTAGCATCATCCTTGTTGGTGTATTCACGGCGTTGTAAAACATTGTTACTTGAGTCCACACCGAATTCGTGTAGAGGGCATTTGTGTAGAAGTTCTCTATATCGCTCCCAAGCCTCGTACATGGATTCATCATCCTCTCTGCCGAAAAGAAGTAATGTCGTTCTGAAGCTTATCAGTCAAATTTTTAGGATTAAATCTAGCAAGGAAATTACGACAAAGATCAGTCCAAGATGCTATGGATCCGCAGAATGCTATTCAGCCATGCTTTCGCCTATCCTCGGTGAATAGGGAATAATCTTAATCGTAGGACATCGGGGTGACTCCGTGTATCTTGAACGAGTTGCAAATCTCGAGGAAAGATTTCAGATGTTGTCGTGCATCTTGATTCTTTGAGCCGCCAAATTGACCAATTGTGTTGATCATATTAAACATTACCGGTTTCAACTCAAAGTGGTCGGCTTCAATTTCAGGTGCGACAACTCCGGGTTAAGTCCATCAAGATCTTCTTCAAGATAGTCTCGAATAGTTCATTTCGTGCAAGAATCACTCCTCCTCCCGCTCGAACATCTTGATTCATATTGCCGTCTTGATTTGCCATTGCTTCTTTTATCCTTCGTCTAAGTCTTTGTAAGGTTCGTTTGATTTACGGATCAAAGGGATATTCAGTGAAGTCGGTCTCATACTGGTCATATACCAATGCAAAACCAAAGTTTGTTAGCCCTTTGAATTTTAAACAAGAAAAATAAAAATAAAGTGCAAGAAAATAAAAACAAAGTCGCTATTGCCAATCCCCGGCAACGGCGCCAAAAACTTGTTGCGCGTAATAAGTGCTACGCAAATGTGCAAGTATACACGTCACAAGTTATAGTATAAAAGATATCGTCTCCACAGGGATTGGTGCTACTTCAAGAATCTAGTCTCTTGCACTGTAAAAATAAAAACACAAATAAAAGATTATAGAAGTTTAACTAATCTAGAAAGCAAATAAGTAAAAGAAAAGATGAATTCAATTGAGAGAGATAGGCCAGGTTATCGTGAGTTGAGGTGTGATAGCCGATTGGATCGTCTTGGTAAAAGAATGCACGGGCAACTCAGTTGCCGTGGCAACTTGCACAACGGGGTTGCCTTGGCAACAAATCGATGGTTGCCTGGGCAACTAGTTGGGCAACTACTTGGGCGTCGGGCAGCAACTTCAAGGTTGGCGGAGCGTTCTTCAATGGTTTCTTCTTATCCCTAAGTCGAAACTCTAGCTACTTGTGCATGCCTTGATAATACATCCCTGCGTGAATCAAGGGTGAACAACAACCAATCTTGCGCTCCTCTTAGCCGTTGAAATCCTTAACTTATTCCTAAGCCGGATTAATCTTCACCATCATTGGATTGAATAAAGATCATATTCATTCGTTTCTTGAATCTAACTCTCCCAATATTAGATAAATGGATGAAATCACGAGATCCTCTCCCAATTCACTCGCAAACAATAATAAGAACCAAGAATGAATAAACCTTGAAATAGAAAAGTGCAAACTCTTATTACCTAAACAAAAACCAATAGTTTCTCACAACCACAAAACACAATAACCATAGCCAAGTAGATTTAGTTCATGGCTAGGTTCCAAAGAAATACAAGATAAACAATCCCTAGCATGAACCCAATCGAACAAGGAAGAAAAGATGAAGCTTGTCGAAAATCCCTTGCCCTAGATGCTTGCCGAAAATTCCTCTTGCTTCCTCTCTTGGACTTGTCGAATTTTGCCCTAATGCTCTCTCCCAAGTTGTCGAAATCTCCTTGCTATTTATAGGGCTAGGCCAAAGTCCTTCTTTGAGGAGGAGTTTGAGTTGGAATTAAATTATCTTTAAAGAATATAATTCTTTATTATAATTTTATTCCTATTAGAACTTCTCATATCTTCTTGGAATTTAATTCTTCTTTAATCTCTGCATGGCAATCAAATTCCTTTGGGCTTGGGCCTTGCTCCATGTCATCTTGGGCTTGTAAAGTCATTAATTTCGACATCCATATTGCATTTTCTCTTTGTCGACAATTACCCTGGCAACTAGCTCGGCGTCTCCTTCATGCATTGCCCTGGCAACTAGATCGGCGTCTCCTTCATGCATTGCCCTGGCAACTAGCTCGGCATTGCTTTGGCAAGTGATCCTGCACATACACACACAAATTACACCAAAGCAGCATCTTTTCCACAAAAACTACCAAGTTATGTAATCAAGCTCAACGATGGAAGGAAACATGGATTAATGCATGAATAGCTAATTATGCAACTAATATGAGCCTAAGTCTAACAATAATATGAGTAAAAAGGGTAAGAAAATTAGTACTTTTGAACACTTATCATTCTCCTCAATACATCCCGTATTATAAGATATACAAGCAATTTTATTAATGAAAACATATTCACACAAGTCTCGTATGATACCTGGTTGGCATACATTGCCTTATGCTACCACCAATCATGGTATGCCTTTGTATGTATACCTCAGGTGTGTTGACTATTTGAGAACGCAGTCTCTACGACAAGCTAATATCATCCACTCGTGAGGTTTTCTTCTTACTCAATTATACCTGCACCATTTGCCAAGTGAATGCACACCAATATTCTCCCGAACAACCTTGTCCTTGTTCCAGTAGCAAATAGATGGTCATATGCCCTCACTAGAACTTCTCAATGGTCTCCTATGGCCCTTGTAATAGCCAATCAAGTTGCCCCTTATTTCGTTTCTCATTCACTCCCTTTGTAACAGATAGAACTGTTGATTAAGCACAAAGGTACACATTTGATCTCTTGGCACACATGGCCTATACTCTATGGGTAAGTTAGTTTCCCCCATCTACTGATGTCTTCCACATTATCCACTTATTAAAAAAATTTCATCTTGTTATCACGCCAGCAAAAGAACCTGTATTAGCACCCCACAAACATCATATCAACATTAGTCTCGTGTTGTGGACTTCAAAATGATGTCTCACTTGTGCCCTCTACGTGTGACTTAGGTTTCTGCAGGATACCAAACTCTTCCCCATATGCCCACAACATCTAATTAATAAAGTATTCTCATGTAGGATCAAGACCTCTTTATTCTCTTACATAATCTCGAATAGAACTTGTATTCTCTAAATCCCTTAGCTTCATCTAAGCATTATATTCTACATTTTTGGGAAAGAAGAAGCTCATTAACTCTTCCTTCAGCTCTTCCCATATCTTGATAGAACAAACACCATTAATAAACTTGGACCGCCACCACAACTTGGCGTCCCTTATTAGATACACCGATGCCACTGAGACCTTGTCTTCATCTGTTTTAGTATGCGTATACCGAAAATAATGCTCAACGTCAAACCAGAAATTTTCAAGCTCCTTAGCATCTCTGTTCTCTTCATACCGCTGAGGTTCCGAAACCCTAGTCCTCGGGCCCTTATCTGCTGTCATTGAATTGCCAATAGCTATCTGTATCAAGTTAATCTGAGTCTTGATCTCATCTAGTTCAAACTTCATATGACTTAATGCTTCTTTGCCTTCATTACCAAAATCTTTGATAGTTATCTGTATCAAGTTAACCTGAGTCTTGATCTCATCTAGTTCGAACTTCATATGACTTAATGCTTCTTTGCCTTCATTACCAAAATCTTTGATAGCTTGGGTCAACTCTTAATGTGTTTCCTCTATTGCTCAAAGCCGTTCATTTGATGCCATAGCTCTCATGGCAGCCACTACGGCTTCAAGTTCCTTGAACCGGCTAGGGTCTATCGACCCATCACCCTGTGTTGACGTCCCAGCACCTGGGTGTGTTATCTCTTTCTAGGGGCAATACCCGTTCCACGTTTCTACGTTTGTCACCATTTTTGTCGACACACACAGAATCATAGTGCCTGCACAGATATCATCTTTTACAACGGATGTAATATTTGTATCGTGTCATTCTTTGTTACATGAAGCTGACATTTATCTCTGTTGCATACGACCAAGGCTTTTGACACCTGCCAACCCTTCAAACCGTCGGGTTCTTTAATCGATTGCCCCATATCCCTCAAGGAATTAATAAGAATACATGTCTTCATAACACACACAAAGAGAAAACTGGGCACGACATTGGTTAGTTCAATTACATAACAATAAAATGAAATGTACCTTACAAGTTCCATGGGACTTCCCAGTACGTCCCCCACTATAATTCACGCTCCGTATTGCCAAACTCTGGGAGGTGCTTTATAAACTCCTTGACCACCACATTTCTCTTTTTGGGCAACACTGACATATCCGTGGTAACCATGTTTTGCTTCTGGTCTCTCGGTCCATACATTAGTTTTGACCTAAGTCATGGCTTTCTTAGCTCGCCCCACCAAATAGCTTGTCATTAGTAGCCCATATCACCCCTACCCAAATTGGGGATTTTGTAACACTTAGGTGAAGTCTGAATTGTACTTGAACCATCACCACATACCCCTCGAGCTTGTCTGTCCCACGCTCACTCTTTGGCTCTGCTTGTGAAGGAACTTCTAAGGAGAGCTTTTCTCAGATACACCCACATTACCAAGTTGTACCACCCTTGTGTTTCTCACCCAAGCGGGTAGCTTTACAAAAAGCTTTCTGCCTTACCATAGCCAGCATCCCCATCAAAGGGAGATTTTCGTGCCAAAACAATTTTTTTTTCATCCAAGATAAAACTATATTAACTCGCACAACCTTTGTCATCCCATATTTGCAATCTATTGCCGAAGAATCTGGTCCAAACTACCACATCGCAACATATTCCTTTTTTTTACTTTAAGACCCAACGTGTCTTGAGAAAATTACCATTTACAGATAAATTATTAGCTATGGGAAGCATTCCCCTTAGTCTACCGCTAAAAGAGTCCACATCAATAGGAGGGAGCATACCAATAACTCGGCACTCCCTTTTACTCCATTATGTTTCGAGAGGGGCCACTCCATCCAGCATACAGCGATCGCAGCGATCCTTTGACCACTTCGTTAAATAGTTTGAGGTCTTACGAGTCTTGTCCTGCACCTTTAGACGATCACACTGTACCAAAGTACTCCCACAACAAACAAGTCTTATCATAATCCTTTGATTTTATCAATGAGCGAATCTATAACCTTGAGGAGCACGACTCTACCGCATTGATTCCCCCAAACATAAAACAACTATAGAACTGTCTCAAGTTGTCTCCAACTCTTCCCGTTAGGGTTAGTCTACGAACCCATGACTATCAATCGTATCAATCTATATCCATCTGTACACACTTCTCTTTTCACCTTGAAAAAGATAGTTAAGCAACAACCAAGCACCACAGTGCCAAGATAAACAATATTGCCATTAACTTTCATCAATCAAGAAATTATCACATTACCCTGGAAATGACAAGCACCAATATGTTAGATTAAAAAAATAAGCACATTTTATGCTTCGGGCTGCACACGCCCTTGTGCTAACAAGACAAAACACACATCAATAAGCAAAGGTTACCGACACAAGGCAATGTATCAAAATAAGCATCACTATTACCGATAGCCACCATAGAAAATGACTCTCCTCTCGAGTGGCGCATAAGCACCCTCATATTGCTAGAATTTGTGCCACCGTGCTACGAGGAATACACACTTCATCATGTCCCATAGACAGCCATCAACGAGCCTTTAAAGCAACCAGGAATATTGCTTGTGTCCCAAATCATAGACATGCACTATTGTGCAAAGTTTAATCTCGTCCACCAAAAGTCTTCGCAGTTCTTTGCGCCTCAACTCGATCACCGTTTTGATCAGCCAACAACAATGCTACATCAGTAACGAACAAATGAGCACCATTGTGCTATAATTCACACGTGCCACTGCGCTAATGTAACACATCGGCACTACCTTGCCAAAACCCACCATTAGATACCTTTGTGCCTTGACTAGGTCTTGATCAATTAGCATCATAAGGAGTCACCCTGCCTACTCCACTCGCGGAAGCGCTTGGCATAGGTTCTAGCCACCCTGCCTACCCTCACAGGGCGCTCGACGTGAAACTAGACCACCCTGCCTACTCCACTAATGGATGCGCTTGGCGTGACATTACACCATCCTGCCTACTCCTTGAAGAGAAGCACTTGGCGTAGGATTCGACCACCCTACCTACTCCCCACATGGGAACGCTTGGCGTAGTCCCCTACCCTGCTTACTTCAGTCCAAAGAGCGCTTGGTTTACTATCACTCGACCCTACCAACTCCATTTACCAGAGCCCTTGGCGTAGAATCCACAATCCAACACCTATGTGCACAGAAAAAAAAGTCTCTTTTTTTACCTGTTATGATGATCCACCCTGCCTACTCCACCTGTGGGAGCGCTTGGCGTAAGACCAACTGATCCACAAATAGTCCAGCTCTTATTTTTGCTACACATCCGTCTGGCATCACCACGCACCACAGCCACTGAATAAAGCTTCACAGTGTTCAAGTTGGCACATGAACACTATGGCGTTTGGTTAACAAATACGCACCACTGTATCAAAAGTCATAACCAAACACCACCGTCACATGACTGCATTGTCCCATCGTTTCCTTGCTCTGATACCACGTGTCACGGACATGCCCCTTTTACTCGGTTGGCAAGCCGTGCTGCACTTGAAATGGGCATTACCCAGACAAGTCAGCCTTTCTCATGCTCCCTTGTCCAAGGGGCTATCTCGGTCTAGCCTTCTCAGGGTCACAATGCGCTAAGGCTTTTAGAGTTTCGAATCCCGCAGGGCCTAGTAATAGTTGCACTCCAACCTCGTACTTCAGCCACGAGCGCGATATGGGGCCCTATGGCCCCAAACCGTCCCTAGGTATTTTTCCCAAGGAGACAGTGCGCCAACCACTAGGCCCCACTGCCCGCACACCTAGGCCCCACATGGGCCTAGGAGTAGGTCGCTTACACCAAGGAAGCTCGGTCGCTAGCCCAGGCGAGGGGGATGGTGGAGACCCGACACCAGACCACTTCCCCTAAAGAGCTAAATAAACTTACCAGGAATGTCGTGAGTAGACGTTGCTTCGTCTCAAATGATGACACTTTCTGGATATGGCCTTCATTGTCTTCCCAAAGCATCTTAACTTGCATCCTTGACTTGGTAGCTCCTTAGGGATTTCTCATATCATCGCTCGGTCCACCATTGCTCGGTCCTGAACAGGGCTTGTCAAGGCAGGGTCGCAATACAATAAGGGATGGCCTTGACACGATGCACGCGCGGCAATTGAAAAGGCAAATGGGTAAGGGCAAGGGGTAGTTGAGATAGGGATGAGCAACTAGGGTTATTATTTTTAGGGTGTTTAGGTTAAGATATAATTTAATTGGGTATGATGGGTTATTTAGGTGTAAAGGGATATGGGTTTTTAAATGGGTGAACGGGTCATTTATAATGGGTATGGACTTGGGCCTGGGTTTGTAATGGTTAATTTGTAATTGGACTGATAATAAGAGTTTGGGTTGGGTTATCATATTGGGTTAAATGTATGAGTTAAGGAAATAAAAAGATCTGTTTTTTTTTTTACTCTTGGATTAGGTTTGGTTTTGGGCTTAGCCCGGACAAAAAAATGTTATGACACTAATGTTTAAAAAAAAGAAGAAAAAAAAGTAGTTGAATGATTTATCTTCAGTGTGAACAAATCTTGAAGTATTATTAAACCGTTGGAAATAAGGGGAATTATAAACTCAACTTTGTTGGTTCATTAACAGATTTGCTCATATGCCCATGTGTATTAGACTTGTCTTGGTTCAGTTTTAGTTCCAATATCCAAATGTTGCAAATGTCTCGGTTCAAATGTGTTCATGAACATTGGAACGGGCCCCATAAAATGAACAACCTCCTTGGAATGTGTACCACTAGTTGCAATTTCGTGGATCAACATGGTGGTTTGAAAGAACTTAAAAGTGGTTGCGTTTAAATTAATATTTTATTTAAAGTTTAAGTTTAAATTAAAAATTAATTTTTTTATTAGGTTAAATTACGTAAATTATCACTAAATTATATTTTTATATTAATTTTGGTCACTGAATTTTAAAACGTTCAATTCATTCACTGAAGTTTAGACATTAAACGTATTTTGTCACTAAAGTTTAGACATTGATGGTAGATGGCGGTCGTTCAATCCCATATTTCACTAGTCACTTCCTCTAGGGCCCATGATTATGAATTCGACCTTTATTTGCCGAAAAGTTCTCCAAAGTTCACGAATCGACCAAAAACTTTCGGTTTCTCTTTTGTTGATCTCTCACCCTGCCGTTGGATGGAGCCCGTTTCTCAGCATGTTGCTTCTTTTTTTCCGATGAATTTTATCACCGTTCAGGTCTTAGAGAAGTTTCTTAGTTCGTTGGTAAATGGACATCGGCAAAAATTTAACAGGTGAGTGACCAAAAACGTTCAATGTCTAAATTTTAGTGAGTAAATTGAAAGTTTCGAAGCTCTAGTGACCAAAATAAGTTTGCGAATAAAGTTCAGTGATGACTTACGTAATTTACTATTTTTTATTAAAATGTCATATCATCAAATTGCGCAAGATAAAAGTTCGGTGACTAAAATATAATAATACAAGTGATTAAAACACAACTTTTCAAAATCCATGACCGAAATAAGACAAACCAAAAATAAAAGTAACACCAAGTGCAGTTTACCTTGTTTATAAGATTGTTGTATTTAGTATGTATAAGTACATATATTATGGGTAATCTACATGATTGATCACTTATGTTTTATCAGTATTACTTTTTCTCATCAAATCTAAAAAATATCATTTTGGTCACTTACATTATTGATTTATAACCTTTTGGTTAATGAGACATTAAAGATTGTTAGTTTGATAATGTAGCACGTCATTAAAAGGGTTTACTTTTAATTTGACACATAAATTTTAGATAAAATATTAATTTAACCCCTCAATTTAATTACAATCTTCATCACCGATCACTGCTCACCACCATCGTCAATCACCAATGACTGCAATAACCGTCGACTGCGGTCATCGGTGACGGTTGAATGTTCTGCCGTTTCAATATCATTTTTTTCATAAAAGTAACCGAAACCAACTCAAGAAAAGAGTGAGCGCAAGTAACATCTAACATAATATTGTGATTAATAATTACAACTACAATCTAAGCAATAAGATGACAGGAGATCAAATTTATGAGGATTAAATAACAAAAAATAGTATGATGGAAGGCTTACCTAAACAACTGTTATTATCTGCATCAATAACATAATAAGTTTTAGCATTAACTCCACTGATGAGAATGATTGTTCCATCATTAGTTGTTTTATACCAACGAAAGAGTCTTGATTCCTCATTGCCAATAAATTCAATACCAACGCGTTTGTCCGAGGCCGTTGTTTTTTTCTGGCAGAGTAAGTGAGAATCTACTTACGAGCAATATCCAAAGTAGTTGGGGAAGCTGCTTCAATCTCTAGTCTGATTTGTTGTCAACACGAGAGGGTATCCAATGTAATACTAAATAAGCACCCACATCTTCAAGTGATGGAGTATGCATGCTGACAACGAGTTGCTATCCGTTGGTGCTAATCTTTCTCCTTTGATTTTTCTTTTTTCTCTTGTCTTTGGCTGTCTTTTATTTTCTTTTTGTTGGTATGTTCTGATGTTCCTCCCTAGCGTGTTCGTTGAGAACCATGTTCTTTGGGCAGTCATGATACAAGCATGAGCTCTTTTCTGAGGAGGAAGATCGGTTTGTCTTAGTGGCTTTGATGAGAGCATGTGTTTAGGCGATTAGTGGTAGTGACACACATTTATTTATTTATCTTTATTGCTCGTACTAACTTGCATGCTTATGTTTATGATTAACATGAAGTATAGTAGAGTAGATGTGTACCACTGAGCTTTGGAAGCTCAGTTCTCGGATTCGTTGTTTTTGTGCATAGGTTGATCGTCGTTTCATGAATCACTATTAGTACGAGATTCCAGCATGCGGTGTTTTTCAAAGTACGATACTTGTGTTTAGTGGGTCGTGTATTCATAGGACCTTACGTGACGGAATCTGTAATTCTTATTTTGCAAATTGTATTAATCAAATCGAATGTTTAAATATTTTAATTTAATTAGAGCTCATTTGTAACGTTTTGATTTCTTATCTATATTTTCAACTTTTAGTTTTAAATAATTTTGGGAAAATACTTGGTTGAGCTAAACTCAGTTTAAGAAATTTTATTATAACAAATTTGGGCTTAAGGCCCAAATATGACATTCGAGTTTAGAGTGTTAAATAAATTAAATAAAAACTTCACGCACAGAAATGAAAAAAAAATTAATCATCGAACTTAAGGATTGTTTTGAAAATTGCGTAAAATAAATTAAATAAAAACTTCACGCACAAAAATAAATAAATAATGTAACCATTTAACAAAATTTAAAAATTTTGAGCCTCTCCGTATTGAAGTAATTTTTATCTTTTTTATTTTAGTTTTATATTATGATTGGTGAATTTGCATATATAAAAATAAGCTTATAAATATTGAAGGCATCACCATCGATCCTATGCAAAAGAATAGAACACATTGTAGTATATCATCACCTCGGAGGTTCTTCAATTCTATCGCTTTCCTTCTTGTATTATTAAGGTATGATTTCTGATTTTTTTAAAACTCATTTCAATTTGATCTTAGTTTTCCTGCAAGAGGTACATGTGCTCTATCTTCTCTCTAATTTTGTTCCCTAACTTGTTATATTTGTTAATTTTAAAGGAAGATGTAATACTCATTTTATGTCCGAACTATAATCACTCATTTTTATTTGGATAATATTATTATATAATATTATTATATTTTATTATTATAATAAAAAAATAAAAATAAATTAAAAAAGAAAAAGACACGTGGACGCCATCCAGGCGTCTACCTCACCCCAATTGCCTATAAAAGGCCAGGGAAGGGAAGGGAAGGCAAAAGAGGGGCAGCCAAGGCAAAATTGCTATAAAACTGGCCAAGCAAAAATGGCCATGGAAATGGCAAAGCTCGGGGCAGTGACCCTTTGAGGTTTGAGAGCAGTGCTCTCATCAGGGGATTTTTTTAGGGTAGTTCGTTTGATCGGATGCCCTAGTGAGATTTGTTCAAATTAATTTTCGGGTCATGACGAGATGATGCAGAGATCTTGTTAGGGGTCAGTCGAAGTTCTTCATTCGAGCTTCTAGTATGGTTAATTTTGTATATTTTGTATTTATTTTAATGTTGGCTTAGATATAAGATAATGTATATTTATTGGCATATTTTGTAATAAATATATTTGGTATGTCATGTTTGTATATTTTAAGTTATATGAATTTTATTAGCATACTATATTTATTCGTTTATTCATATTTATGTTCCATATTTCTATTTTTATGTTTTGTACATATTTATATATATATTATGTATTTTTACTGTGATATTTAACATTTAAGGATTTTTTTAATTTATTCCGGGAACTGGTTAGGAAGTGGTGTCCTGACTTATTCATGTGTCATCTTCTTCAGTTGTCGTAAATAAAGAAATATTCTCCTTAGACCGTTTTTTAGGGATTAAATTTTAAGTTAAAATTCAAAATTTTATTTTCTTGCAAAGACAACAATAAATTAACACGGTACCAATTTTGGGCGATGTGGGGCGCTAATCCTTCCCTACGCGTAACCGACTCCCAAACTTAAAATATTTAAAAAGTTTGATTATTTTTTAATAGTATCTGACCTACCAAAGTGGCTGGTGGCGACTCTATCTCCATCTCTCATTTTTAATATGATTAAAAAAAACCCTTATTACAAAAGAAACATTTCTTTATGATGTCTGGACAGAGGTCGGCCCCTTAAAAGAGGCTTTTCCAAGGATCTTTGCTCTAGCCTCAAAGAAATTGGGAGTTATAGCTGATTTTGGGGCTTTCAACACTGGTATTTGGCAATGAAATATAACTTTGCGCAGAAGGCCTTTTAGATGGGAAAATGAAATATAGACAGCTTTCATTAACTCCATAAACGCTGCTGTAATTGGCCTGATAAAGGTCGATAGTTCTCGTTGGCTGGCATCGTCGAATTGGTTGTATAGTGCGAAATCATAGTTTGATCTTGTGGTTGGGCGAAACCAGAGATTTAGAAATACGTGTGGCTCAATATTTCCCCTCCAAAAGTTGAGTCTTTGTTTGGAGAGTGATTCATGGAAGGATTCCAACCAAAGATCAATTGGTTAAGAGGGGTTATCTTGGGGCATCAAAATCTTTTATGTCCTTTTTGTTTTGCTGAGTTGGAATCAATTGACCATCTATTTTGTCATTGTAGAGTTTCATAGAGCTTGTGGCAGCGGTGGTGTGGCTTGTGGGGTATTTGTTTTATATTCCCAAAGACTGTAAATCTCTTCTAGTGCAGTGGATGTCTATTCCCAATCCGTTAAAGTCACAATCAATTTGGAAATTATCTCTGTTTTGTTTCTTGTGGTCCACTTTATTATTTCGCAACGAAGTGGTTTTCAAAAGCAGTGCAGTCGACTCTAACCTAATTTTTGAGTTAGGAATCCTTCGTTTAAGCTTCTGGTGTAAGGCGAAATGGCCACATTCTGTCTATTCTGCAAACGACCTGGTCAAATACCCCATTGCTTTTAAGTTCATCGTTTCCAAACAGCTTCATACACAGAAAGTAGGATGGCTTGCTCCCCCTATGGGCTTCGTTAAATTTCTGAGTTAATGGTGAGGTCGAAGGTGGCTTCGGTAAAGCAGGGATAGGTAGAATCAAGTGTAACCATCAAAATCGCTCATTAATTTTATTCTCCAAGTCTGTAGGTGTCATCGATGCAACATCGGCAGAGATTTTAGCTATCAAAGAAGCTTGCTTTCTATTCCGCTCCTCAAAATGGTGCCCTTATTAGTGTTCTCGGTTGTTATATCTTCTCATGTAATGACTCAGGCGGCCGGCGTTCCCATGTATCCAGCCTTATCTATCTTAATCTATGACATGGCCTTTTTTGAATAAAAAAAATTGTTATTTTATTAGTGTGTCACTGCTCACACATAAAACATGGATGTAATAAAAGATTTGATGTTTGTTATTTATAGTTCTTCCTTGGTTGGCTCTCTTGTATTTATTTGTTTATTGGGTAGGTCTTTTTTGTTTTCGATCAATCTTATTTTCATCATCAATTGTAATATATATACATATGTTTCGATCACTCATATGTCATTGATTTATTACCTTTTAATCACTGATTCTTTAACTCTTGTTAGTTTTATAAAGTGATATGTTCGTAAAAAAGTGAATTTTATATAAAATATAAATCCGTTTCTAACTCGACTCTTTGGAAGCCAAGATCACGCCAGGCATGTTGTAATATGGCGTGGGAATAAAAATATCGCACACAATATTCTTGCAGCAATTTTCCCGTGTTATTATTAAAAGAGAAATAAAACTAATGAATTGGAAATTGAAAATATAAATTAAAAAAGGGAAAAAAATCTAAGAACAAGTATGTGGTTCCCACACTACCACGTTTTCCTTCCCCATGATGTTTGAATAAAGACTGCAGATTGGGGACATCATAAATTTCTGTCCCTTGCTTCGATTAATGGGAATGTGAAGCTTGACCCGACCAACCCGGATTTAACATTTTTGCCCAAACCCAGATTGTTTCAAGAGAGATAGGAACCGAGTCTTGTATCTATAAAATAAGCTTATAAATTGTTGAACGCTTGCAATCCAAAGATATCTCCTTTCCTTTTACAAAAGGTATGATTTCTGCTCTCTTTCTGTTTACTAACTCAAAAAAGAAAAATAGTAACAATCTTCCCTTCTATATATCTTGTCTTCTCTGGAAACTTCTCCTCTCTCATCTTCTGTATTCTCTACCATGTTCCCTATGATTTTAATGAAAGAAACACTAGTTTGATTTTAAGTTTATGCATCTTATTAACTTGTTTTCAGCCATGGAGATTACCATCAAGGAATCTACCATCGTTTATCCTGCTCAGGAAACTCCCAAAACAAGTCTATGGAACTCCAATTTAGATATATTGGTTACAAGATACCATGCCCCTTTCGTATACTATTATAAGCCAAATGCTTCTTCTTTTTTTCACACTGGAAGGCTTAAGGAGGCTTTAAGCAAGATTCTTGTGCCATTTTACCCTGTTGCTGGAAGGTTAGGATATGATGAAAATGGAAGACTTGAAATCTCATGCAATGCTGAAGGAGTTTTATTCGTTGAAGCTGAAACCTCTTCAGTTATGGATCATTTGATTGGTGATTTCTCTAATAACTCTCAAGTCTTTCGGTTAGTTCCCGAGGTCGACTATTCTGGAGGGATATCTTCTTTTCCGCTCCTTGTAGTGCAGGTAATCTTTAGACTTTAAGCATTATATCAGCAAAATGATCGATTCAATGATTGATATAGTTAATTTTCTGTGTGTACTTTTTATCAGGTAACTAAGTTCAAATGCGGTGGAGTTTGTGTTGGAGTTGGGTTTTACCATACTTTAGGAGATGGTAAAACAATTTTTCATTTCATCAATAGTTGGGCTGACGCCGCACGGGGGCGGGGCTTGTCGCCTGCCATTGCCCCATTCATCGATCGAACTCTTCTCCGTGCTCGAGTCCCTCCAATGCCTAAATTTCACCATGTTGAATATGACCCTTCTCCACCATCGAAGACTATGGTTTCCCACGACTCAGATGATCTTAAGCCATCCATTGTCTCCAGCTTTAAGCTCACAGCTGAACAATTGGATCTCCTGAAGCTGAAAGCCAAAGCAGGTGCAAAGAGTGGTACAAAATATACTAGTTTCAACATATTGGCTGCACATATATGCCGTTGTGTAAGTAAAGCGAGGGGTCTCTCAGACGATCAACCTGTGAAGATGTACTTTCCGGTTGACGGTCGATCTAAATTGAATCCTCCACTCCCACCAGGATTCTTCGGCAATGCAATATTTATAGCTGCAGTAATTACTCAAGCTGGCGATCTCAAAACCGAATCGTTTGCTATTACAGTAAAGAGGATTCATGAACGATTAACTCAGATTAATGATGAATATTTGAGATCAGCTCTTGATTACACTGAGAAAGTGTCTGACTTAAGCGCTTTGGTTAGAGGACCACATACTTTACGATGCCCAAACCTTATGGTGAATACTTGGGTGAGGTTGCCATTGTATGATGCAGATTTCGGATGGGGTCGCCCCATCTATGTGGGGCCATCAAATATTTTCCAAGAAGGCAACACTCTTATACTGCCAAGTCCAACCGATGATGGGAGTGAGTCGGTGGTAGCTCGTTTGGAGACAAGCCACGTGAGACTCTTTAAGAAACTTTTTTATGATTTTTCTTTTGCAGGGGATAATGAGAAAAGGCTATCCAAGATTTAAATTCGAGACCACACCAGTGATTTAGTTGGCCGTTTCTCTATGATTATGTTATTTTATTAGTGTGTCATTGCTCACGTGCAAAGCATGGAAATAATGGACGGTGTTGTTGGTTGGAGCTTAGCCACATGGTGTTAGATATTTTGAAACTTTGAGAACATGCCCAAACTTATTCTACTCCACAAGTTCTTGTACTCAAGAATTAGTTGATGAAATATTTTTTCTCTTAAATATAATAAATCTTTTTGAATATATCAATTAAAGGGTTAAATATACGGTAATATACGGTATCAATAGCCTTCAATACTTGAACATTATTTACAACAATTTCTTATGTGAAATTCTATATAAACCATGTAAACCCTACACGAAAATACACACTCAAAATTTTCGAAATTTTCTCTGCACGTTTAGAACAAGTGTTTTACTGTGATCGAAAAAGATGAACGAGGATAAACAACGAGATGGCTGACTTTCTAGCTGTTGGGTGAACAATTCCCCCTTGAGATTATCAGGCTAAAATAGAGAAATAAACTAGAAAATAATACAATAAAAGAACACAAGATTTGAAAATTAAAAACTCCCAACCGGAGAAAAACCACGACCATTGTCAGATAAGAAAATTGTTACAACACACAGACTATTCTCAAAATCCTAATACCTCAAGTACACCCGAGAAAATATGTAATTACACTTTTCACCACTCTAATATAGAATAGAAAGGAATTTAGAAGCCAGATGAAACTCTTAATACTTGACTTGGTACATTTGAAAATGGAAATGGTTAGGCTTTATAGTTGAGTTCCAAGTACTAATTTACAAATAACCTAATCTTTAGGGACCAAGAAATAATTTTCCCATTAATTATTTCTTACTTACCCAACTTGTTTTCCACCATTTTTAATATCAGGTGCAACCACTTTGGACTTTGGTGGTTTCCATCTTTGGCAAGGAAATTTCGAGCCATTTTTTTCAACAAATCCCCACCATAACTTGAAATTTCACTACTTTCACAATTTCAAAATAGAAATTGTCGTACTCCACCATAAAAGTACACCTTTTATAAAAACAAACCTCGACACATCGAAAATGCTGAAACTTATGGTGCAACTTTCATGTTGGCTCCCTGTAGAAGTTCATCAGCCATCAACACCACACACCTTGCATCAATGTCAACCAATGCTCGTGTATAACTTCAAATTCGCTAGCAATAATACATCCTCTTCCATGGTAAAGCGGAGATACCATGAAGACGTACTTCTCAACTTCATAGAAAAAAGTCATCTCCTGTGACAAGCGAGACGATGCTAGCTTCCGATTCGGAGCCTTTTGTCGAACTTGCTTCTCCTGGACAATTTTTCCTTACATGCCCATCCTTTCTACACCTCCAGCAAACCACATTTTTTTCTTCTTCTTGTTCACTACCAATACCGAGTCTGTTGAATCAAACCTTCGTTCTTCAACCTTCTCTCCTCAAAAATGAGCTTATTGGCAATCTCTGAAAAATCCAGAGTTTCCTTCCCATACATCAAAATAGGTTTCATGTGTTCATAGGAAGTCAGAAGAGAATATAAGCCGTAGAGCTTTATCTTCATCATCGGTCTTAACTCCAATAGTCTCTAATTCAGTGACAATATGATTGAGTGCACTGAGATGATCTAAGATCCTGGAACCTTCATCCATACGCAAAGTATGAAACTACTCCTTTAGGTGCAATCTGTTTGAAATGCCCTTCCCTTGGTACATGCTTCAAGTTTCTCCCAAATCTCTTTTGCACCGGAGATTCCTTTCACATAGGAAGAACATTCTTTGTCAAAGTCAAGCGAATTGAACTTGCTGCTCTCAAATCAAGATCCTCCCAATCTTTATCACTCATACTAGAGCTGGCTTTTCTAGAATCATTGCTGACAGGCTTTCCTCTTAATGTCTTGTGCGTCCCACATTGTATTAACATGTCTTTCATGTTTATTTTCCATAAACCAAAGTCAATTTTTCCATCAAATTTCTCTATGTCAAACTTCATGGAGGATGTCATCACAACTGAATGTTGTCCGTGAACAATGCACCAGGTAGTTCTCAGGAAAGAAAGGTGGATCACAAGGATCTCTCAAATACCAAGTCTTTCCTTAGCCAGAACTTTCCTAGACTTTCACTTCCACACTACCATAGTAACCACCAATCGAGAAGAAGCCAAGAACAATCTCTAAGAAACCACGGACTCAAAGTAACCATGACAAATTTTCTTTTCCGAAATGGAGGTTCAGACAATGCTGCAACCACAAGGATAAGAAAATTATCACTCCTTCAACCTCACTGATACCAATTGTTGGGAATCAAAGTGCGGAACAATTTCCCCTTGAGATTAACCAGCTAAAATAGAGAAATAAACTAGAAAATAATACAATAAAAGAAACACAAGATTTTACGTGGAAACTCCCAATCGGAGAAAAACCACGACAGTTGTCAAAGACAACCCGAGAAACCACTATGTGAAAATTGTTACAACACACAGCTATTGTCACAATCTCAATACCCCAAGTACACCCGAAAAAATATTTAACTACATATTTCACCATTATGATATAGAATAGAAAGGAATTTAGAAGCCAAATAGAACTCTCAATACTTGACTTGGTACATTTGAAAATAGAAATGGTTAGGCCTATTTATAGTTGAGTTCCAAGGACTAACATACAAATAACCTAATCTTTAGGGACCAATAAATAATTTTCCCATTAATTATTTCCTACTTACCCAACTTGTATTCCACCATTTTCAATATTAGATGCAATCCCTTTGGACTTTGGTGGTTTCCATCTTTGACAAAAGAATTTCAAGCCATTTTTTTTCAACACTAGCTAAATCAGAATTGGAAAGGGAAGTTATGTTCAAAGCCTGGTGGTAGATACCTCATGGTTTAACCATTTCTTTAATCAATAGTTCCTTTAGGTGTATCTTAGTTTGTTTTGTTTCCTGGGGAACTTGTTTATCTCGAGTCATGTATTCGGTAGTTCTATAGTTTTCATTATTCACCTCTCTGTTCAAGACCTAGTTTTTTTAGGTTTATCTCATTTATTTAATAAATTCGCGTCGATGAGCAAAAAAAATGATGTGGGTAGTTTTAGATAAAAATTAATTAGAAAGGAAAACTATTGGTATTGAAAAATAACATACAAATATATGAATTCGAGTATCTTTAGGTTTGAAAATATATCAATATTATTAATAATATATTAAAGTTACGTTCTGTAAAAAAATAAATTTACGTAAAACAATATTTTGTAGTTAAAGTTTTTTTTTTTTAAATGTAGTGAGATGGTATGAATTAAATAAATAGGTTTTAAAGAATTTTGAAAAGCCAAAAAAAAAAAATTGGGCTTTGAGAGGGCTCGAGCATGAGAGTAGAAGCCGGTTATTCAATATCGCGTTTCTAATTGAATTTAGGGTTTGACATGGCTTGAGCATGAGAGTAGAAGCCGATCATTCAATATCGCGTTTCTAATTGAACTTAGAGTTTGACAAGACTAGAGCATGAGAGTAGAAGCCGATCATTCAGTATCGTGTTTCTAATTTAAACCTATAGAGAATGGTTTACAAGGCAAAAACAGGGATTTTAGGGATATCAATGTTGAGCATGGACTAATAAAGAGAGGTTGTGAGCTTTTTTTTTTTTCTCAGCAAGGTATGAGTTTTATTGATAGAAAATGTCATATATGATCACTATATGCCTCATTAGAAATCCTTCTACTAAAATAGGGGGAAAAGAGCGTATAATGGTAATCGATAAAACAAAGAGAAATCATTGGTGTGATCTCGAATTTAAATCTTAGATAGTCTTTTATCATTGTCTCCTGCAAAAGAAAAATCATAAAAAAGTTTCTTAAAGAGTCTCATGTGGCTTGTCTCCAAACGAGCTACCACCAACACACTGCCATCATCAGTTGGACTTGGCAGTATATCATTGTTGCCTTCTTGGAAAATATTTGATGGCCCCGCATAAATGGGGTGACCCCATCCGAAATCTGCATCATACATTGGTAACCACACCAAAGTATTTACCATAAGGTTCGGGCATCGGAAAGTATGTGCTCTCTAACCAAAGCGCTTAAATCAGAAACTTTCTCAGTGTAGTCAAGAGCTGATCTCAAATACTCATCATTACTCTGAGTTAGTCGTTCATGAATCCTCTTTACAGTAACATCAAACGATTCGGTTTTGAGATCACCAGCTTGACTAATTACTGCAACCATAAAGATTGCATTGCCGAAGAATCCTGGGGGGGAGAGGAGGATTCAATTTAGATCGACAGTCAACTGGAAAGTACATCTTCACAGGTTGATTGTCTGAGAGACCCCTCGCTTTACTTACACAACGGCATATATGTGCAGCCAATATGTTGAAACTAGTATATTTTGTACCACTCTTTGCACCTGCTTTGGCTTTCAGGAGATCCAATTGTCCAGCTGTGAGCTTAAAGGTCGAGACAATGGATGACTTGATATCATCCGAGTCGTGGGAAACCATAGTCTTTAATGGTGGAGAAGGGTCATATTCAACATGGTGAAATTTAGGCATTGGAGGGACTCGAGCACGGAGAAGAGTTCGATCGATGAATGGGGCAATGGCAGGTGACAAGACCCGTGCGGCGTCAGCCCAACTATTGATGAAATGAAAATCCGTTGAACCATCTCCTAAAGTATGTTGAAACCCGACTCCGACACAAACTCCACCGCATTTGAACTTAGTATCGTGATCAATTGTACACACAGTAAATTAAGTATATCAATCATTGAATCGATCATTTTGCTGACCAAATGCTTAAACATTACCTGCACTACAAGAAGCGGAAAAGAAGATATCCTTCCAGAATAGTACACCTCCGGAACTAACCCAAAGACTTGAGAGTTATCAGAGAAAGCACCACTCAAAGGGTCCATAACTGAACTGGTTTCAGCTTCAACGAATAAAACTCCTTGGGCGTTGCATGAGATTTCAAGTCTTCCATTTGCATCATATCCTAACCTTCCAGCAACAGGGTAAAATGGCACAAGAATCTTGCTTAAAGCCTCCTTAAGCCTTCCAGTGTGAAAAAAAAACAGAAGAAGCATTTGGCTTATAATAATATACGAAAGGGGCATGGTATCTTGTAACCAATATATCTAAATTGGAGTTCCATAGACTTGTCTTGGGAGTTTCCTGAGCAGGATAAACGATGGTAGATTCCTTTATGGTAATCTCCATGGCTGAAAATGTTAGAAAATCATGATAAAATGGTAACTTTGAGCCATATTTTGAATGGGTAAAGGTAGAGATTCGAATAAGGATTCAAATAAGGATTCGATTGGATCTTATTCTACTCCGTGAGACCTTTACAACGGTATCACATATGTTTAAAATGGTTAAGTAATGAATGAGAAATTGATGCTCAAAGTAAGAAGGTTGTAAATTGAGTAAAGGAAAATAAACCCCCATATCCCACATGGATGGGATAAATGGAATGGGAAGCGTTTATATTTACTAAATGTTTTGAATGGAAATTGTGTCTCGCGCGTAGGGAGTTGGATTCCTATTTAGGTTGGGACACACCCGCACGATGTGGGCAGACGTGAATGTCTAAACCGGTCAGGCCCTATTTGAATTTGCGAATATTTTACCAGTTTGAATTATTTTTCCTTTTGAGATAGCATATTATCCCAAAATTAAAGGGATAATTTCGAATTGAAATTCGAATTTTGCTTGCAGCCCACTCATATATCCAATCAAGGGTAAAATCAGAATATTTTCAGATGTTTAAAACGCAGTTAAAAACACAACTAAAATCGTTTTCCTTCTCCAAAATTGCATTGGTTTTCTGGTGATAGTCGAAGGCTTGAGTTCGTTCGTGATTACTCAGTCGTGCTGTTGAAGATAATCATCCGTTTTTGTATCCTGAGAGACCGACGACTGAAGATTTCTAGCACCGAAGAGTGCTCGAATCTGTCTTAAAGAAACTGTGTTTCTAGCAGGCCTCAGCAACCGTGTTTGGTTTTTTTCCGAATCTGTATTTCGTTTATTCTTCTTTTTAATTATTGTAATTTTATTACTTTAATTTACTTTACATTTATTTCAAATTTAACCTCTATTGTCCAACAAAAGTCGCCCAAACAATACAAGCCAAATACCTTCCCTGCAGGATCCCTAAAAGAACCGTATCACCCCTCAACCACAACAATTTCTTCCAAGCCTTATTATGGATACTCTTCTCTGCAACTTGTCAAATAGACTGACCTTTGAAAATATAATTTTCCACCCAAGCAACCCAATGAGAACATAATTGGGTAAGTAACAACCACAAACATCTTAACATGCAAACCCTATTCCGAACCATGATATCTTTCACCCCAAGCCTCCCTCCCTTTTACGATGGCACAATTTTTTCAACTAGCACGAGCTCCATGACCAAATCCCTCCATACCCTTCCATAGAAAAGCAGAACAAACTCGAGTAATTTGTTGCAGAATCTTAGAAGGTAGTAAGAAAATCCTACACCAGAATTTTTGTACACTAAATAACACAGCTTGAATAAGTTAAAGCCTACCAACAAAAGATAGACGGCTAGATGCCCAACCCCTATCTTCCTCACAATCTTTCCAACCAGATTCTCACAATCAGCAAGAGATAAATTCTTTGTAACAAGAGAGGCGGGAATGGATTGAGGGGTGTTGGAGAGAGTAGTCATACCCTTAAAAAATTTAAATTCTCCTATAATTTAGATATTTCTTTTATATATTCTATTGATAATCTAATTTCGCATCCCTAAATTTTGTAATTATGCACCCTATATTTCTAATATAACTTCATAATAGTTTGTACTCACTTACATAAAATCATGCATACGTTGTTGTTGAGGGATGAACATCGTGCGGAGGGCATAATGAAAAGGAATTATGCAGTTGATTAAGGAGAAGATAATAGGCATTCTCATGGCCAACTCAAAACTCCTTCGAGGGCTTCATGCATAGATTTGATAATTCATAATGGACTTGAAAGCAAGGTACGAGCTAATGAATCATCCGATAAAAAAAGAAAAATAAAAGAGATCTTCGGAGAAAAAAATGATCACATTGTTAATGAATTATTGTCATATTTAAAATTATTGAATACTAGAAGATTAATTCTCCATAAGAAAATATTACAATTAAAAAATTAATTGGTTTGAATACAGTAAATAATAAAGTGATTGTAAGGGACATCGCTTAAAATAATTGAAATCTAAAAAGAATCATCGAATGAGAGCGGCGTGGGTTTTAATGGATCATTGGCACATGATGGTAATGTCGTTAATGGATGGGGTTGATAGGATATTGTTGGGGAAGAAATCGAACAACCGAAATCAAGCAGAAGCACAATCGATGTTCTTTCTCTTCCTATAACTCAAGTCAATAATTATGGCAAGCACGATATCACAAATATGTTCTCTAGCAACACTATCAACCACAAATCAACAATGCAACCACAACACAAATAAATTATGACACCAAAATTTTTACGTGGAAAACCCCTCTAAATCAAGGGTAAAAACTACGGGACATTAGAGTCCGATCAAAAGCTCCATTATAATCAAATGTTCAGCTACAAGACTACAATATCCAACCTACAACAAGCATTCAACTCTAACAAAGCTAATGACAAGTAGTCTTTAACAAAAGAGAGTAAAATGAGAGAACATTACCAAAAACGCAGCTGTAGTAAAATGGGGATTTCGGATACGATTCTCGGATGAAAAATCCGACCGTACAAAGTCAAGATCACCAAGTCGCCTAGCTGCTGTCCAAAAATCAGCTCAATCGAACCACGAATGGACCACCGATCGAAGAGTTGATCAAAACTACTCGAAGCTGGAAATAGTTTTTCTCTCCTTGTTTTTCTCTCGAACAAACCTCTGAGCTCTCTCTGCAATCTCTCTCTCTTTTCTCTCAAATCTTCCCAACACACTCTATAATACACTAAGCCATTATTAAAGGGTTACAAAGTCAAAAACAAATAAATGTTGCAGACAAACATATACCAAACACCAACCACCCTTTGAAATTTTGGGTGTAAACGGTGTGGGTTACCCACATAGTGGGACCCTCACCCAACAAATCTCCCCCTCCCGCTATGTGGGGAATGTCTTCATGCCGGCCATTAAGCAACATGCTTCAAACTTCCCTCTTGATAAGGCTTTAGTCAACATATCAACACCATTATCATCAATATGAATCTTCTCAAGCTCTAACAATTTAGCTTCAAGAACTTTCGTATCCAATGGTACCTCACATCAATATGCTTAGATCTAGCATGAAAAGTTTATTTCTTACCAAGATGAATCGCGCTTTGGCTATCACAATACAAGACATACCTCTCATGAGTAAAACCAAGTTCATACATAAATTTCTTCATCCAAAGCATCTCCTTGCACGCTTCGGTCGCTGTAATAAACTCTGATTCGGTGGTGGATAGAGCAACACACTTTTGCAATCTCGATTGCCATGCCACAGCTCCCCATGCATAAGTGATCAAGTAACCTGAAGTAGATCTCCTCGAGTTAATGTCCCCGGCCATGTCTGAATCTATATATCCAACAATAACAAATTTCTCATTGCCGAAACAAAGTTTCAAGTTGGAACTGCCACGAAGATATCTCATGATCCACTTCACTGCATCCCAATGCTCTTTGCCTGGATTAGAAAGAAACCGACTAACTGTACCAACAACATAAGCCAAGTCTGGTCTCGTGCAAACCATTGCATACATCAAACTGCCCACGGCTGAAGAGTAAGAAACTTTCTGCATCTCTTCATTCTCCTTTTCTATGGAAGGACTATGCTTGACACTCAATCTGAAGTGAGTAGCAAATGGAGTATTCACCGTTTTAGCTCTATCCATACTAATCCTTTGAAGTACTTTTCAATGTACCTCTCTTGTGATAACTACAATTTCTTGGCCTTTCTATCACGTGTCAACCTTATAACAAGAATTTGTTTTGTTGGCCCCAAATCCTTCATCACAAAGGATTTACTCAACTCTTGCTTCAACTTGTCAATTTTGGAAGCATTACGACCAACAATAAGCATATCATCAACATAGAGTAAAAAGATAATAAAATCATCACCAGAGAAACAAAAACACAATGATCAAGTAGTCTTCTTGTAGCCTTGCTCCCCATAATGAGACTCAAACTTCTTGTACCATTGCCTAGGAGCTTGCTTCAAACCATACAAGCTATTCTTCAACCTGCACACGTAGTCATCTTTTCCTTGTGCAACAAATCCCTCTGGTTGCTCCATGTAAAACTCTTCTTCCAAATCACCATGAAGAAAATTAGTTTTCACTTCCATTTGTTCAACCTCTAAGTCATAATAGTCTGCCAAACTCAATATAGTTCTAATAGAGGACATCTTTACAATTGGAGAAAATATTTCTTCAAAATCAATCCCCTTTTTCTGAGTATAACCATTGATGACCAATCTAGCTTTGTATCGTGGAGATGAAGACTTTTCTTCTTGCTTCAGCTTGTAAACCCACTGATTCTTCAAAACTCTCTTGCCTTTAGGCAGTATCAAAGATATGGTTATCATTCAATGACTGAAGTTCATCTTTCATTGCTTCAACCCACTGATCTGTGTATTCACTTTCCATAGCCTCTTCATAACATTCAGGTTCTCCCCCGTCAGTTCAAAAGAACATATTCATTAGAAGAATACCTAACAGAAGATCGTCGTTTTCTAGAAGATCTCCTTAGTGGAACTGCTGGTGGAGCTATAGGTGTTTATTGTTGATCATTCACAACATCATCTATGGGAGCATCAAAGTCACCTATGTTCTGTTGGTCATCATTAACATCACCATGTACATCATCCTGAATAGGATTCGGTGAAGGGTCTAGTGGAACTGGATTTACATCGATCAAGTCACCACTATCTTGTGAATCATCTTTCTCTGTCTTATCAATGTCATCAATGGTCTGATCCTCAATGAAGACAACATCTCGGCTTCTCACGAACTTCTTCTGAACTGGATCATAGAATCTATAACCAAATTCACCATCTAGACCATAACCAATAAAGATGCATTGACGAGTCTTAACATCCAACTTGGATCTTTCATCATTTGGAACATGAACAAATACTTTACAATCGAACACACGGGTGATCATATGACACGTCTTTAACAAACCAAACTCTATCTGGTACATTTCTCGCAAAAGAACACTAGGAGACAGATTAATCACATGTGCCATTGTATTCAAGGCTTCAGCCCAAAATGATCTTGGCAACTTTGCATCTGACAGCAAACGTCTGACTCTCTCAATCAAAGTTTGGTTCATTCTTTCTGCTAATCCATTTAACTGTGGAGTCTTCGGTGGTGTTTTCCGGTGTCTGATTCCCGGTTGTAGACAATACTCATGAAATGGCCATGTGTACTCGCCATCATTATCAGTACGAATGCACTTCAACTTCTTCCCCGATTCTCTTTCAACTGATGCTTGAAACTGTTTAAATGCCTCAAAAACTTAGTTTTTCGACTTCAAAGTGTAGACTCACAAATTTCTTGAACAATCATCAATGAAAGTCACAAAATAAAGTGCACCACCATGTGACTTTACCTTTATCGGACCACAAACATCTGAATAGACCAACTCTAGCAACTCTGATCTTCTATGAGGAGGATGACTTCTAAAAGAAACTCTTCTCTGCTTCTCCGCTAGACAATGAGCACAATTCTTCAATGTGGCATTCTTCACACCCGAAAGTTTATTCTTCTTGGCTAAACAATTAAGCCTCTTCTCACTCATGTGACTAAGTCGTTTATGCCATAACTCAGTTGAGTCATTTACTGTCACGTTCACAGTGTCTCTGGAAGTCGAAACCTGCATCAAGTACAAATTTGAGCTATTCTTTTCTCGAGCCACAACTAAGGAGCCTTTAGTCAGTTTCCACTGCCCCTCACTAAAGGTGTTACAAAATCCTTCATCATCAAGCTTTCCTTCAGAAATAAAATTCAAACGAATATTTGGTGCATGTTTAACATCCTTGAAAGTTAACTTTGTTCCATTATTGCTCACCAAGCTAACATCTCCCATGCCAACAACTGAAACCAAACTGTCATTACCCATCTTCAATACTCCAAAATCACCATGAGTATAAGATGTGAAGAAATCCCTCCTCGACGTGACATGAATTGAAGCACCAATATCAATCACCCAACTAGTCTTGTCGCATTCTAGGTTGACCAAATTCTTAGAACAAATGACCAATAGATCTTCACGAGTAGCAGTAGCAACATGCTCAGATTTTTCATCATCATTCCGATCATTTTTATCACCATCGCCTTTGTTCTCTCTCTTCCACTTGTAGCAATATTTTTTGATATGACCTTTCTTACTACAATGATGACACTCAAGATTCTTATATCTCAATCTTGACTTGCTTCGACTTTTATCTCTACCTTTGCCATCTTTTTCTCTATTTCTTCCCCTGTTTCGGTAACCAACACCTCGGACTATAATGTAGAACCCTGAGATCTTCTTCTAACCTCTTTATTCAACACACCACTCTTAGCCAAATCCAAATTAATAATACCATGTGGAGCAGAATTAATGAGTGAGACTCGAAAAGTCTCCCAAATGTCCGGTAGAGTAGCAAGCAACCAAAGCCCTAAAATCTCATCATCAAATTTGACACCCATACCAAGCAACTGATTCATCACACTTTGAAATTCACTAACATGGTCATCTGTAGACGTTCATTCTTTGTATTTCAACACCATCATTTTCTTTAGCAAAAACAATTTGTTATTGTCCGACCTTGAAGCATACAAGATTTCAAGCTTCTCCCACAATGTGCGAGCATGTGTCTCTTAATCAATGTGGTTGTAAACATTTTCTTCAACAAATTGTTGAATATAGCCACACACTTGTTGATGCTCAAATTCCCATTCTTCATCACTTTTCGAATCGGGTTTTTGAGTAGCAAAGACCGGAAGATGCAAAGCTTTTACAAACAACAAGTCTTTCATTTTATTCTGCCAAATTTGATAATTCATGTCATTCAATATAATCATCTTGCTCATATTAATCTCCATAATTATCTGACACAATAACCAAGCTCTGATACCAGTTTGTTGGGGAAGAAATCGAACAACCGAAATTAAGTGAAAGCACAACTGGTGTTCTTTCTTTCCCTATAACTCAAGTCAATAACTATGGCAAGCACAATATCACAAATATGTTCTTTAGCAGCACTAATGAACCACAAATCATCAATGCAACCATAACACAAATAAATCAAGACACCGATATTTTTACGTAGAAAACCCCTCTAAATCAAGGGTAAAAACCACGAGACTTTAAAGTCCGATCAAAAGCTCCACTATAATCAAATGTTTAACTGCAAGAATATCCAACCTACAACAAGCATTCAACTCCAACAAGGCTAATAACAAGTAGTCTTTAACAAAAGAGAGTAAAATGAGAGAACATCACCAAAAAATGCAGCTGCTGTAAAATGGGGATTTCGGACGCTACGGGTCTCGGATGAAAAATCTGACCGGACAAAGTCAAGATCACCAAGTCGCCTAGCTGCTGTCCAAAAACCAGCTCAATCGAACCACGGATGGACCTTCGATTGAAGAGTTGATCAAAACTGCTCAAAGCTGGAAATAGTTTTTCTCTCATTGTTTTTCTCTCGAACAAACCTCTGAGCTCTCTCTGTAATCTCTCTGTTTTATCTCAAATATGCCCAACACACTCTACAATACACTAAGCCATTATTAAAGGCTTACAAAGTCAAAAACAAATAAATGTTGCAGACAAACATATACCAAACACCAACCACCCTTTGAAATTTGGGGTGTAAACGGTGTGGGTTACCCACATAGTGGGACCCTCACCCAACAAATATGACGTGGATGGGGCCAATTATGATATATTAATAGAATAGAAATTTTCTGCCTTTTTCGGTGTCTCAATTTATGGCCTTATATTAAAATTTAGGTTTAGGGTATAGTGTATAGGATTTAGGATTTAAAATTTAAGGTTAATTATAAAATTAGTAGTTTATGGAGTCAGAATTATAAATCATTTATTCCATACAAAAAAAGATTATTGTCTAAGGTCAATACCGTTGAAGAACATGCTGTATAAAGTTGTGTTATAGTGTTAATGGTAAAGTTAAAGTCTAGAATCACTCTACTGTTTATGATTATTATTATTATTTTAGCCAAAATATGTATATGATTAGTAATCCATATTTTCTATTTTGCTTGAAGGAAAAATCTATTGGAGGCCCTAAATGTCATGTGATGGATTAAGCCTTCGATTAATTTCGATGTTCTATCCATACTCAACTCCGAGAGCTTCGGCTCTAAACCGAAGTATGAACTTTATAAGCTTTTCAGGCTGTTCAAACAAGGGGTTATGTTCCGGGTTGCACCAAGGAGGTCACAAGTCATCTTTGATCAAGATTCAAGTATATATTCTACTTTATTGACTCCCAGTAGTGATGGCATGTGCGTCCTAGTGTATAGATTAAATTGGTTATTGCTTGATATAGTTCTAAGATATGATTGATCTTTAATGTATAAGTCTATAATGCTGGATCCATGTTATGTAACATTATAAATGTGTGTGATGAATGAAGTGACATAATTATTAAATAGCATAAGCAGGACTTTGATAAGCATTGACATGAAAGAGATAACAATCTAATTATGCATAAGAGGTAAGGAAAGAATGATAGATAAGAGTTGGGAAATTAATTGCAAGCTATGCTTAGTGATTTAGTAGTTTGAAATGCATAAGAACATGCTGAATTTGGGTCTAAATGACATGATATTTTGCTCCGAAACTGCTGTTAGTGTAACTAGCAGATCAAGTTCTGTTTCGGTTAATTAGCTACTGTTTTGGGCGGTTCGTTGGGGGCCTAAATATGAAAATCTAGTTGCTGGGAAATCTAAAGATATAAACCATTATGTTTTGCTTAAGTATATTCTGCCTTGAAATCGTTTTGGTGTCTCTAAGTGTCAAGAATAGTAGGAAAATTCGCTGCCCAGTTTGGACCTGTCTTGTTCAGTCTTGACTTCGATGAGGCTAAAACATGATGCATAAATGCAGCAAGAAGCTGCTGGAATTTGCATTCTATAGTTGTTCTGTTGATTATAGAACCATAGGTAAATTCACGGTTCATGTTGATTATAGAACCATAGGTATCCTTTAATAATTCAAGTACCACGATATGTATTTGTTGATGTTGTTGCTTAATGTATTTATAAATATTTGTTTACCAATTAAGTTCTAAATATCTCTCATTCATTAAAACTTGTATCAATTACATAGAAGCTCTTGAGTATTCACTACATTTGATTCGAGTCCTTGAACTTTCGATTTGTGTTTATTTATTAATTTAAATTGCGTATCAATAAATAATTTAATAAAACTTCATTTTGAATATGGTTTATCATTAGTCCTTAAAATATGTTACGTTTCAGGATAGTTAAAAATTGTTTGTTAAGGTATGAAAGTAGTACAATTTAGTCCCTAAGTTAAAGGACTGTTTTGTAAGCTAATGAGACTGCTTTGTAAGCTAAACAAGGACTGTTATACAAGCTAAAAAGAGATAGTTTTGTAAATGCTGTTTTGATAGATGCAGGAATGTAGTTTTGTAAATGCAGTTTCGAATAAAATAGAAATCAATGTGTGAATATAGTACAGTTTAGTATGAAATCCAGTAAAACAGTTTTGACATGCAGGATTATGGTTTTAGTTAATTAAACACATGCTGTTTTGAATGCTTAATAATGTGGTTTTTGAAAAGTTTAACGTATGTAGTTCATATAAGTTTAGTTTGTGCAGCTTTGATAACAATATGATGCAAATGGAAATTTTGGTATGAATGTAGTTTGAATTTAGTCATTGACTGATAGTTGTAGCGACCTTTTTTCTTTTCCTTTTTTTTTAAAAAAAGAATAAATTGTTTGCCGCGTTAAGGTATTTATTTAGAAAATAAGTCGGCTACTAATTATCTCTTAAATTATTAATGAAAATCTTTTAGAAGATTGGAGATTTCTTTTGAAACTTTTAATTTTTTCAAAAACGATGAAAACTTGGAGTCGTCACTGGCCACTTGGATTAGGTAGGCCAGACACCATAAAACCAGAGATTCGTTGCGAAAGAGTCCTGGAGTTGGTTACGTGTGGTGAAGGATTAGCACCCCCATCACGCCCGGGGATCGGTACCAGAAAATTTGTTGCTCTTAAAAGGATGAAAGTTATTGAAATTTAAATTGAATTTAATTTGAAGTTCTTAGATAAAAATTAACCTTGACTGCACAGACTTTATCGAATTGGTGGACTCAAATTAATTAAACATTTAATTAATAAGGTTGACGATATGTCGGACCATAGATTAAACCGACATTGAATAAGCCCGACTGCCGTGTTAATTTATGGTTCGACCCCCGTACGTCACCTTTATACATGATGCAAACATTTAAGTATGATGTGATGATTTTGTTAATTTTTGATCTATTTACCTCGGGATAGTAAGAATTAATACGAATATTTGGTCAACATCCTTTAAGCTCGGGCTGTTACGACACAAATATTAGAATTAATAAATACTTCCTTTTTATGATTTAGATTGATTAGCGGTGTAATTAAGATTAAAGATTACATGAATGTCAATTGAGGTATGTCAATCAAGGGCGTAAATGTAAACATTTAAAAGGAATGGCCCAATTACATATTTAGCACTAAACAATTAAGAAACCCAATTTATGGTGACTAAATTGTAATTTAAGGCTAAGTTAAACTTAAAATTGATTTTTTCCCCTAAAGTAATTAAGAAATGTTCAATCAATTTAATGAATTTAACATTTACCCTAATAAGCCAATGATAAATTTAAATTCACTAAATTAATCTGAACACTAATCTAATTAATGCTCTAAAAAGACTAAGGCTAATTTGATTAATTCTAGGATCATGCCCCTATGAGACGGGCACATGGTACAAATTATTCGAATTAATTTGGCTATTCCTAACCTAAGCCCAAAGCAAAATGGCCCAAACTATTAAAACTAAACCCAAAAACCTAAGGCCCAAAACATTTTCGTACATATATTGTTAAAATATAATTTGAGATTATATTACAAACTTTAAAACTATAAATATTATAGCCTTTTAAAAAAAACTATATATATTATACACTTTCAAAAATTATATATTCTAAAAAAATTACATATATTATAATATTTTTATTACATAAAACTAGCATTTAAAGAAAAACCTTGTTTATAATAATATTAATATTTTATTTCAAAAACATATACCATAATAAAAAATTATATATTAAAAGAATTTTATATGATATACACGGTACAAAAGAATTTTATATTATATAAGACATGTATTATATTAAAAAACTATGTATAGTACATTTTAAAAATATTACATGTATATATATCCTATATTATGTTAACAAGTTCTACATTATGTATTATAAATATTTTATATATATACAAACATTATAATACTTACACTATAGCTCTTATAAAATATATTAGTATTAGAGGGGTACCTATTTGAATGAAAATACATATATACAGTATATATTATAAACTAAATATTAAAAATAAAATATGTTATGCTAAAAAAATTAAATATGGGCTGAAATTAAATAAATAGGATAAAGGATATACCAAGGCCAATGAATTTGAGCCTGCTAAGCAGATTGGGCTGTTAGAGCGGGTCCAGTATACGGGTCGAGTCAGTTCGTCGGGTCGGATGAATAACCGGTTTGGCCGGTTATGGAACTGGTTCTGTCGGTTGGGGATAAAACAAAGGGGTTATAACCTTAGGTTTATTTCCCTCTTCATTTTCTTCTTCAGCCGCGGCAAAGTGAGAGAGAGAGAACCCCGAAGCTTGGACACCGAGAGCGGCTTCCCGTCCCCCGTCTGGCGCGTTGCCACCACCGGTCGACGCCTCTCAATTCCCTCTTCCCTTCTACAGGTGCCGATCTTCCAGAAAGTCGTCCGTTTCTCCAAACTCGGCCGGTAATCTCTCAGCTTATCTTCACTCGATCTCCGCCAGCGACTGTTGGATCACCGTGAAAATGGAGTATATTCCCACGTCGAGAACTAGCTTTCCACCGCTCGAATCTTCGGTTGGAGCCTCCGATCGCCGAAAAATGCCGCTTCCGAACGATATACTTCTCCCTTCTCTGTTCTTACTTTTTTTTAATTCGAACTTAAATGCCTAGTATGATCGACAGAATATGGTTGAGTTTTTTGTTTGTTCTAATTGTTGAATTCGAATAGCACAAAAATGAAATCACATAATGTCTTTTTCATTCACTTTTTATTTTGGAAAAATCTCCTACATTACAGACTGATTACATCCTTTTTATCTCCAATCCATGTTTACATTTCCAAGCAAACTTTAATTGCAAATATTGTCGCTGATTATATCTACCCTTAGGCTCGGTTAACCCCTGTCTTTTTTTATTATTTCTGCTTATGCTGGTAGTTGGGAGTCGTTGGTAATGTTGTGAGATTGTCGGCAACGAAGCCACGTGGCCTGGAGATGAGTCGGTAGTGGCGCGTGGAAGATGAAGCGACTGCGCGTGGGCTTCACGCGCGAGTGAAAGGTGGCGCGTCGGCGCATGGGGCAAATGGCGAATTTGGACGGTCGGCTGTAAAAGAGAGAAAGAGTTATAAGTTATCAGATTTTTAGGGTTTTTTTGTTTGTATTAGACCTGGGCCAGAAATGGGCTTATAATGTGTTATTATTATTTATGGGTTTTAGACATGTAATGGACTGAAATAAAACACTTGGGCCTTATTTATTTAGTCTGTTTACATATATATATATATTTATTTTTTATTTATTTTTTCCTTTAATTAATTATCAGCTCATATTAGTAATTCTAACAATACTTTTATAACATATATGCATACGCACCACATAATACGTACATACAATTATACATACAATATACACTCATAGTTTAGTATTAATGATATTGAAGTAACAATGAAAAATATATATACATGCACATAATACCTATATACACTCATATTAACAATAGTAAACACTTATAATATACTAATAACAGATACATATACTACATGCAATTTTGACAAACAACACATATACGTTCATGTTTTAAATAGACATACATAATAAACACTCACTTATGACATATACTTAATACGTATACTAACACACATGAGCCCGTTTTATAATCACATAATAATATAAACATATATAAGCCCATTATTGCAAAATAAAGAAAACATGTTAACCCCGGACAAAATTAGTGATTACAATAGTTAATTAGTTAAACCTTGAATTGAGGATAATGTGTGTAAACTCTTTTGAATTGATATGGTTGTTATAGTATCATATGAGTGATATGATTCTGAATTGTAATAAATTGAATTGTTTTTTGTAATGCATAACAACTTGGTGGATGTGATTGATATGAGAAAGAGAGAGATGAAAGAATATCGATAGATAAGTAAGCAAGATACGATTGTGGTTCAGGTATTCCATAACTTTGGAATATAAGGTGAGTCTAGTTACATTTGTCTTAGATGACACAGAGTCATTCCGACCTTTTTTTTATGTGTCTAATGTATGAATCGTTTAAGTTTTGAATGCACATTATCATTTCTGCATAAGGCTCACATAGAGCTCTTGGGATGGTTACATTCATAGCATGACACCTTTCATAAGCTCATTAATTATGTTTGCGTCATTTATTCATCTTTTTTCCTTGTTATGCTATGTTTTGTAATGGAAGATAGTACTAACTTTGATCAAGCTTAGATATTAATCTATTAATCACATGTCATAAGATACTAAGCTATAAAGAATAGTTCCTATTGTTATAAACCATTAAAATCTTAAGTTTTCTGGAGCTATTAAGCTCACTTGTGCCATAAGAAATATTAAGGAAAGAAAGAAGTAAGTTTACTTGTGTCATAAGCTACCCCTTCTAGTTTTAAAGCATAAAATATTTAAGTTGCCCAATCAATGGAAGCCCTTGGACACTTTGGCATGGTACAAAGGTATAATTTGGGACTACGGTGCATGAGCTACGGCTCAAGGGTGACGACCCTATATATGTGATATAATGGCAATAGTAGAAGGTAATAGGGGATATGGAAAGGAGATTGGTGACAGTTGGTTTGATAGAGAAGAAAAACAAGGTCCGTTGTGTTATAAACTAGCCATTGCTTTGTGTTTTGTGCTAAGTGAATCTTAGACCAATGCTACACATGTCCAAATGTGATATAAGGCAAATAAGTTTAAAAAAGACAAACTTTGTAAGAAATTTGATAAGAACTTTGAAAAAGCTTTGTTAAGAACTTCGATAAACCTTTATAAGAATCCAATAAGATAAGTTATGAACTATGATAAGTTTGATAAGAAACTTGAAAGAACTCAATTAAAAACTACGAAAAGTTTCGATTAAGTTTTGAAAGAATAAGAACTCCGACAAAGCTTCCAATAATTAAAGCCTTGTATAAACTAAGATTAAGACATAAATTCCTAATGCTATATTATACTTGTATTCTTTGAATTTCCACTCAATATCATGGTTGTTATACTTTGTTTTTTAAGGGTCACTACCTCACTTAGGCTATATAAGCCTAATACATTGATTGTCATGCATTTTCAAGATTAAAAAAGCTTTGGGTTTCGATCGTGTTCAATGGATTGCAAGTCACTTTCCAAGATTTTTTAGTATCGTTTATGTTTTCCTTAGGAAACTCCTAGAATGGTGGCATATGACATCCGTATAAGCTTATTAGTATTTTGAGTAATCAATGTTTGTCATAATACCCTTGGGATGTAAAATAATTAACTATGAATAGGATATGATTGATAATTATTAAATGACTTGTCTCCATTTAGTTTATGCTTAGTTATAAGAATGACGAGAACAAGTGTTTATGCGGGTTGGTTTTTATATTTCAAATTGCCTATGGGATACTAGTAGTATAACAATTGGTTAAATGTGATCAAGAATGCTCCATGTATTTATTACCTTGTTAATGAACTAATCATTTAATTGTAAACTAGAATAAACATGATTAGCATGGTTTATAAAAGGTTGAAATCACATATTTGATCGTAAGTGTTCGATAGGTATACTTGTTTTGATTAACTAATTAAATTTTGAGGTATAAATATTAATAGTTTAAAGAGATATTGTTTAGAAGCTAACCTGGGACCTATAATAAGACCTATTCATACAAAGATTTATAGTTTAATGATCTCGTTTGAAAGATTTTGTTCCTAATTGGACTAATAAAACTATTTGATAAACACTTGTCTAGTTAAAGTTTGATTGAGAATTTATATATACGATTAAGACCTTTGAATGGATTAATCTGATTTAAGATTTAGTAAGAAATAAAAGAAAAGATTGTTAGGCATAATTCGATAAGGTTCTTTAAAAAATGGATAATAGACGTAATACATCTATGCTTTGATAAGTGAAAATGGTTTCACTATAGTATCAAAATGACCTAGCGGGTAAAATATAGCAAGTTAAATATTCAGAATGTTATAATAAGATGTATGACTTAAGTTGTTTTAAGATAAATTTTGTATGTTTCTTGAACTAGTGAAAGTTTTTCATTCTGATCATGTGAATTCTTATATTAATTTTCGTGTTTTGATTAAGTGACATCTTCGATCTCGGTTTCCTTCCAAACCAGGTAGAGGGTGTTACAAAGTCTTTTCAATTTTATCTTCTTTTCCTACACAATCTTGGAGACTCTCTTCGATTTCACCCAAATCTAAAATTACCTTCTCCAACACCTCTATAATAACACCATTACTACCACTCGTCCTTCCACCTTCTTTGCCTTTAGAGCAATCATCATCAGACTCAAGTACCTGCAAAAATCATCATTAATTCATTTCATGTCATTGCATTTTAGTATAGAATACAAACTTTAATAACGTACTTACTTTAACTTTTTTTGCAAGTCGTTCTCCCTTTAAGCGGGTAACAACCTTGCCTACGTCTTTCTTCCCCCACGCATGAATACGACCAACACAGTCAGCAGCAACATAGGCTCTACTCGGAATTCCACTCTAATAATCATAGAATCTCACCTACATTTCATATTACTCACAACATTATTATCAAAATAAAACTAGGGTGAATAAAGTATTATTGCAACGAAACATCCTTTTAAAAATACATTACCTCTAGGATAGCAATGCATCCGGTCATGTAAGCCTGACCAAAACGATCTTTAAATTTGGCTACCCTATCAATCAACTTCTCATAGGCAAATTTACACCAGTTCAGTTTCCCCTTCAACCCAGCTGAGCATAATAACTTCAAATCTTCTGTGGAAGGCACGATGTTGACGTTTGGACATAAGAACACACCAGCAATGTACAACAATACCCACGATTTTAAGTCATTCCCCTCAAAATCACCACTTAGTATCTCCCCCTAAAGTTGAAGATATGTAGCCATTGTACGGATTTTATGCTTCAACGCTAATTCTTTTCCATTAAATTTCCTCGTGATGTGTTCAACGTCAGCACCTTCGTTCTTTATCCCCAGTACAGCTTATACCATTAAAGGAATTTTGTGTCTATTGAATTCCATCATGGAACTTTCGACATCTAACTCACAACATAGCTCGCGATGAATTGCTTGAGATTTCATTCTAAACAAAGGGTTAAACCCTAATTCTATAACAAAATAGTCAATCTTCAACCTCTGCATCTCCTTAAACAAATTCGAGAGCTTCTTCATGCTACACCTTGAAGACATCTCCTAGGACATTTAATATAACAATAATTACTTTAATGTTACGCTTAAATATATTATGTAACGAAAATTTTGAACCCTAAACACTTTCTCTAACAAGAAAGATACACTTTCACTTACCTTTTTAACTTCTTCTTTCACTTTGCCTTTTGATATCCTTTGCGTATGCGCCTGCTTTTGCTCCTCGTTCATATCAAAATAACACTTCTTTTCCTTTTCAATCATTTGAGCCCATTTTTGACCTAGTGCTTTTTTCGCCTGTATCACTCCCACAAATATTAGATTTTTATAATATGTACACTTTACAAACCAATACACAACACATAATCGTATTTCAAAATTTTCACTTACATTATTGTTTATTTTCTCATTTCCGCCCTTCCATCCTTTACATTCACTTATACTGTAAAAAACATCATTTCAAAATTAGAATATGAAATACATCGCTAACCAACTAACAATTTCAAGAATGCTATATACATTCAACTTTAACTTACTAAAAGTTCAAATATGGAGTCAATGTTTTAGGTGCCTCATTCACCGCAACCTTCTTCTCATTCACCGCTTCTACGCCCATATCGCTACGTTCATCCATTCTAAAGTACTTTAGTCTGAAATGATAAATGAGGGAAGGGTGAAATTAATAAATGATGATAAAAGATAAGCAGTTCAGTAACAAAAAATCTCTTTTTAGACTTTTGAACTGCAAATAAAATCTCAAGAGAAAAAAGGCATACACTTATAAAGGAGTAAGAAAAGCCATAGCCTAAACTTGATACAATCAGCCTAGTTAATTTTCCATTTATATCTTGTTTTTGTTTCACACAAAAAAATGTCTGAAACCATAAAATCTACATGACAACAGATACATAGCTGAAACAAGAGGATTCAAACAAGAAAATTGACATAACACATCTATGGAAAACTTAATAGCATAATTCACTCAAATGATGAACTCACACAAAATATTAATTAGCATCAAAGTATTAACTCACATACAATATTGAACAACCATCTTAATAGAATAAAAAGCTACAAAAAATTTATCATCTCCACAGTAGACAAGGTCAAATAAAATTTCTCACAAGAGCACAAGATTCACAAATATTTACACCTAAATCAAAATTAAGTTCAACAAAATGTAAATTACCTTGGTTGTTAAGATAATAGGATTCCTATTTATAGGGCTCAAACAACAACAATTTCTGCCACAATAGTAGGGCAAACATCTATTGCTTTATTATCTTAGACTAACCTCAAAACTACTGGCAACAAGTTTCTGCCTATGGTGTCTATGTCAATGATTGCATAAAAACACCAACTTCTTTTACTACGAAAGGATTACCCAAGAAACTGGAATCAAATCCTAATATTTTTCTAATAAATAAATTGGTTCATACCAATACAGCCACGCTATAACAAATCCCTATCTTAGGCACTATTGTAGCATTAGCGTACTCTACAAGATAGTACCAACAATGACAATATTGTAACTAAGAAATAAAGGATAAAAGAAAGCCAAAATTAAAGTTGTTAGGATAACTAAGAAACAAAGGATAAAAGAAAGCCAAAATTGAAGTTGTTAGGAATTTCAGACCCACTATATGAAAATTACAAACATACATAAAACAAGATGGATAAAGATAAAACTTAGTTCCTTCCAAGCACTTGAATTAACACTTCATACATGAGATACATAAAACAATAATTAATGTTATGCTTAAGTCTCTTACTAGATTAAAAAATAGAAGCATAAAGCCTATTGCTTTACAAATGAACAAAGCAGTTGAGGGGTTCTAAATGTTATAGCAGCAAACATTATAAACCAATCCATAAAAAAATTATCATCACTGAAGCAACACAAACATAACTTCAAAACCTAACATTGATTAGTTCAAACAAGAACATAGAGATTGGCTCATATATCATTGATTACTTGAAACAAGAACATATCATCACAGAAGCAAAAGAGACTCTTCAAACTAAAAGAAGAAGAAAAAAAAACTCATTCTAAAACCAAACATTCGTTCATCCATTCTCAACTACTTCAATTTGAAATTAATGTCACATTAGTGTTATAAGATAAACCCTAAATCCTAATACATAATAGATTAAAAAAATACAAGCATAAAGCATATTGCTTTACAAAAGAACAAATCAATTGGGAGGTTCTAAATGTTATAGCAGAAACAATATAATCCATTCCATAACAAAATTATCATCACAGAAGCAACACGAACATAACTTCAAACCCAACCATTGATTAGTTCAAACAAAAACATACATATTGGCCCATATAGCATTGATTACTTGAAACAATAACATATCATCACAGAAGCAAAAGAGACTCTTAAAACTGAATAAAAAATTTATTTCAAAACCAACAATTCGTTCATCCATTCTCAACTACTTCAATCAGAATTTAACTTCACATTACTATTATAAGATAAACACTAAATCCTAATACACACTACATTAAAAAATATAAGCATAAAGCCTATTGCTTTGCAAATGAACAAAGTAGTTGGAAGGTTGTTAGAAATATAAAAAAATAGGGATTTCAGCTCAACGATCCAAATCTTAGGAATATTTAATTTATTCTAATATATATTTTAATGCATTTTTCAGACTCAAGTTCAATATGGGTTGGTTGAGTTTATGATTAACCACTAAGATCTTTTTCATAAGCAATGTTCCAAGTGTCAAGTGTATATAGCTAGAGTTGGAGGGAAATTCTAAAGCCAAATACGTGTTTGGTTGCATGAATGTATGCTTCTATCATCATATTAGGAACAATGTAATACAACTGGCACTCTTAATAATACATAATTTTTTAGGTTATCTTACATTAAGTTCAAACCGGCTTAAATAATCAAAATAATCAACTAATATATCAAATTCTTTTTCTACTTTCATATATTCAATCAACTAACATTCTAATTTCTAACTATATTTTTTATTAAATTCAAACACTGAAGTAAGGAAAAGTTCACCATGCTAATACATGGACCTCTTTTCTAACATATTAAGCACGTTCATTTTCTATACAAAACTTGACTGAAGAACACTCTCTAGAACTCGAAAGATTAGCATGGGAAAGAATATTCCAATTTTAGCTTTTAATCTTGATCTATATTTCGTTAACAAGTTCATAAAAATAGAACTCTAGAGCTCGAACATTAACATATGCACTGTTTTTAAACAATGATGAGCAAAGCCAAAGAAATTGCTTTACTGCAACATTATTTTGAACCCAAAATAACATACACATCACCCTATAAATATGTATAATTACAAACAAAATCCATGTATGATGACAAAAAAGGGTAGAATTTTCAGATTTTGAAAATACGAAAAGCAAAACACTCACAGTAGAAGCACAGAACTGGCTTTCTTTTATATTGATAATTCTTCCACTCTTGGTTGCTGCAACTAAAAGATCTGTTTGTTAAATATACGCCAAAATATTGTTAACCAAAGACCAATATAAACATTAACGTTTTTTCCTTAAACATGGAAGAGTTTTCTTAATAATATATATTACCTTAACTTGACGACAAAGAAATGTAGGAATTTAAATCACATCAGCAACTTTTCCAACTGTTTCACACTAAAAGGAAACATGTATTTCATGGTTACTTGTTTTAAAACCCTTGAAAAATCCCTAGAAAATAAAAATGCTAATAATTATAAACAACTATGTTACTAAAGTGCAAAACCCCACTCTAAAATCCCAAGTGCAAAAACCCCACTCGAAAAACTTTGCTACTAAAATGGACTTTTCCAACTGCCTGTAAACTGGACTTTTGCTTAGCCTTACTTCCTTCAAAACCCTATAAAAATTATGCATAATCACCCGAAATTTTGAACCCAAAATAACAAGATCAATCTTACCTGAAATTTTAAGAATTATTAACAACAACAATCTTACCTGGCAGCTTAGTTCCTTCCAAATGAACCTCGCAATTAAAAATCCCACACAACGACTCGATCCAAAGCTTTCAAACTGAAAATAACCTAACCCTTTCAAAGTGAAAATGCTCAAACCCTTCAATTTCCCGCTCCTTTATGGGGTTTAATTCATTTTTACCCTATGACAACCGGTTAACCGATTCTAATTTTACGTTTTTTTATTTTTTTTTTCATCCAACACCTATTAATGTTATTTGTCATCACTAAATAAACCTCCCATAAACTTCAATGCCAAAGTCTCCATGAAATAGGGTCAATTGTCCCATAAGCTTATTATCTATGACACACAAAAAATTATACCATATACAGGAATGACAATTTTTTATTGAGTTTTGAAAAAAAATGGTTTATAAGATTATTTTAATTAAAAACTGTGAACTATATGTTTTTTTAGGCTTAAGGCTATTAAAAGCCCTTAAATTTTGAAAAATAATCAATTAAGCTCTTAATTTTTTTACAACTAATTAAGTCTTAGTACTCTAAACTTTCATTAATTTACTTATTTGACCAACATTGACCGTTAAATCTAATAATTTTTCTAGATCAATTGGTTATTTAAAAAGTTCTATAAAAAATTTTAAAAATTCTTATAAAAATTATAAAAAATAATTTTCTAAAAAAGCTGTAACTGTCATATGACAGACTACATTGTGTCATGTGGTAGTAATATTTTAAAAAAAATCATCAAAAATTGATGATTAAAATTAATTAAATAGTTTAATTGATTTAATTTATTGATTAAAAGGTTTAATTAGGTGAAAATATTCAAGGATTTAATTAATAAACTTAAACGATATTTGAAGCAACTAGCATATTTATTAGGAATCGAAAATAGGAAGAATTGAGGACGGAATCCAAATGGAAATAAGATATTTTGGGTTAAATTTCTGTTGGCAGTCTCGACTAGGATCGATGAACGCCATTCTCGCTGATTTCGTCGGTTCAGAAACGTAAATCAGAGTGAAAGAGAAAAACAAGGCCACATTCCACCAGCTTTTCTTTTTTCTCTATTTTAATTGTTCCTCTGCACCTCGCTCGGATCTCAAATCGTCTATTCTGGCCTTCGTCGTCTCCTGTTTCAGGCTCTGGGCTCCCCTATCGAGATCCCTGAGCTTAATCTCTCTCCCCATTAGCCTCTCGATCGTACGAACCCAGAATCTCCCCTTTACATGCCGATGTTCCGATGATTATTATCTGAATTATCTTGCTGTTCCCCATTTTGCAGTTGATTTCTGGATTATCCTTTTGGTGTGTCATACGAAACGACGATGGCAAACTTAGCGGATCAGCTAAAACTGGGAATCTCCCGCCAGTTTTCTACCGGGTCGTTAAATCGGAGTTTCAGCCGCCAGTTCACGCGGCAGGCGTCACTCGACCCTCGGAAGAACAACCAAAGGTTCAGCTTCGGGCGGCAATCGTCGCTCGACCCAATCAGGCGGAGTCCCGTCCATGATGAGATGGCGGTGCCGGAGAACCTTGACGCGACCATGCAGCTGCTATTCATGGCGTGTAGAGGGGACGTGAGAGGAGTGGGGGATTTGTTGAATGAAGGCGTTGACGTAAATAGTATTGATTTGGATGGCCGTACTGCTTTGCACATCGCTGCTTGTGAAGGCCATGTTGAGGTTGTTAAGCTTCTTCTTGTTAAGAAGGCTAATATTGATGCCCGTGATCGTTGGGGCAGCACGGTACTCTTCTCCTCCTCCTCCCCTCCTCCTCCTCCTCCTTCTCCTTCTTCTTCTTCTTCTTCTCCTCCTCCTCCTCCTCTAGTTGTTCAAAATCGAATGGTGGGGAATTAGATTTATTTTCATGTTCATTTTTAATATAATTCATCTCTATTGGTTGGTTTTGTTAATAAAATTTATCGGTTTTGAACAAGGACATTCAATGATTTTGTAAAGTTGGAAGACTATCGGCTGCTTCAGGAATTTAAATTGCAATTGTGGCCGCTATTTCGGGCTATTTAAATCCCTGGCTTGGATTTGGAAACTAAATGAATAATTTAGGGAAAAGAAAGGGGCAGATAAATGCGCTTAAGTTTGAGATTTAATGTCAGCCCAGAATTCTAATTCTAATTTTGATTTTAATTCCCTTGATGATACTGCGTATGACAGATTACCTATCAAATGCAGTTTGATTTATGATGACATGAATGCATATTGAGCTTGTTAGTAAATTTATTTTTTGTATGGGCAGGCAGCTGCGGATGCGAAGTACTATGGAAATATGGAGGTTTACAATTTTTTGAAGGCCCGTGGGGCTAAAGTTCCCGTATGACATTAAACTTTCTTCTTCAATCTAAATGTCATTTCTGTCTATGATTGCAATTTATGCATTATGACGATTGATAATTACGTATATGCTATGTTATTAGAAAATCAGGAATACGCCAATGACAGTTTCTAATCCTCGAGAGGTTCCAGAGTACGAGCTTAATCCCTTGGAGCTTCGAGTTCGGAAGTCTGATGGTATAACAAAGGTATGGTTCTCTTAACTTATTTTTACTAAATTGATTCTTTTGGACATTCATGTATGATCCAATGTTAAAGGTGGTCATGTTGATATGCTGATAATATCTTATGTTTCATGTATTCTGCTGTGAAAGGATTAGGCTAGGTTTCTTTTGCAAGATTTGAATCTCTTTTCTGTTCAGTTCTAATGTTAAAGCAATTTATACATTCAATGAAAGATTTCTACTCGTTTACAATTGTTTATAAAAGTGCAAGTTCTGGCAGATAAGTGAGCATTTTTTCTTAATTGCTTTTTTAAGCTCAATAGTGCCTTATTTGGCATTATTTTGGATGTCACATGCATCCAAAATTTTCTTATGGTCTCTGCATTTTCATAATTTATTAAAACAATCTGTTATCTTACATTCTTGGTGGCAATCCATTTTAGATTGTCAAGACAGACTCAAGATTGAGGTTTTTCTTTAATTTTACTGTACAACTTGGAACATGTCAATCATATATAAAATGTTGTCTTTCTTCATAATTTTACATGAAGAAATGTATTTTACTCTCCATGATCTCCCTCAAATTTTCACCAAACTGTTGCTCCTTTGAGCAAACTTTTGTTGTAGCTGCACAGATTTGCATCTTGATGAATTTGTATTTATCTTCATTTCAAAGTTCAGATCTATCAGATGCTCTTTGTTCTTTTTATATTCTTACACACACACACACACACACATATATATATCAATAGATTGTTAACATTTCATCAATCACTTGTCAGGGATCTTATCAAGTTGCAAAATGGAATGGCACGAAGGTTGCTGTAAAGATACTAGACACGGAGAGCTATTCAGACCCTGAGACCATGTATGCACTTTCCTTGTTTTCTTTTTGACGTGGTTGACTCGTGTGAATCAGCAACCATGTGTTGTTTCCTTATTGACATCGGTCATTTATACTTATGCTGTTACTCTGCACATTCCTTTGCTATGTACACTTTCTTGGTATTCAGTGTACCTCATGCAGCAATAAATTTGTGCGTTTCTTATCATCTTTATGTATAGAATTACTCGTATCCTTTTTTACCACTTTTATGCATTTTTATGGGCCATGTAAATAAGTTTGTATATGAATGTTTCGAAAGGTTGAGTAGAGCAATTGCACGCTTTCCAACATGTATATAACCCAAGAACCGGGTAAGAAACAAGTATGTTTGCTGATTTTCTTTTAGCAGATAAGTTCTGCCGTCTAAATTGCACTAAGAAGGAACAAAGGGATATTTGTTGTAGCAACACTAGCCTAATATAGCTCTAGTTCTGATAGAATATACCGAACAAAGCTGTTGTAAAGCAACTTTCTAACAGCCTTGTACTGCCACCGGGTACTAGAGTGATTGGTGTGTACAATTTTGATGTATTTTTTTTTTTACCAATTATGCACTTTCATTCATTCATATCACTGTCTTGTTTTAGTTTAATTAGGGAATATGTCTCGGAGTTCCTTCAATCACTTTTATGTATAATGACACCATATGTATTAAATGCATTCAGTACAAATTTTGAGGTTACATGGTTAAGTAGATAATTTTTTTTTTGTCTCAACTTCTATAGAGATTAGCACATACTTCATTTTGTTACTTTACATTTCTTGTTTTCTGAGAGCTGTATGATTTTTTTCTAATTATTGTTAAAGGATGTCAAGATTTTTTTGTTTGTTTTTGTTTTCCAATTTTCTTGCGGAGCCTAATACAACCATATTTATATATATACATATGTGTGTATGTGTGTGTGCACACACTTTTTAACAGAAATGATTTCAAGAATGAGCTAACTTTACTAGAAAAAGTTCGACATCCTAATGTGGTTCAATTTGTTGGAGCTGTTACACAAAATTTTCCCATGATGATTGTTTCTGAGTATCATTCAAAAGTAAGGATCTCTCTTCCCCTCTATTCTTCTTGTTGCTGCTTGCCCCTTGACTATCTTGCTTGTTTTTATGTTCTGTTAATTTGTTTTTTTAATTGATATATATGCATGCTTCTGCGCAAAATAGTGATTGAAGAGAGACACAACCATTTGTAGAGAAAAAAAAAAAAGAAAAGTGAGATGACTACACAATTAAGGTTTCCCCATAGGCCTAAAAGTTTTCTCCCGTATAGCTTAAGCGGTGTCAGAATTTAAAATGCATAAACAGAACAATTGACACTAGGTAGTGGAAAAGATTATATGTGCATTATGTAACCAATATCACTGTATATTGCATCTGTGGTGCAATGAAGAATTGAGTAACGACTTATCCATTGCCTAGAGTGGCTCCCTTATTAATGAACTTAGCCTCACAGCCATCTTCAGTTGGTTATTGATTCAACTTTGTTTTCTTTGTACTGCATTTCTACGCTAGAGCTTTTGATATTTCAAAATTGCTGCACATAGTTTTATGCATCCTTGAGATGGCATGTAGTGTACTTTAAGCTTTTGAGTATGGTTCCTTTATTTGGTTATTGAAATGTGTTATACGCCAAGATGTTGTTCATCAGCTTAGTTTGCTTTGTGTAGAGAAAGTATTTAGCGTTTTGCTTACCACATTAATATTACTATGGTGATTATCCTTCGCTTAGGGTAACTTGGGAAGCTACCTTCAAAAGAAAGGGCGTCTATCACCATCCAAAGTCTTAAGATTTGCTCTTGACATTGCCAGGCATGTTCTTCCTTTGAATTATACTTCAAGAATATTTTTCGTTATTGTCACTTTAATCACCATTAGTCCTATTTTCTCCTAAGCCAAACTCAGATGTTAATGTTCTAAATATGCTTGTTCTTCTGTCCTTTAATATCCTTTATTTAATAGTGCATGGAACTGGTTCTAGTATTTTATTTCTCCTGGTTATTCACTTTATTGACTGTTATTTTCTTTATATCAGGGGAATGAATTACCTTCATGAATGTAAACCGGAGCCAATTATTCACTGCAACTTAAGGACAAAGTAAGGCAACCACTGCAGAAGTTGATATAGAGCTTGCAGAAATGGCAAGTGATAATTCTTTATTGTACGCATTGTGATGTGCTGTTCTTTAATATTTGAAATCTGGTAAGGTGCCAGAAACATTTTGATGGATAGTGGAGGTCATTTGAAGGTATCTGGATTCGGTTTGTTAAGATTGACAAGAATAGCACCTGACAAGGCAAAATTAGCAAATCCAAATTATCATTTTGATCCAAAAAGTACGTTTGTGACAAAAAAATATTCTTTCTGCTAATGGTAAAACTGTGACTAATAATTTGGTTTTTCTGATTGCAGATGTATATGCGGCACCTGAGCTTTATAAAAATTTGGTATTTGATCGAAGTGTTGATTCATATTCCTTCGGTGTCATTCTATATGAGGTATATGGTCTCTCAAAAGTTTGTTATCAACTGACAAATGAAAGTTCCGTTCTGACTAAAGGCAGTTTAACTGCCCTCAATAGTTTCATTCCTTTTTTCTTGCTGACATCTTGCAGATAATGAATGTGATTTTCTCTACTTTTTTTACAAAGAATGGATGCTCACCTGCTTCCCACATTGTGATAATTTCTTCTGTAATTCTTTCTGTATGTGTGCGAGTTTGAGTGAGATTTATGAGATTGTGTAAAGGTGGGGAATTTTGGTAGGGGGTCGAGGGAAGTAATTATTCAGACAATTGAAGCTTCTTTTTTGTCCGATAGTCGGTATTAACCACCTTTTCTGTTTTGTTCTTGTATGAGTTAAGATGATCGAAGGAGTTGTGCCTTTTCATCCCAAACCTGCTGAAGAGATTGTGAGATTGATGTGTTTGGAAGAGAGAAGACCATCATTCAAGTCAAAATCAAAAAGTTATCCTCCAGACTTAAAAGAGTAAGTTTGGGGTTTGAGATGAAAACGTGTTTTCTGACCTCAAGTTAGGTTATATTGAATTAATGACTGCGTTTGTTTGTGTTCTTCTTTTCAGAAGAAAGAAGCACAGTACATCCTAATCCCTATCTTGTATAGAAATCTGCACATACAAATACTCTAAGCTTTACTACATTATAATGTATGAACAGGTTAATTGAAGAATGCTGGGATAAAGAACGTGTTGTTAGACCGACTTTTTCGGAGATCATTGTACGATTAAACAAAATAGTTGCCAACTGCTCAAAACAAGGGTGGTGGAAAGACGCTTTCAAGCTTCGATGGTATGCTTCTATTACCTATTTTTGCCTGATGACAGTTTATATATGTTACATATGAATGAAATATTGTTAGAATTCCTCGTCATATCACGATCATACCCAATGTTTACTGCTAAGTGTTTTAATTTGAGTTTGAGTTTATCTTTGGCCCCTTAAAATATTCAAGGCTGTTTCTGTGCTGGGTTTCTGATTAAGATGCCTTCTGGATTATTTACTATAGAAGCAAGTTCCGATGTCATTTTTGTTTATCATACAAGAATAGTTAGGGGAGAGAGGTAGAAATCAGTTTGGTTTAGATATTGTGGATTGCAACTTCTATTACTAACTTCATTATGTGGGAGTTGAAGCCATGTAAATATCTGTAGACAACATTTCCATTCATGCGTCGATAGTAGTATCTTCTACATGAGAAGTTCAATTTGCAATAGACAAGTTCATTCAAACACACACATTATATATTTTACATATTCAAAATGAGAAGTTCAATTTTTATACACACGGACATGCATGCACGCACGCATTCACACACCTTAACGAGCAAGGGTTGAATGGAGAAAACGTGTTGGCGTCACGTTTTACCAAAGAGGGAGTTTGTTTCAAAATCAGGAGATAACCTGAATTTGCTGATGATCTCTTGCTCTTACTTCCACGACCAAGTAGGCCAGCATAGGATACAAAAATTATCTTGTACTGAGAAAATGGAGCACACATTTAGTTTTTAACTGCATTAAATCCATAGATAAAGAATACTACATGGTGTGACTTACCTAAGAAAATGTTGTTATTCCATAATTCTCAAGTTTCCTTCATAAGCTAAACAGTTATGTTCTACATCTGATTCTTTGCAGGAAATAAGAGGGAAACCCGGAAATGGGATGAAGATTTCGAGGGAATTTGATCTCGGTTTTTGAAGCTTCATCATGTTAAATATTGTAACATATAAAATCTTAGAAGCAAAAAGGAAGTGATTTTCACTCTTTCTTTCTATGTTTTTTTTTCAAGGAGCTGGAACAGTTCCTTCTTTATGTATGAATATTGCCGTGTGAAAAAAATGCCACGAATGGAAAATTACAAATGGAGAGAATTGACGCACTTATTATGGCATTTGTTGGCCTTGACAATAAAATTGCAGTTTTAGTTTTAAGAAATAAATGTTTGAGACTTTGAGTTGCTTTGTATAATGTTTTGTTTTCAAATCTTATTGGAACTGATGCGACTCTAATTAAACCAATTGTTACTTATTTAGGTGTGTAATGACCCGTTTACAACCCGACCCAAAATCCAAACCAAATCCGGATCCATGACCTAACCCGACCCAAATCCAAAATTACCAAAATGCCCTTAAAACCCTAACCCTAATCTAATATCCACCCGCCGCTGCACCTTCTGTTGTCGATCATACACTACCGACGTTCGTCATTTCCAACGACCAACCCCAAACTATAACCACAATCACCCCGAAACCCTAAAAAGAAAACCCTAAATCAGCATCCTCAAACCAAATTCGCAAAAAAAAAAACATAAAATAACCCTAAAATTAACTACCCACTGTCCCAAATCCATCGAATCATACCATGCCCATACCATGTGCTTCAACCGGCCATACCCCTAATCCCTAAAAATTAGGATCTACCCACCATCATCATATCTACAACAACAAATAGAGGGTTAGTGTAATGAGGGGTTATAAAAGAAATCGAAAGAAAAATGTAAAGGAAGGTGAAAAAAAAAGGAATCTGAGAAAGGAAAAAATCAGATTGTAAAAAACAAGGCTTTTTTCTGAAAAATTATAAAAGGAATTTCGGTTTCAAATAAAAAAAATTCAAAGGTAAAGGTGTTAAAGTTTGTTGTTGTTTTAGATCAAAGCTCTTTCGCTTGTTTTTTATTCGAATCTAAAAGAGGGGAGAGTCAATTTGAATCATACCTGGTTGTTCAAGCGCCGCCGTGACCATCGCCATGACGCCGAGCTGCCGTTGAACGACATATCATGGCCGGCCGAGCATGGAGGTCTTCCCAGACGCGGCGCCGCCGAGCGAGTCTGAGTTGAGGGAGGGGAGGATGAGAGAGCCAACAGTTCAGGTTGGAAATTTTTAGGGTTTATTTGGTTCAAAAATAATAATAACAACCCTTAATATTGTTTTAAACCGGCAACTACTAAAACGGTGTCGTTTTGGCACAACCCGACCCGCAGTGACCCGAATCCGGGGAGGATCCGTGAGTTCGGGTAATGGGTAAATTACGCTCTAGGCCCTCGCTCTTTCAACCCGTATTCATTTCTGTCTAGGGTCTATTTACACTTTTGGTCCTTCTATCTTTTAGGCGCGTCTAATATGGTTTTTTTATGTCTTTGTGGCCTTTAACTTCCATTTTGTTTCTGTTTAATCACTAAAATGTAGGCTTTAATTTCCAGCATGATATTTCTGTTAGTTTACATTTAAGCCCATATATTTTGCATCTGTTTTAATTTAGTCCATTAATATGCATTATTTATGCCATATAATTTAATATTGTTGCATTTTAGTCCTTAAATTTTATATTCATGTTGTCTTATATATATTAGTGTAAACCATGCATATTATTATTATTATTATTATTATTATTATTATTATTATTACTATTATTATTATTATTATTATTATTATTGTGTGTGTAATATGCTATTATTATACAAAATTATTTTTATTATATATTGATATCATGATATATGTACATATTGTTATATTGTTGGATTAATTAATATTATATGTATATTATCATGTATGCAAATGTGTTTAATATGTATGTTTTAGAATAGTATCTTATTTGTGTTAGATTAGTTTTAATTTTGTTAATATTTATTTATATTTTTACCGCAATGTATTTATTTATATTTGCCATATTTTAAGATTGCATTTCGGATATAAATTGTCAATGCGGTGCCCTTTTATTCGAGCGTAAACGGGGCCAGTATCAGGCGTAGTGATAGTGGTTGGGCGTTTATTCTCGAATAACGGGGCTTTTTAAAATTTACTCGCACTTATAACCAAATTTTAATTTAATCGTCACTTTAATCCGGAAAGTTTAATATTAATAAAGCGGTAATTATTAAAGTACCAATTTTTGGGCGGTGTGAGGGTGCTAATCCTTCCCCATCCGTAATCGACTCCCGAACCCATCATTTTGAAATCTCTAGTTTTTACGGTGTCCGGCCTACCTAAGTGGCCGGTGGTGACTCCATTTTCAAAACAAAATACGGGTTTTATAAAACCCCACGCAGAAGAAAATATTTTCCAAATAAAAAACACATCATTTTTTTAGCGAGAAAAAACATTGCTACAGATGGCGACTCCGCTGGGGAAATTTTTGTTTTTCAAAAACAAAAAAGAGTCGAGCTTTTCCAAATAATTACCGTTTTATTAATATCGGAAATTCCGGATTAAAGTAACTATTAAACTAACATTCGGTTATAATTGCGCGTTTGTTTTAACGCATTTAAAATATGGCATATAAACCCATTTTTTTAAGTGGGGGGAAAACGCTAATGCTTTCGTGGAGATATAGTTCTCCCGTATGGGCCTAGCAAGTACCTTCAGGGCTCGAGTACCTTATACTTTCGTAAGGATATCGTTCCTTCGTATGGGTATAAGCGAATGGGTCCCCATGAATTGAACCCGGTTGAAAGGAGCCTATAATGGGTGATGATCGGGGGCCTTGCTACTCTTAGTAGAGGACAGCAAGGACAATTCGGGTACCTCGTAGCACCAAAACTGAATGTAGAGAACATATAGAAACCCAGCCTTTTAGAGCCATGCGGATAACCTAGGTGTTTTAGACGGGATGTAAATAGGGTTGTTTTGTTTGTTTTATCTAAATTGTTCTTCTATTTATGTGTTATTGATCTTATCCGATACTGACTCGTTTTCTTTTTTGTTTTACCCTTTTTTGCATACACCATTGCATTTGCATTACATTGGGGTATTGGTTCAAGTGGTTTACTCGATCAGAAATCTTTCATTTTTACCCTATTTTAATTTACTCATTTGATTATTCTAATTTCAAATTGACCCATTTTTGTGATCACATCATATTTGTTCATTTTGGCATTCACTGCATGGCATATCATAACACTTTAATTTTTGCACTTTTACCAGCATGAAATGCTGATTCACGAATGGCTATCAATTTGAAAAATTATCATCGGGAGAAAATCTAGCACTCTAGATATCAAGGCAATATTCAAAGTTGCAAATAAATCTCGTGAGTTCAGAAGTTGAGCCACGCAAACCATTTTTGAATCAGTACTTTCACATCTAAGACATGCATTTTGCATTTACATGCATACATTTTGAAATTTCAAAATTAGTCCCTGGGTTGCCCCATTAAATACAACAAAGTTGGTCGATCTATCACCTTACAGAGCCTCTTACAACAGCCTGATCTTGGGGCATGTCCAGAAACAGCCTTCTACATCTTTTACAAATATTGTGCCTCTAACAAGGCCTCAGTCTGGAGGCATTCTTTGCCAAGGTCCAACCTACATTGCTGAGTCAAACTCTTGCATCCTTGACCATAGTTTGCAAAACTGTACCTAATCCAAAATAATAATAATAATAATGAGCTGCCATGAACCAACACACAATTTATGAACCCAACTTAGGGGGCAACAGAATCAGCACTCAAAGTGTCAATTTCAAGAAGAACGAACAAAATGTTGGGGCATGCACCCAGATGGATGATCAAACCCAAGAAGAGGTTAGGGCACCGTCATATGCAAAAGACCAAGATCTTGACAGGACCAGTGAGGAGTCAGGGGCATCCCATTGAGGGCCAGAAAAATCATATCATATTCATGCATTTAGTTGCATTCATCATTTTTGCGTACATCTATGTTCAGTGCATACACTGAAGTCACCATGCATTAAACATAAAATTCATGCATTTTTGCTTACAAAAAGGTTCAAAAAGAGACCGAACATCCTCAGCCGTGGAGGCAACAACACGACAGCCAACCTTAGTCTTAGAAGAGGCCAAACACAAAGAGGATGCTGAAACATCAATAAAAGGTAACAGTGACAAATTTTGTGAACATTTACTGATTAATGTTTTTTTCATTTTTAGATCATACATCTCCGCCAATAGAGCGGCAGAAGTATACTTTTCCAGATCTTGCCTTCGTCATTGTTGATAGGCCAACAATTTCCAGATTATGCTTTACCACTGATGGTACAACAATATAGACATCCTGAAGATCTCGTCTCTCCGTTGATGGTGCAACAAATCCGAACCTTTCCCCAAGCAGATCAAATTTTTATTCAGGTCTTGTTTCTCTGCTAACGGTGCAACCATACCTATTTTTCTCTAGTCTTACTTCTTTGTATAGTTCAAAGAAAAAAGAAAATTGTCAAAAAAAAATAGAGTTGAAAAAAAATTAGAAAAAATCAAAAAAATCAAAAGTCGAAAAAAAAAATCAAAAATTGAAAAATCAAAAATGAGAAAATTCAAAAAAATGAATTTATCAACTTTCATCGCCCGATCTAGTCTCTCCGCTGATGGAGTGGCCGGGTCCAAGCTCTCGTCGTCCTCAGATCCTGCTCCCCGCTGATGGTGTAGCCGGTTCTAGGTCGTCATTGTCCAATCCAATCCTCCGTTGATGGAGTGGTCGGGTCCAAGCTCTCGTCATCCTCAAATCTTGCTCTCTGTTGATGGTGTAGCCGGTTTCAGGTCGTCATTATCTGAACCAGTCCTCCGCTGATGGAGTTGCTAGGTCCAAGCTGTAGTCGTACTCTGATCCTGCTCTCTGCTGATGGTGTAGCCGGTTCCAGGTCGTCATTGGTCAATCTAATCCTCCGCTGATGGAGTGGCTAGGTCCAAGCTGCAGTCATCCTCTAATCTTGCTCTCCGCTGATGGTGTAGCCGATTATTGGTCGTCATTATCCGATCCAGTCCTCCGCTGATGGAGTGGCTAGGTCTTAGTTGCTGCTATCCTACTTATCCGCTGATAGTGTAGTAGGGTTCCAGTTAATGTTCTGCTTCTCCGTTGATAAATCCAACTTTACTGATTTTCAAGTCCTTTTTATTAATGAAAAAAGAAAAATCAAAAAAGGAAGAAAAATCAAAAAAGGAAAAAATCAAAAGGAAAAAGAAAAAAAGGAAGAAAAATCATAAAAAGAAAAAAATCAAAAGGAAAAAGAAGAAAAAAAGAAAAAAGAAGAAGAAGAAAAAATAAAAAAAAATCAAAAAAAAAGAAGAAAGGAAAAAGAAAGGAAAAAATGAAAAAATGAAAAGAAAAGAAAAGAAAAATGAAAAATTCAAAAAATGTATCGCCCGATCTAGCCCTCCGCTGATGGAGTGGCTAGGTCCAAGTTGCAGTCGTCCTCTGATCCTGCTCTCCGCTGATGGTGTAGCCGGTCCCAGGTTGCCATTATCCGATCCAGCCCTTCGCTGATGGGGTGGTTGAATCCATGTTACCAACGTTCTCCGATCTTACTTCTCTGTTGATGGAGTAGTGAGGTCCAACATCTATCTTTCGACTCGGTCTCCTCGTCAGTGTTGTAGCCAGCTGGATCAAATTTTGTGGACCCTACCTCTTCGTCGGTGTTGCAGCTGGGTCAAATTCTTTTTAGGTATTAGTTTATTATCAATAATATAGTGAGTCACACTCATTTTGCTTCCCCAATAGACCACCTCCCGCTTCGAAGATTTTGCTTCCTCCAAGAGTGACAAAGTAGACCCGTCAAGACCAGAAATAAGACATGTATTGAAGAGAAAGAAGATCTACCGAAGAAAGAAGACATGCGCTGAAGAGAAAGAATATCTACTGAAGAAAGAAGACACACGTCAAAAGGAGAGAAGCTCAGCGAACCAGACAAAACGGGTCATTCTTAGTCTTTGCTCTATCGTTGTTACACAACAATAACCAAAGAGGGGCAACTGTAATGACCCGTTTACAACCAGACCCGACACAAAACCCAAACCAAATCCGGATCCATGACCTAACCCGACCCAAATCCAAAATTACCAAAATGCCCTTAAAACCCTAACCCTAATCTAATATCCACCCGCCGCTGCACCTTCTGCCGCCGATCATACACCACCGTCGTTCACCATTTCCGGCGACCAACCCCAAACTATAACCACAATCACCCCGAAACCCTAAAAAGAAAAGCCTAAATCAGCATCCTCAAACCAAATCCGCAAAAAAAAACAAACATAAAATAACCCTAAAATTAACTACCCACTGTCCCAAATCCATCAAATCATACCATGCCCATACCCTGTGCTTCAACCGGCCATACCCTTAATCCCTAAAAATCAAGATCTACCCACCATCATCAGATCTACAACAACAAATAGAGGGTTAGTGTAATGACGGGTTATAAAAGAAATCGAAAGAAAAATGTAAAGGAAGGTGAAAAAAAAGGAATCTGAGAAAGGAAAAAATCAGATTGTAAAAAACAAGGCTTTTTTCTGAAAAATTATAAAAGGAATTTCGGTTTCAAATAAAAAAAATTCAAAGGTAAAGGTGTTAAAGTCTGTTGTTTTTTTAGATCAAAGCTCTTTTGCTTGTTTTTTATTCGAATCTAAAAGATGGGAGAGTCAGTTTGAATCATACCTGGTTGTTCAAGCGCCGCCGTGACCATCGCCATGACGCTGAGCTGCCGTTGAACGACATATCATGGCCGGCCGAGCATGGAGGTCTTCCCAGACGCGGTGCCGCCGAGCGAGTCTGAGTTAAGGGAGGGGGGTTGAGAGAGCCGACAGTTTAGGTTGAAAAATTTTAGGGTTTATTTGGTTCAAAAATAATAATAACAACCCTTAATATTATTTTAAATCGGCAACTACTAAAACTATGTCGTTTTGGCACAGCCCGACTCGCGGTGACCCGAATCCGGGGAGGATCCGCGAGTTCGGGTAATGGGTAAATTACGCTCTAGACCCTCGCTCTTTCAACCCGCATTCATTTCTGTCTAGGGTCTATTTACAATTTTGGTCCTTCTATCTTTTAGGCGCGTCTAATATGGTTTTTTTATGTCTTTGTGGCCTTTAACTTCCATTTTGTTTCTGTTTAGTCACTGAAATGTAGGCTTTAATTTCCAGCATGATATTTCTGTTAGTTTACATTTAAGCCCATATATTTTGCATCTGTTTTAATTTAGTCCATTAATATGCATTATTTATGCCATATAATTTAATATTGTTGCATTTTAGTCCTTAAATTTTATATTCATGTTGTCTTATGTATATTAGTGTAAACCATGCATATTATTATTATTGTTATTATTATTATTATTATTATTATTATTATTATGTGTGTAATATGCTATTATTATACAAAATTATTTTTATTATATATTGATATCATGATATATGTACATATTGTTATATTGTTGGATTAATTAATATTATATGTATATTATCATGTATGCAAATGTGTTTAATATGTATGTTTTAGAATAGTATCTTATTTGTGTTAGATTAGTTTTAATTTTGTTAATATTTATTTATATTTTTACTGCAATGTATTTATTTATATTTGCCATATTTTAAGATTGCATTTCAGATATAAATTGTCAATGCGGTGCCCTTTTATTCGAGCGTAAACGGGGCCAGTATCAGGCGTAGTGATAGTGGTTGGGCGTTTATTCTCGAATAACGGGGCTTTTTAAAATTTACTCGCACTTATAACTAAATTTTAATTTAATCGTCACTTTAATCCGGAAAGTTTAATATTAATAAAGCGGTAATTATTAAAGTACCAATTTTTGGGCGGTGTGGGGGTGCTAATCCTTCCCCATCCGTAACCGACTCTCGAACCCATCATTTTGAAATCTCTGGTTTTTACGGTGTTCGGCCTACCTAAGTGGCCGGTGGCGACTCCATTTTCAAAACAAAATATGGGTTTTATAAAACCTCATGCAGAAGAAAATATTTTCCAAATAAAAAACACATCAATTTTTTAGCGAGAAAAAACATCGCTACAATGTGATATTATCTTCATAAAAGGAGTGTAGAATTCAAGTTAAATTGTAGCGGTGCGCAGGGGTGTGCAAAAAAATTTGACGGGATCGATCCAATTCGTTTATTTGTTGATTTGATTCGAAAAATTGGATATCCGATCTATTTCTTATTTTTCGAATAATTCAGATCAAATATTTGAAACTTTCAGATCGTATATAGATAGTTATTTCACATCTTAAACAGTTATTCGAAAATCCGAAAAATTTAATTTTTTATGTATACAAATCTTGCTATATTTGATATTTTTCCTAGTTATATATGAAATTTTTTTAGATACAAATCTTATTATATTCAATAATTTATTGCTTGTTATATTAAAAAATTCAAAATTTTCATAGATAGGATCATCAAATTCAAAAAATACTTAAATCAAGTCATAATTCAGATATCCAAAAATCTAATATCTAAAATTTTGGATATTCGATTTTTTCAGATCAAATATAAATCACTAATTTATCAATTCGAAAATTTTAAACATCTAAAATTTCAGATCGAATTTAATCCGAAATCCAAAATATACACCCCTAATGGTGGGGGTTAAGAAAGGTACAAAGTTAGGACTAGGGGATAATACCTAAACTTTTAAAAGTATGGAGACAAATTCATCATTTATTATTTATTTTAAAATCATATATTAAAAGGTTATATTTTTACCTATTTTTTGGTACTCTACTTTTACTTGTTTTTTGTTTTAGTCTCCTACCTATTTTTTTGGCAAAATAATGTTTAACGTTGTATTTTGTTTTTATTTTGGTACCCGCTGTTAAAAAATTAACGGCATGTTGACACTTAAAACAAACCAGATATCCAAATATATATTTAAACCTTTAAGTATCAATTAAAGAATTAGGAAAATTCTACAACGGATGTCGAACACCGCTGAACATCACTAACGCTGAGCACCATTAAATTAATTAATAAAGATTAAAAATCTTAAGGGCTCAACATACAATTATAAATTATTTAAAATAAAAATTCAATTAAATTATTTTCATATATATTATATTTTTAAATTTTTTAAATTGGATCAAATATCAACCATAGTCAATCCCTGAATTAAAAAACCTTAAATCTTTTCCCTAAATTAGAACCATAATTCCCAAATTAAAACAGACTTTCTAAATTAAAACCCTAAATTATTTTGCTTTCATCGCACAATCACCTTTCCAAACCAGATCGAATCTCACAAATAGAAGACCGACGTGGCACTTAAGAAAGGAATCCACAACTTTAAGCTGCCAATCGAAATGAATCTTTAGCAGAGATCGTGAACCAAGGGCTAGGAAATTTGGGGGAGAAAAGCTAGGGATTTTTGTTTTCGAGTTTTTTAATTTAGGGATCGATTATGATTGATATTTTATCTAATTATTTAGAAAAAAAATTATAATATATATGAAAAAATAATTTAATTGAAATTTTATTTTAAATAATTTATAATTTTATGATAAGTCATTGAAATTTTTAATCTTTATTAATTAATTTAATGATATTCAGCGGTATTCAGTATTAGTAGTGTTTATTAGTATTCAACGCACGTAGTAAACTCATCCAAAGAATTAAATTTTGTTTCGCTTAAAAATTTAACGTTTTGTTTCACTTAAATATATATCCAAATATATATTTAAACCTTTAAGTATCAATTAATTTTTTAAGTGAAAATATTATATATATTAAGTATCAATTGAGAGAAGATACATAGTTTCTATACCAAATATATATTTAAACCTTTTTAATCGAAAAAAATTATCTTTGAACTTTTTAATTAGATGCATAAAATCTCGAAATATACCTATATAAAAAAATTATAGTCATTGATTGAATGGTCAAAAATATTTGACCGTATTGTCTTATTTTGTATGAAATCGAATCGTAATATTTATCATTGGAATGTAAAAGAAGGCAAACGAATCGACGGTTGAAACTATTCTTTGATACACCCGCGTTGCAGAGTAATTTTTCACGCTATCCCCCTCTTAAACCCTTCAATTTCTATAACTCCTGTGCCTTCTTTTATTTTCCTTTTTTCTTGCAACTGAGCTCTTACTTTTGATCGTATGATCCATCCGAAATATCATATGTAATCTCTCGCATCAAAACTGTAAGCAAAATGCCTTTTCATCAGCACTTCATTTGTTTACTGTTATTGTTGAATTTTGCGGCTTCGAAGTTTATTGTAACGTTCAGTGTTTTCAGTCAAATCCGTGATGAGTTATGAATATCGGATGTATGTATCGTTATCTGTATTTCCCGTTGTAGTTTTTCAATTTCCTGTTTGGAACGAAGTGAAAATTTATTTCAGTGTTGTTTGGATTATTTTCCTTGACGCGAAAAGAGAACTGAAGTGATATGAGAAAATAGTCAATGAAATGATTTTCGACTGATATATTTTTATTTTTTATTGTTATTTTCTAATAATAAACTTATCGCAGCACTCTGTGCTGTTCGTAATTTTAATTTCGAATAAATATTTATGAACTGGTCGTAATTATCAGCCTTGAACTGAAGTAAAAAGTCTAATTTTACTTGAGCAACTCCTAATCTTGATTCTTCGATTGATGCGATGCAATTCAAGGATTAATTATAGTTTTCTGTTGGATATTGACGTCATTCTTAAGTTTTTTGTTTTATGGTTTTGTTGGGATTTGTAGCTTATCGTTATGAAATAATACTGTATACGTATACAATAAATATGTTTAGTATTGTTCATCTTCTGAGTAGGTATGTTGTTCTTTATTTGAAATGTTATCTCATCCAGGTTAATTGAGCGGTTGTTCGACAAAGGTGAATGTCCCGTTGACAAGAAAAACAATTGACGATGGCTTCTAGAGCAATTTTAAGGAGGAGAAGATTTGTTTTCGATGGCCTGGATGCATTCTTGCGTCCTGTCCAGACCTTCCAGTTTCTTGGCCATCCAACTCAGAAGTTGGAATCACATGGTTATATATCCAATGTGGACCATCCATCTGAAGATTTTAATCATCCAAAGAAACTGGATGTAAATTCCGTTGTGAAACAAGGTTTACTGGGTTTTTCAGGATCAGCATACTTTAGTTATAAATCTCAGGGAATCTCAGTTTTGAGTCCTGGAAGTGGAAGATTCCAATTTAATTCTCCGTTGAGTGTCAGATTGGTGTCATATTCTGTTCGTCATGCCTCAACAGCTACTGCTAGACAGCCTGAACCCTGTAGTGATGATGAGGGAAATGAAGAATTGGTAGCAAAAAAGAGAAAGGAAGCATCTGCAGAAGAATGTGATCAAGCTGTTGAAGGCTTGAGTACTGCTAAAGCCAAAGCGAAAGCTAAACGCTTGCAAGATTCTCAAAAGGTTGCCAAATCCATTTTGCAAAGAGTATGGGCCTCAGTTCTTGGGATTGGTCCCGCTTTAAGAGCTGTAGCTTCAATGAGCAGGTAAAACTTTATCCTTTTAATTTTTTAATGATACAAATAGCTCAATTATCATGATTCATATTGATTTTTGATCTACTGCACATTCGTTACTCTATTGCTTTTTACAGGGAGGATTGGGCAAAGAAACTTGTTCATTGGAAACATGAAATCTACTCTACTTTGCAACACTACTGGTTGGGTTTTAAGTTACTTTGGGCTGATGTGAGGATCAGCTCAGGATTGCTGCTAAAGCTGGCTGGTGGTAGAAGTTTATCTAGAAGGGAGAGGCAACAACTGACTCGAACTACTGCCGATATCTTTAGGCTAGTTCCATTTGCTGTTTTTATCATAGTTCCATTCATGGAATTTCTTCTGCCTGTTTTCTTGAAACTGTTCCCTAACATGTTGCCATCTACTTTTCAAGACCAGATGAAAGAGCAGGTAGAGTAGCATTTTTCAAATTTTGCTTGCTTTTCTGGTCAACTTGATTTATAACCCACTGCTGTTCAAGCTTTATTCTTTAAGTTCTTTTGCCTCTCTTTAGAACCTCTCGTGTTAAAGTTAGAACCATTGATCTTTGGTTTATTTTTATTCATAATTCATAACATTGGCGAGATTGAGTGCATCGTTTCTTTGTTACGCTTAAACTGATATTTTTTTCTTTGTTTAGTTTTCTTCCAAAACAACAAAAGTTTCCTATTCTCCGTAATTTTATTGCTACTGCATTTGAGGAAAACTATTTGCCTCTTTTTCTGTGTGTGTGTGGCATGTCCCTGCTCCTCTCCCCTTTTTCGGTCAATGCATTTTTCTCAGTTGCTGAACATGTAGGAAGCACTGAAAAGGAGGCTCCATGCAAGAATAGAATATGCCAAGTTTCTTCAAGATACAGTCAAAGAAATGGCAGAGGAGGTTCAAAATTCAAGGAGTGGAGAAAGTAAGCAGACTGCTGAAGATCTTGATGAATTTTTGAATAGGGTAAGTTCCTATCTCACCTATGGTTTTTCTTGTCTCTTTTCTCTTCTTCTGTTATTTACCTTTAGTAATTACAATATTGATATTTTGCAGGTCAGAAGGGGTGCTGGCGTATCTAATGATGAAATTCTTGGCTTTGCCAAGCTGTTTAATGATGAACTTACTCTAGATAATATCAGCAGGCCAGTCCCTGTAAATATTTTTGTAATTGAAATCAGTTGACTACTTAATTCAAATTGAATTGTTAATTTAAGTGAAATTGTGTGATATTCTCATGTTTGGTGTATTTTTCCTTTACCAGGCCTCGATTGGTAAATATGTGCAAATACATGGGAATTAGCCCTTTTGGAACAGATTCCTATTTGCGTTATATGCTTCGGAAGAGGCTCCAAAGGTAAAATGTGTTTATCCAATCTGAATTAAATTAACTGCTGTCTACCATGTTTCGGAAGAACATATCAATGGAGTTTGATGCATCATGCATGCAAGAAGAGTGAATGGGCTGTAATCAGATCTGCTCATTGAACTTGTTTCTTGTTGCATGCAAGAAGAGTGAATGGGCTATATCAGATCTGCTCGTTGAACTTGTTTCTAGTTGTGGTTACCTGCGTGGTTTATTTTTTCCTGACCTTTTTTTCTCTTGATCCTTATGAACTCATGAGAAATTCTTTGCTTTTGTAGAGATATCTACTTACTATTTATTGGTGGCTCTCTTTTACCACTTATAAAGTTTAAACATATTTAAGTTTTCCCCATAAACCATAACTTGTGGTATTGTATTTTAAAATCGAGAGGCTTCATGCTAAGTGTTCATTTATTTATTTAGTTTTCTGATTTAGATTTTGGGAAGGAGGTGGTCTTCATTTGAGAACTCAGTAATACTAATTTGGAATACATAATATACCATATCTAAAAAATTTGAAATTTAAATGCATGGACATGTCCTTTTCACTGCTTTCATTTGTACAAGGAATATACTGAAACTAGATAGCAAGTGCGGTTATTCTTGGATTTTAGAAGGCAATGGAATTTTTAAATATGGTTTTCTATGGTATTTTAGTTGGAGTTACTTCTGTTAACTTTAACTTTTAGGATCCTACTAAGCTCTCTTTTCTAAATCCTTTCTCTGTCTATCTCCTTCCATTTTCAGTACTTTTTCAGTCATTGCAAATGCTGTTATTGTTACTGTTTTCTTATCATTGCTTTTGTTTATATTTTAGGATTAAGAATGACGACAAGCTGATTCAAGCAGATGGGGTAGATTCCCTATCAGAAGCTGAACTTCGTGAAGATTGTAGGGAACGAGGGATGCTTGGAACACTTTCAGTAGAAGAAATGCGTCAACAGGTGTTTCTTTTTATTCTTTTATGTGCTTGTTTACTGTTCCCTTTGTTATTTATGAGTAATGCCATGGTCACATATTTTGATAGAATTCTGGATTTGCACGATTCCATGTTTCCTTCAACTACATTGGTTATGTATTTTAATTGCAATATCAACTACATTTGATGCGACTCCTTAATATGGTTAGTATCTGTGTGCAGCTTCGAGATTGGCTGGATTTGTCTCTCAATCACGCAGTCCCATCTTCCCTTTTGATCCTTTCAAGGTGATTTGAAGTTGTATTTTATGTTGTCTTTCTTGAATGTTTTGTTGGCATTGAAGTTCAACAGTTGATACTCAGTGCTACTTTTTTAATCCAAATCTTAATATGTATTTTTGCTGATGTGATATCCTCCATAGGGCATTCATTGTATGAGGAAAGCTGAAGCCTGAAGATGCTGTTCGGGCTACGCTTTAAACCTGATGAAGTTGTGGATACTGTTGGTGTTACGGCTTTACCTTCTGAAGATCCTGTTTCAGAAAGGCGAAGGAAGCTTGAGTACCTTGAGATGCAGGAAGAACTGATCAAGGTGGAAAAAGGAAGATTTTTATATTACTTTCATATGAATAGCCTCCTCTACTTAGGTTAATAAAACCCAAAAGTAGCTTTCCAGGTGAGCGGTTATTTGAATTTCATTGGTTGTTTTAAATTGGTACCTTTGTAGGAGGAAGAGAGAGAAGAGGAAGAGCTGGCAAGGATGAAGGAATCTGAAGCTAGACAAGAGGATGTGGCATTGAAAGAGATGACTATCCCAACGGCTAGAGAAGCACAAGAACAGGCTATAGCAAGAGCATTGGAAAAAAGAGACCAACTCTGTGAAATCAGTCGCATTGGCTGTTTTAGCTTCAGCATCTGTAAGGACTCGATTTTAAAATTTTATTTTGCGACTGTTATTCTGTTGATTCCATTTTTCTACTGTTATCTTCCAAGCATTGCCACTTGCAATGTAGATTTGACTTCAGTTTGTCCCTGATATGCAGTCTGTGAGTAGAGAACGTGAAGAGTTCCTTGGTCTTGTCAATAAGGAGGTATGTTATAAACTTATTTGGTTAGCCCAAAGAACTGCATGGGCATCATGTCAACATATTGTATTTAACTAGTTGTCAGAAGTCAATGAAGCTACTTTAATAGATTTTTTTTAGGGTTAGTTTAATAGATAAAAACATAGTATTTGTGCAATGTCATTTTCTCATTCTTTTGGACTATATGTTTTAAGTACCAACTTTTCAGTTGTGACTTACCAGGTTAGCAGAAAATGCATTTAGTACTTAATTGCAACTTTTTAACTTGGAAAAATCATTAAAGAAATGATACATTTTCTAATTCTGTTTGTTTCCCTTAATTTCCGCTGATGTTGGATTTTGCCAATGTTGCCAGATAGAACTTTATAATAGCATGGTAGACAAAGAAGGTGCAGATGGTGAAAAAGATGCCATTAAGGCATATAGGGCTGCAAGAGAGGAAACTGACCGTTCTAGTGAAGTTTCTGATAGTGATGAGGTTTCTTCAGTGCTTATTGATAAAGTAAGACTTATTCGAGCCAAGTTTTCTGGAAATTTATCTCTTCTTATCACATGTGATTGAAATAATAGTATTTACCATTTTGGCTACTCATTAGGTTGATGCTATGCTCCAAAATCTTGAGAAGGAAACAGATGATGTAGATGCAAAAATTGGTGATGGATGGCGAGTACTTGACAGGTGAAAAGTTGTTTTTGGATTCTTTCCTTTTCTCATTTTTGTCTGCCCTCAATCATCACATGATCACATTTACCACCGCATTAAGGTGTATGTTGTCAGATATGTGAGAAATGTTCTATGCCTACAGGGATCACGACAGGAAAGTCACTCCCGAGGAGGTGGCTGCTGTTGCTCAATACTTGAAGAATACACTAGCAAAGGAGGGTGTGCAAGAACTCATCAGCAATCTTTCGAAAGATAGAGGTCAGCTTCACAAATCTTCTTTCTTTTTGCTTTTACTTTGTCCTAATAAATAAATAGACATGAATATACTTCCCGTTTTGGGTAAATGTTGCTGTTATTACAAATTTGGCTTGTTACTATGCTTATTGCTTTCCCTTCTATGATTAGTAATTCCGACTTGTAATCCATTTCTGGAAGAGCCTCTTAGTCTGCTTCTATGACTGTAAAATAGTTGGAAGATCCGTGTGTTCATTTTATCCTTAGAGCATTATGATTAAGCAGAAAATGACTACTTATGCTTCTCCTCTTCCGCAATTAATTATCCTTGGATGAAACAACATTTCTCACTAGGCATTTATTAGCGTTTCATCTTAACTGCAGACAAGATGATTCCGTACCTCAAGATGATCAGAATGATTGAGCAAAATATTAACTTAGCTTAATCTGATAGGATTTATTAGTCATTCATCTGCCTTTTTGTTGTTTTTATATAACACGTGAAAGGGTAATTTTATCAAAAGAAACTTCTCAAGTTACCTAAGAATTTAGATAGTATCAAATGTTTGTTAGGGTGAGTCGTTTGATTTATCTGTTCACAAGAGTGACAATCATTGTTTGAATGCAACAGATGGAAAAATCCTCGTGGAAGACATCGTCAAATTGGGCAGTCCAATGGAAGACGACAGTAGAGCCGAGGAGGAGGGAAGAATGTAGGGATTATAATCTTGATGGTAGGTTCAAGTTTCAAATTGGGTCAGTTTTTACTAGACCTTTGGCCGCTTTTAGTTTATAAAGAAACCTGTGATGAAAGAGATGTAAAAATTATAGGTTAATACTACTAGTTGATAGTTAAAAAAGTACATTATATTCAAACACAAAACAACAGAGTAGAATAGCCAAACAAGAGAAGGAAGTGCTCCATATATTTGCTTTATATGATCTACAATTGGTTAAATATTCTTTTTGGTACATGAACTATTCCCAATTTTTCAATCTCATACATTTAATTTTTTTTATTCTCAATTTAATACATTAATTTCTTTGCTATTGTTCATTTTTGTGACAAAATTTGGTACAATTTACATTTTAGATCATTGAACTTAACATCCACTTTTATTTACATTTCAAACATTTAATTTAATCAAATTATAACACTCAACCTTTATTATATTGAAGTTATTAAGACAAATTGAAATTGACACTTCTATTTAACATATTTTGTGTTTGTAAAAAATGAGAGAGCGCGTTAACGCTTAACAAAGCTTTGTGTTTGTAAAACTAGCCGAAGTTAGTGTTTGTATTGTGCTCGTATATTGATTCATATTAATAAATAGTGTGAGTTATAAATTATATCGAGTGTTCACCAACGCTTCCAACAAGTGGTAACTGAGCCAAGTTCGAATTCGAATTTATGCAACGATGGAGATGGACAACATGATTCAACCACAAATCCGAAAATTGACAAAGGCAAATTATGGCAACTGGAGTATCCAAATGAAGGCGTTACTCAGTTTCCAAGATTGTTGGAATATCGTCGAAGAAGGCTATGTCGAACTCGAAAATACAACAGCAGAAGCAGCCTTATGAAATGAAGAGAAAAGGACACTAAAAGAATCTCGCAAGAAAGACAAGAGAGTTTTTCTCTATTTTCAAGGAGTAGATGAATCTACTTTTAAAAAAAATTCTGATGTGATCGCAAAGCAAGCGTGGGAGATTTTACAAAAATCTTTCCAAGGTACCGAAAAAGCAAGAAAAGTACATTTACAAACGCTTAGAGATGAATTTGAAATGCTAAAAATGAAAAATACATAAAACATAGATGATTATGTTAATCATTTAAAAAGGGTAGTAAACGAAATAAAAAGAAATAGTGAATCGATTGACAAAGCCAGAGTGATGGAAAAGATTATGTGGTTGTTAACACGAAAATTCGACTATGTGGTTGTCGCAATAGAAGAATCGAAAAATTTGTCCCAGATATCGATCGATGAACTTGTGTGTTCACTCCAAGCCAACTAGCATAAGATGAAACAAAATGAAGATTTTGAAATTCTAGAGCAATCTTTACAAAGCAAGATGAACGTCAATGAAGGAGAAGCCAGCAACAGCTACACAAGAGGTTGAGGAAATCGTGGTGGTTATCGTGGAAGATACACAGGTGAACGAGGAGCACGAGGACACAGTGGTCGATCATATAACACCGTTCAAACAAATGAAAATTACCAGTCACCAAATCGTGGACAAGGATATAGAGGCCGAGGAAGAGGCAGATATCAACAAAAAGATAAATTTCAGGTACAATGTTATAATTGCAACAAATATAGCCATTACAGTTACATGTGTAGATCATCTCCAAATCAGGAAGAAAAAAAGTTATGTAGCAGCAGTTGAAGAAAAGAACAATGAAAAATCTTATGTATTCCTTACTTATAAAGGAAATGAAAAATCCAAGAAAAATATTTGGTATCTTTATAATTGTGCCAGCAATCACATGTCTGGCATAAAAGAATTGTTCGTCGAGTTTAATGAAACGATCCTTGGTCGTGTAATTTTTGGAGACAACTCACACGCAGAGGTCAAAGGAAAAGGCAAAGTCATGATTACGCAAAAAAATACAGAAAAAAATACATAACAAACGTTTACTATGTACCAGCATTGAAAAGCAACATCATAAGTCTTGGTCAATTTCTAGAAAAAGGATATGAGGTGTTGACGAAGAATTGCTCACTTGCCATCACAAATGAAGATAGAGAATTGATTGTCCAAGTTGATATGACTTAAAATCGTCTTTTTACTATTGACATCGATCCAGGAGAAGTCAAGTGCATGAAGACTACAATCAAAGAAGATTTATGGTTATGGCATTTATGATATGGGCATCTTGGATTTTCAGGCTTGAAATTGTTATCAAAAGCAAATATGGTGAAAGGACTACCAGAGATCAATCCTTCAGATTAACCGTATGAAGCCTACATTAAAGGAAAACAACACAGACAAAGCTTTGAAGTTGGAAGATCTTGGCGAGCCCGAAGACAATTGGAGATTGTGCACACATATATTGATGGCCCTTTCGGCATACCTTCACTTGGAGGAAACATGTATTATCTAACCTTTATTGATGATTATAGCAGAAAACGTTGGGTATATGTTCTTCAACAAAAGTCAGAAGCATTGGACAAGTTCAAAGAATTCAAAGCAATGGTAGAAAAGCAAAGCGGCCAATACTTAAAATACTCAAATCTGATAGAGGAGACGAGTATACCGTAAAGTTATTTGAAAATTTTTGCAAAGAGCATGGCATCATCCATTAACTGACAGTTAGATAAACAGCTCTACAAAATGGAGTTGCTGAAAGAAAGAACCGTACAATCTTTGACATGGCAAGGAGCGGGAAGCACTTACCAAGAAATTTTTGGGCAGAAGCTGTTCGTTGTGTAATCTACCTATTAAATCGATGTCCAACAAAAAGTGTTAAGTATATGACGCCAAATGAAGCGTGGAATGGTCAAAAACCAGGAGTTAGACACCTCAAATTTTTTGGGTGCATCGCATACACCCATGTTTCTGAAAAGCCAAGAAAAAGCTCGATGACAAAAGAGAGAAATATATCTTCATCGGCTATGATAAAAGAAGCAAGGCCCACAGACTATATAATTCTCTCACAAAGAAGATAATCATTTCAAGAGATGTTGAGTTCGATGAAGTAGATCACTGGATGTGGAGCAAAGAAGAAAAGAAAGTTGAAAGACTATTTTTTGATGAAGATAAAGACGACAACAATTTGTTTGATCAAGATGAACAAGATGATGATCAAGGTCCTCAATAAAATTCGACTGAACCATCGTCATCAAGTAGTTGCAGCAACAATGATAGTACCGAGATAGAAAATATTGAAGTATAATCAACTGAAGTTCGAAAATCTACAAGAGCAAAAAGAATACCAGAAAAATACAAAAATTATGAATTGGAAAACGAAAATGCTTCATTTTTCTGTTTCTTTGCTCTGTTTCTTTGCTGACAATAAATTACCAAGATTTAAACTTGATTTGAATTCTCAAGTCGGTAAGGTGATTAGAAGATCCTAGCAACTAAGCAATGAATGAACTTCTTAGCATTTAAGTATTGATGATGGCGGCACAAATGGATTAAGGTGAGCAAAGCAAAACGTGGCAGCAATGGATTAAGCTTGGTGGCATGGCTTTAACAAATCGTGAAGATTATGGCAGCAAAACAAGTAGATGTGGCAGCATTTGAAGCTTCATAAAGTCTTGGTAATTAAGGAAAATATAATAGCAACGACAAGTGTCAAAGTAATTATAGCTTGCTAGATTTCTACTATATCAGTTTAATTACCCTTATAAATAAGATTGTAGACTTATGAATGAATGTGAATCAAGAGGGAAAAAAAAAACAATAGAGTGTGAGCTGAAAAAAAAACAAGAGAGAAAGTTAAAGCTTAACAAAGTTTTGTGTTTGTAAAACTAGTCGAAGCTAATGTTCGTATTGTACTCGTATATTAATTCATATTAATAAATAATGTAAGTTATAAATTATATCGAGTGCCTACTAACCTTTCAATAATTTCTCTCCTTTTAATGAAAATTATATTCTATAAGAACAGAGATATTTTGAGTTTAGTTGAACCACAACGGATATCAGCATCGGCCTGTAAATGATTTCAACTTCCGGACATCTCTTTTATATGTTCCCTCTCTGTTGCCAGCTCCATATTGCTTCCATGCGGTATCCAAATTGCCGCTGTTATCTGAATCCGAAAATGAGATTATCACAAGTAGTTTAATGGTTTAGTAACATTTTTTCTTCCTTAAAAGATATCTTTATATATTGACCCAATTTGAAAAGGCAACCAATCCGATATTTACTCGAATTAAAAATTCAACCAATATGATATTGACCTGACTTGATACTCGACCCAAAGTAACATAAATCCCGATTAAATTTGAATCAAACCCGACCCAAATCAGACCTAAACTGAAAGCAAAATGAACTAAAAGTCAACCTAAACCGAAACGACTTGGCACGAACGTGGTCCGGGATTGTCACCTCTAACTTCAAGTTAAAATTGGGGGTTTTGAGAGATTATTTTCTTTAAGAACTGAATTTTATTTGCCTAATAGTTTGACGATAATTTCTAGGATTTTTTTTTCAGACTGGTTTGCCTCTGTTGTTATTTCTTTCATTTGATAATTAGGCTTAAAAGATTGCGGCGGCTTAAATTATAAAATTTAGAAGTAAATAAGGATAAGTTTTAAATTAAATAAATATTTTTAGGGATTAAATTGAATAAAAATAAAACGTGATCATTTTAAAATAAAATCACATGAATTTTTTGGTCAAACGCATCACAAGACGTGCTCTGATTGGTCAGCATGAGTTTTTAATAGAATTAATATTTTGGGAAAATTAAAATAATAATTTAGGATTTAAGTTTTATATTGTAAATGTTAAATATGTAAGCTTGTATTTTACACAACGTGTATATCAAAATATCACACTATTTTTTAGATTGGTTTTGCCTTGGTTATTATTTGTTTCATTTGATAATTAGACTTAGAAGGTTGTGGTGGACTAAATTATAAAATTTAGAAAAAATAAGGGTAAATTTTAGATCAAATAAATATATTTAAGTATTAAATTGAAAACAATAAAATATGATAAACGCAAAATGAAATTTATCATTTTTAAATAAAATCTATTGCACTTTTAGGTCAAACGTAAACTTGCCTCGACTCGAAAAAAAATCAAATTATTCAACAAGACTTGTTACGAAAACACTCGACACGTAATTTTATAAACTCGTTCAAAAAAATCAAATAAAGTTTTACTTATAAAATGGAAATTCGAATAACTTAAAATTTTTAGTAGTTAATGGATCAGTTTTCAAGTTCGAGACGAGTCTCTCAATTATGCCTGACATATATATATCACATATGAAAAAAATATGAAAAAATATGTGTGTGCGTGTGTTGTATATCGTTATAGAAAGCTATTTAAATTGAACTAATTAGTACCAAAATATTATAAATATTTAAAATTAAATTTATCCCTTTTAAATAAAATATGTTGCACTTTTGGGTCAAACGTACCACATAGGGTAGACAAAACTCGTTTCGACTCGAAAAAATTGAATTATTCAACTAGACTTGTTGTAAAAATACTCGACTCGTAATTTTATAAACTCGGCTAGAAAAAAGTTTAAATAAAGTTTGACTTATAAAATGAAAATTCGAATAACTTAAAATTTTTAGTAGTTAATGGATCAGTTTTCAAATTCAAGACGAGTCTCTCAATTATGCTAATATATATATATATATATATGTGTGAGATATTTACAATTAAATCTAAATAGAAACTCGAACTCAAAAAATTTCTAATAAAGTTTGAATTATAAAATATGACTCTTTAACTTGACTAACTCAAAATTTTTTTACTCGACTTAATTGAATGCTCAAATCTCTTGTACCACAGGACGTCTTTTGATTTGTCAACATATTTTCTAACGGAGTTAATATTTTAAGACAACCGAAATAACAATTTAGACCTAAGACCACAAAAAATCCTAAAAAAATACTTTAAGAAACAATGGAGTAAAAAGGATATATTTTTAGGGAACCATGGGACATTTAAACCAAAGGACAATAAAAGATACTGTTAAAATAAGGAACGTGAATTCTGAACCAAACAAGGGAAACGCTTTATCAGGAATAATCCTATCCCTACAACGAAACAATCTGACTAAATGCCGTTTCAATCCATCTAGGGTTTCAATCTATTTCTCTATAAAAGCCGCCTCTCCGTCCTTGCAGGCAGAATCAGTCTTTCTTCATTTCTTGGGGTTTTAATTCTGGGAATTGCTTCAATTTTCTTCTCTTACCATTAACATGATTTTAAAGCTTTCTCTTTTCAGTTTTTTTTTTGTTTGGGTTTGATTTTGATGAAGAAGATGATGAAAGAAATTGAGGGGTGATGATCAGCTTTTTGTTTCAAATGATCAAAAAATACCTCTTCGCTACGTTCTTTCTGATTCAAAATTCCTCTTTATTAATCCCTTGTGTAAATGCTTTACTTCGCTTCCCTTTCTTGGAACCCAACTCAACTGCAGTTGGGTCTTAATAAAAGCAGCCTATTTCCTCGTCACTCAAGCTTCTTGGGTAGGGTTCACCAATTCTCTCCCTCTCTTAAGAATGAAAGAGTGTAATTAAGAATCTTTAATTACACTTAATTCACTTGTAAGTTACAAATTACAATTGAATGTCAAACATGCCTCATATGTGTAATTACTCTCAATCACACCCTAATGTTATTATATATTGACTTTTCAAACGCACCTGAATTCAATAAATCACTAATGAACAAAAAAAATATACTAATTAATTATTTTTTATATAATTGTAAAGAACTGTCCGATTATGAAATCAATAAGGATCAAGGAGTATTTGAAACCAAAGCCTATCGAACTTCCTTGTTTGCACAAGATTTAGAGGATGAAAATGGGGCAGAGTTTCTTTAGTTGAAAAGAGGAGAAAAAGATACATAAATTAAATTTAATTAAAAAAATTATAACCAATAAATTGTGACATGTGTGCAAGTAAAATAAGAAAAAGTAAGAATTATGTATTTTATAATATGTGATGTTTGTCTAAATAGTTAAATTGTTATCACATATCAACATAAGCATAAAATGCCAATTGGGTTAAAAAAATTAAAACAAATTACTTCAAATGGGTTTTCATGGATAAAAAATGAACTAGGATTTTCTTGGTATTTTAGCTATTAGGAAACTTGTCCCGCTCCACCTAACGGCTATTTTACGGCATAATTTATTGCACAACGGCTCTCTTTCTTTCTTTCTTTCTTTCTTTCTTTCTTTCTTTTGTGTGTTTTTCAAATCCAATTTCAAATCGTAGTTTCTTTGTCTGATTAGCAAAACAATTGAATGCTTGGATTTGAGAAAACCATGGAGTCTCATCATCTTCAACCAGTTTTGAAAGCCAAAGAAAGGATTTTTCTCAATCCTTTGAGAAACCCAGTTTGTAGTCTCCAAGAATGGAATCAGTTGAAAGATGTGGACAAGGCTTCAAACCCTTTGCTAAAGCCTGTCTGCGGTGTTCAACAACGGAGGCGTTTAATGGATGAAGATCAGAACCCATCTTTGGTTGATACGCCGCTGCCGGAGATTGACGAAGAAACAGCTTTTGAGTTGTTTCTTTTGCTTCTGAAATACAAGCTGCAGGTCTTGGAGAGTTTGAAGCTTCTCGGTGCTCATTCTCAGTGAAGACATCCGTTTACATTTTTCCTTTTTTTTTTAGATTTAGGGCAATATTATCCTCAACTTGAGGATAATGTAAGTCAATTCTGTAATTTCCCTTATATTCTATAAGATAGAAAGATATTTTGTGTGTTTGAGTTTTGTTGTGAATGGAGAATGGATTAAATCCTCCAAATTTCATTGTTTTAAGGTTCAATTCAAGGGTTCCAATCATCTTTTTCTATTTACTAACCATCCAAAAAAACCAGATTGTGACCTATCCATCAGTAACCATGTGATCTGTTTGATAAAGCTACATTCCAACATTCTTGGCAACTGAGAAGTTAAAATGAGATTAAAAGAAAATTTTGGTATGAAGAAGACATTTTTAAGAATTAAACAAGGTGTAACTTGCACAGTACCTATATGAGTAACAAACTTGTTAATCTGTGAAAAAACTTGTAGAATTATGTAGCTCCAAAATCTATTATCCACTGAGTAAGGGAATTCTCTAGATAAGAACAATTCAGTACGGTACCTGTCTCGCCTGTTGAAACAGAATCAAAAGTAAGTAAGAGTATTAATCTGAGAATTTGCAGCAAAATAGAATAAAAACAAGCGTACTTGACTGAATTTAACTGAAAATAGCATAAAAGCAAGCTTTGTTTTTTCCCTTCTTCATTTTGGTTCCTTGCATGCATGAGATTACAGATTTTATCCCAAACAATTTTTGACATAGTATGATAAGTTGTAACAGAAAGGTTACCTTGCTGATGAGAGAAACAAGGTCACCTTGAGAGAACCTATCACAAAGATCTTGATAAGTATTATTATCAATCCACATAACACTTATTGCAATTTCATAATCCAAAGCTCTTTAAAGACAAGATAACACAAGATTGAAACTATGGATCATTTTCATTTAGTTCTCTGATCGGATCATTAACAAATTAAAATTTGTTCTTAGAGATTACAGACATTTTCGTCGATCTTGTCCAACCATGGTAATTGCTGCCATTCAACAGAGAAGAGGCCAAAATAAGCGCATGATTCTTATTGGATCATTGTTCTCGAAAGATCTATCGACATCCCCTGAATGAGAAGAATAACCTTCTGATACCATATTACAAACTAAACTTTGATTCAAGATTAAAGTGTAAAACTGCACTATTTTTATTGATTGTATAAATGCATATTTATAATGTATTTACACCGGTACAGCTAACAAACAAAGACTAACTATAACACATTTACATCGATATAAATCCCATTTAACTACAACTAACTAATTAATATCTAATTAACAGCTTTCTATTCCTAAATGCTACTAACAAACATTTTATATAGTGTACATTCTATTAGTTTCTCAATTGTTGTTACCGACTGAAATTGAGCATGAGACTAGAACTCTCGTCATATCGGTTTATTTTAATTAATTTATTTTTGTTATTTTACATTCTATTTTATTGGTGTGTATTGATTTAATATTTTAATGTAAGGTAAAACTCGTAATTGTAGACCCATATGTATATAATGTATAAAGTTATTATTAAGTATGATACAAAATTAAGTGATTAATTATATTACATATATTATATGCATTAAAATGTCTTGGCAATAAATTGCATATACCATATGTTGTAATTATAATTTGATGGGGGCATAATTATAAAAAATGATTCAATAATCAATTATATAAAAGGTAGTGATTCACATATTGTTATTTAACCAAACATCTTAATATTTACATGAATAATGTACAAATATAGCAGTAACTGAATTTAGCATGGCATGCCACTTGATAGCCCTCCATGAAGTTCACATAATGTTATTTAACCCAATCGTGCAGCAGTAATAAAATAATTCTAATCACCTTTTGATTATTCAAAAACAAATTATAATCATAAAAAAGTATAATAAGTCACGTAATTACATCAATTCTCACCGATGGACATATAAGATAATTACGTCAATTCTCATTGAAGAACATATATGTAATTACATCGATTCTATATGTAATTAATGTAATTATAATCATAAAAAAATTCTTTTTTTGGAGGGGACTAATTTGTCCAATTATAGAATCGATAGGGATCAAGAAGTATTTGAAACAAAGCCTATCGAACTTGGTCAATAATTTGGACCTTCAACAATGTATTTTCCCAATAATTAACCATTGCTGAAGGCTGAATAGCAAGCAAAGAACGAAAATATGCAACAGGAAGTTGCTTTAATTGAAAGCAGAGAAAGGAAGATATATATAAATTAATTTTAATTAGATTTTATGACAAATAAAATTGTGACACTTGTACTAGTAAAACAAAAAGTTAAGAATTATGTATTTTATAACATATAATTAAAATTTTACCATGTATGAACATAACATAAAATGCAAATTGGGCTTTCATGGATAAAAATGTAAGAGGGCTTGTTTAAATAAAGTATGTAGTTTGAGGGCTTTCTTGGTAATATCAGCAATTAGTAAACTTCTCCCGCTAAACTTACGGCTATTTTACGACATAATTCATAGCAGAACGGCTATATTTTTTAAACATAGACGCTTCTTTCTTTCTTTTCTGTGTTGTCCAAATCCAAATTCAAATCGTAGCTTTAATTTTTGAGTGATTAGCAAAACAATTGAAAGCTTAGATTTGAGAAAACCACGGAGTCTCTTCATCTTCAACCAGTTTTGAAAGCGAAAGAAAGGTTTTTTCTCAATCCTTTGAGAAACCCAGTTTGTAGTCTCCAAGAATGGAATCAGTTGAAAGATGTGGACAAGGCTTTAAACCCTTTGCTAAAGCCTTTCTGCGGTGTTCAACAATGGAGGCGTTTAGTGGATGAAGATCAGAACCCATCTTTGATTGATCCGCCGCTGCCGGAGATCGAGGAAGAAACAGCTTTTGAGTTGTTTCTTTTGCTTTTGAAATACAACCTGCAGGTCTTGGAGAGTTGTTTGAAGCTTCTCGGTTCTCATTCTCATCATCAGTGAAGACATCCGTTTGCAGTTTTCTTTTTTTAGGATTTAGGGCTCGAGGATAATGTAATTCATTTCTTGTAGTTTCCCTCCTTTTAATGAGATATTTTGTGTTTGAGCATTAAAAGATTTGAGTTTTGTTGTTCACGGAGAATGTGGGTTAAATCCTCCAAAATTTTACTGTTTCATTTGTTTATCTGTCTCTTGATGTCCTTGTTTAATAATGCAAGGGGAAAGGACATCAGCATCGGCCTGTAATTGACCGGACATCTCTTTTATCTCAGTTGCCAACTTCATATTGTTTCTATGCGGTCTCCAAATTTCCAGAGTGATCTGAATCCGAGAATGAGATTATGACAAGCAGAAAGAGTGTTTCAGATCCGGCCATCGACATCGTAGGCAGCTTAGTTGTGAATGCAGCAGAAAATAGATTTTATTAAAAGGAGCAATACAAGTAAGTTGGGGGCCAAAATTGCACCAGAAAGCATTTAGAAAAACCAGAGTAAACAGCTAGCGGGGCCTAGAACAATACGCGTCTAACAACAAATAAAGCGAGAAAGTATTCATCATGTATCGTGTATACTCATAAAATGCGAGTGTGGCCAACTCCCAAACCACTACACTGGTCCAAAAGTAGCCATAAGATGTAATGGTCTCCAACGCATAAACCGCAACAAGGGTCTAGTAAATGTAACATATCAGCGCGATGTAGTGCTTCCGAAACAGGCTCAACTTCATCAATTTCAATACGGCTTTCGCATCCGTCTGCACTTCCACACGCACGTTTTCAATCGACTGAACAATGAAGAACAACACTGCACAGGAGCAAACAACATCAACAAGTAAAAACATTTGCTTCCAGTCTCGTTCAAATGACGACTTGTTCCCATTCTGGACAATGTTAGCGTAAACTTGAAGTGGAACCGCGATAGTCAAATCTTTCTTTGCCTTGTCCTGCAAGTAAGGCTTCAAAAGCAACCATCCAGTACCGACCAAAACGAAATTGAATATGTAAAAATGTACATCCCAATTGTGAGCCCTTCCGGTTCGTTTAATATAAGACTTATCCACTGCTCCGCATACGAGACTAAACGCTTTCAGAGTAACCAAGGCCAGCATAAGGCAATGGATTATGCAGATCCTGACTCCCTCTCTCGCCTTTTTGTAAAGCATGTGAATCCAACTCCCAGCGACAGTGATGTAAACGAGGGATAAAAGAAAGTAAGCCTTGGACAAGTCAAGATCCGGGTTCGGGTTCGAGTCTGATGGTACGACCTTAGAGACGCTGAGTTTGAGATGGCCGGTGTGGGTGAAACCGGACTCGTTGAACAGAACTATGGGATGGTCATCCATTCGGATAGAATTAGGAAACTTTTGGTGTCTCTAGAATCTAGATTTCTTGTGCATCAAAACGTTTAAATTCATTAATCTACACCTATTTTCATCTACATATCCTAAGAAATTGTATACTCTGTTATTTCAGTTCTCATTAGTCCCTATATTTTAATTATTAATTATAAATAAATAAAACTTTTATAATTTCACTCCTAGTGTTTCCGTAAGACTAGCATCTTTATAAGAGATGCTTAGAAACTAAAACTGTTGGTCATTTCTTTTTATCATAGCATTTTTTATTTTTTAAAGTGAATTATGTAAATTACTGAACTTTACTCTCAAACTTATTTTGATCATTGAAGTTTCATAACGTTCAATTTATTCATTGAAGTTTGGACATTGAACGATTTTGGTCACTCTTCCGTTAACTTTTTGACGGTGTTCATTTATCAGCGAAAGGAGAAACTTCTCCAAGATCCAAAGGTGGAAAGCTTTGATCGGCACGAAAGAAGCCATTTACTGACAAATGGTGTCCATTGGACGGCAGAGGACGAAGATCGGCAAGAAAGAAACCGAAAGATTTTTGCCCAATTCGTGGACTTCATGACATTTTTTTCGATAAAATGGAGGTCAAATTCAGACTCAACGGGTGAGACAAAGCGACTGGTAAAATTTAGTACTGAACAACCACCATCTACAGTGCATGTTTGACGACGATGAACGGTGGAGTGACTCCATCTTTCATCGTCTAAACTTCAGTGACAAAAAAATTTAATGTCTAAACTTTAGTAAATAAATTGAACGTTTTAAAACTTAAGTGACCAAAATAAATTTGAGAGTAAAGTTTAATGATAATTTACTTAATTTACTTTTTTATATACAGATTCAGACTGCAATTTTAGTGCTTAGAAATCATTGCATTATTTCCTCCTTCATTCCGTAAACCCCATTCGTTTATTTTAAGATTCTAATATAGAATTTAAAGTTGTAGACCTTAGAAAGAATACTTTTTATTTATAATGAATTCTATTTCAATTAATATTACCGAATGCTCATGTGGTACGAGTGTTTTTAAGGTATTATATTTGATATACCGTCATTACATAAATTTCATGCAGCATCGATGAACCATTAATTTTATTGGAAGGTTCAACTAAAAGATGCGATTTTACTAAACTCGATTTATACGATTGGATTTTGAAAGAAAAAAAAACAAGACTTTCAACTTCATAAATGATTCAAGTTCACTAAGAAAAGTACTGATTAAATGTTCTAGACATACCTCCAGGTCAGTCTTGGACTTTTGGAGGCCCCGGGCGAACTTAAAAATTAAGTCTTAAATTAGATATTTAAATTATAATTACAGTTGCAGTCTTATTTTCGGTTGTGTTGTGTTTATCGTAATTGCGGACATAGCAGATGTTATTTCAGTCACTGTGAGTATTGCGGTTGTGAAAATTTTTAATAACATACGCTATTGCAGATATAACGATTGCAAGTATCACGTTTTTAGATGGTGCCACTACCGTCATATAACGGTCGTTGTTGTGGTTGCATACTGCTATTTAAATCTTTGTCTCTAATAGCAAGTAATTCTTAAAATTAAATTTTAAGAGTAGGTCCATAGTAACAAGTATTGAAAAAATTAGGCCCTAATAACAAGTATTGAAAAAAATTAAGACTATATCCATAATAAAATATTGAAAAAATCGGGGACCTGATACCAAGTACTAGAAAAAATTAAATATTAAGACCCTTAATAATAAGTATTGAAAAAAATTTATCTACTATTTACAAGTATTAAAAAATGAGCTCCTAATAACAAGTATTAAAAATTAAATCTTTAATAATAAATATAATTTGAAAAATACAATATTTAATTTCTGAATGATGGGCCCTGGGCGTCCGCCTTTGCCTACGGCCAGGTCTGCATACCTTTAATGGGGTAAACTCATACCTCTTAACAGAGGCGGATCTTGGTAAAAATAAGTTGAGGAGATACTTAAAGTTACAAAATTTTTAAAAATTTAAACTATTTTTTTAAAAAAAATTGAGTTGTAATAAGAAATTTTTAAAAATTTAAAAGATGACTCAATTAAAAGTATTTAAAGAAGTAAATATTTATTGTAAATTTTAAAATTTTTGAAGGGCTCAAACTAATTTTCTTAACAAGCTTCCTACATAGAAATTACAACACTTTGGACTAGTTAAGCATTAAAATTAAGTAAAAGGTGAGAGTGGTTAATAAAGTATTACTTTGAACTGCTCCTCTATGGCTTTTCTCACGCTTGAGGTGTTCCAAATTTTATAAAAATCACTCAAATCTTTCTCTTTTTTTTCTTCAATTCTTTCCTTCCGTTCAACCAAAACATGACATTTACAGTGAAAATATGATTTAATGTTAATTTTAGTCTTTAAATTACTCTTTTTTTGGTAAAATTGGTGGGATATTGTATTCTAAGAAATATTAAAAAACTACCGTCTAGTTGAAATTATTTCGAAAACTATGGTATTTTCAACAGTGAGGTCGGATTGCTTTCTAACCGACCTCATACAATTAAAAAAAATTAAAAAAAAAAACATGAAGGCCCCTTGAAAGCAATCTGACCTCATGTGTAAAAAAAAATTTTTGAGGTCCCCTTGAAAGCAATCCGACCTCATGTGGGATTAAAAAAATATAATAAAAATGTAGAGGTCGGTGGGATTACCATCCGACCTCATGTTGGAATAATAAAAAAACTTAAGAGGGCGGTGGGATTACCATCCGACCTCATGCCCAGTTGCTTTGGCAGGGCGTGGCAGCATGGCGCGGCAGCAGGTCACGGGTCTTCGACCAGGGCGCGGCAATAGAGGTCACGGGTCTGCATGTGCAGGGTGGATGGGAAAAATGTATGCAATTTTCAGACCTATAAACAGACCTATAGTCACGGGAAATGGTATATGAAATTTGAAAAGCAAATTTAAATTTTTGGAGAATGGGGTGGTGATTTATACTGATTGGATGGTGGGGTGGTGAGTTGAGTGATTGAGGTATGAATTTTTAGTTGTTAAATAGGGGTTGAAAGTTGAAAAATTTAGAAGAAAAGTTGTGAAGAAACTCGGTGAAGAAGTAGAAGAAAGAAGAAGAGTTGAAGAAAATATTGTAAGTTTTTAAGTTTATATATTTTGTTTTTAAATTTAGTTCGAATATTTTTCTGTCAAATTGTAAACAAGATTTGAAGAAATTTGAAGAAGAAGAAAGAAGATTTGAAGAAATTTTAGTTTGAATATTTTAGTGTCAAATTATAAACAAGTAAGTTGGCTTGTTTTTTATCAAAAATTTTTTATATTTATTAATATTTTAAAGTAGTATATACGATTAAATTTGGTAGTATTTGTTTTTACTAATATTTTCTTACTTGTCCTCTATGTAGCTTTGTTAGAAGCTGACTCAAATCCTTTGTTGAGATTAGAAATTCGACACGTCTCTAGTGTTGCGGTTGATGATATGGTAAATTTTAAAAAAAAGTTAATTTGAGATTAGTATTGTTTTATTTATTATTATTAAGATTTTTTTTAATTTAATGCAGGCAACCGAGAAAACCTTCAAACATCATCTGAGCATGGGGAGTAAGGAACCACACCCCGATATGATCGAATGGTTGCAAGAAGCAGGATTCTATCATGCCACGTTTATTCATGGCTACAAGCTGATTCCCGATTTAATTACCGCACTAATTGAACGCTGGAGACCAGAGACTCATACGTTTCACACGCCCTGTGGAGAATGTACCATTACGCTTGAAGACGTGGTGATGCTAATCGGGGTCTTCGTAAACGGGAGTCCATTAGTTAAGGAGACGAAGAATTCAGCTGAAAGGTTTTGCTATGATTACCTCAATAAGGTTCCAACTGGAACCGACATTAGAGGATCTCGTATTAAATTGAGCTGGTTGCAGAGAGAATTCAAGCTCGGGCACAATAACACACCGCAAGAAATTAGTTGTGCGAGTCGAGCCTATATTTTACAACTTAATGGGGGAATACTGATGCCGGATAAATCTGGCAACCTTGTTCACACACGGTATCTACCATATCTGTCATCGCCTTCAGAAGCTGCTAATTATAGTTAGGGATCAACAATATTAGCGTTCTCGTATCGTGAGTTGTGCAAGGCCGCTTTATTAGACAGTAATAGTGTAAATGTAACCCCCTAGACCGGCCTATGCGAAAGGACCGAGTCAAAGGGGCACATCTCAACTTAAATATCTAAATTAAAAATCTGTCAAATATTCAAGTATTTAATTTGAATATATATATATATATATATATAACTACGTAAACTGATAAAGTCATCTTTATAAACCTGACATATAATGATTTCAAAATAGGCAACATCAAGTAATGTATCAAAAAGATCGTAACAAAACATCATATATCTCAAAATATAGGCACATGTCACCCTGAAATAACAAAATGGTGGATGGAAACATTACAATCTATATAGAATATGGAATGTGTCGATCCTCCGAGTATCAGGTACAGGGTAGCCTATCCAAAATATCTGAAAATGGAGAAAGATGGGGTATGAGCTAGAGAGCTCAGTGTGTTCCAACAGTGCAAGTAAAAACATTTATATCAATAGCATAGTAAATCATTTCAGTAAGACATGTCCATACGCATGCAAGTTTCCATAACTTAACTACCCTCCAACCAAACTCCATAATATGGTTCCCCAGAACAGTATCATATACAGGCGTTAACCCGAGCCCATTGGGCATAGGTACCATCCTAAGGGAATAACTTAGGTCCAGGCGGAATTACCCTAGCCGAAGCGTAGGAACCGAATTTGGGCAGAATTACCCTAGCCGAAGCGTAGGAACCGAATACGGGCGGAATTACCCTAGCTGAAGCATAGGAACCTCATACGGGCAAAATTACCAACCAGATCAGGGCTGAACCTTACGATACTTCATATCATAACCCAAGTACCCCTATTAATCAGTACAGACAGCATCATAGTATGCAGTAGTAAACAGTAAGAACAACACTCGTTGAACACTATTCTATAATGATAAACGGTAATCATAGAACATGCTTGTCATATCAGGTACTAGGGCATATATCAATCATATAGTATAATCATGCTTACTTCAGAAAACATACCACGTTCGTGTGAAATCAAGTAAATAATCATGTGCACATAATCGGTTTGATAGAACATATAAAACAACTATAACAATTAGAAATCAGTCATATAGCACATAAGGAACACACCTCAAAAGTCAGGCAGGTCTGATAATCTACTGGAATCGGGATTACGCTCCGCTACGGTACTGGAACCTAGATCGACAAGGATTACGGTTACTAACAGATTCACATCTTGATCAAAATAAAATACTAAGTTATGGAACCGTACGAGTGACGATGGGATCATGGGGCAGTACTGATCAGGACGAGCTAGGCTGGGCGAAGGCACGATCGGGAGATCCACGAGTACCTTTAATCAAAAGATTAATGTCTACAACCTTTCTCAATTAATTTAACTTAAGACAAATGCATGCTCAAGTTCAATGTCCCATTTGGAGGATTTCGGGTTAGAATTTCATGAAACGAGCTTCAAAATCAGACTCAGGACGTCGAAAAACATAAAATAGAGATTTTTGGAAAAATTGACTTTTTGGTCAAAGTCAACGCTGACGTCAGCTGTTAGTCAATGCTGATGTCAGCATGATGTCACTGGTCTACTAGTTGACTTGGTGAGTTGACTCACTGGGTTGACTCGGTCAACGGTCAAACTCGAGTTGGGTTTACTAATAGGCCCAGACTGGTTTGGTCTGGACCGGTTCAAGCAGCTCGATCTACAGGTCAGGCCGAGTTTGGGCCGGCCGGCTCAACGGCCACCGTCCAGGGCGACCAGAAATCACCTCGGACAGCGTGTGAAGCCCACGTGCGACCGAAATGGCCGGAAAAGGCCAAAAATGCACCGAAAATCGCACAAAACTTTCATAACTCACCTAAAATCTTGAATTTAAGCTGGAAACCGTACCAAAACTTACCAAATAAAAAAGAAAAGTGATCGGGTTTAACGTAACTCCGACAGGGTTTAACACAGCGGTGAACCGATGATCGAAGGCATGGGTTTTGACCGGCTCAGCACGGAGAAGGCAACGGTGGTGCTGGACTGTCAAACGGCTAGCCACGGTGACTGAAAAAAGTAAAACCCAAAAGGGTTTAACCCTAGGTTCAACGAACCAAAATTCTTCGATTACCGGCGATTGCAGCGGCGGTCGAGCACATGGCTTTAGGGGTTTTGGTCAGTGCAAGGTGGCGATCACGAGGGTGATGGCGGTGCGCGACACGACGGCGCGGTGCGGGTAGATCGGAGTTGTTGACCAATGGAGGAATGTGAGGGGTCGGGGAAAAAAGTGAGGTTATGGATCCCTTGTTTAGGGTAGATGATCCTAATTAATGCCATAAAGAGGGGTAGGTGAGATATTTGTATTATTTTATTATTTTAACTTTTTCAAGAACCACTTAAAAATAAGTGGGTATAACTTATATCCAAGAGCTTGCTTAGCTTAGTTAGTTATAATATAGGTCCATGCAGCCAAGGTCGCGGGTTCAAAACCCTTTGGTTGCCACCTCAATCAATTTTTTTAACCTTCTATGTGTTACAACTCTCCCCCTAAAAAGAAATTTCGGCCTCGAAATTTACCTAAGTTGAACAAATGTGGGAACTGCTCTTCCATTGACTATAGGGTCTCCCAAGTAGCTTCTTCTAGACCACGATTACTCCACTGAACTTTAACCATATAAATACATCGATTCCTCAGAACTCTCTCATCTTGATCCAATATCTGAACAGGCTCCTCATCATAAGATAAATCTGGCCTCAACTCCACATCTTGTACATAAATAACATGACTCGGATCCGGGTGGTACTGCCTCAACATAGATACATGAAATACATCATGAATACAGCTAAGCTGGGGAGGCAACTCAAGCTGATAAGTAACAGGTCCAACTCTCTTTAGAATGTTGTATGGTCCGATAAATCTGGGGCTCAGCTTTCCTCTACGCCCGAATCTCATAACTTTCTTCTATGAAGATACCTTCAAAAAAACCTAATCACCGACCTCGAACTCAATGTCTTTTCTCCTACGATCAGCATATGACTTTTGTCTGTCAAAAGCCTCTTTTAGACGGTCACAGATCAATCTGACAGTCTCTTCAGTCTCTCGAACCAACTCTGGGCCTAAGGTCTTCCTATCATACAACTCTGTCCATCAGATAAGAGTATGAAATTTACGACCATATAGAGCCTCATATGGTGCCATACGGATGCTAGCCTGGTAGCTGTTGTTGTAAGCAAACTCGACCAAGTGTAATAAATCCTCCCAACTGCCGCGAAAGTCGATCACACAACCTCGCAACATATCCTTAAGGATCTGAATCACTCTTTCGGACTAACCATCGGTCTGTGGATGGAAAGATGTACTAAAATTCAGTCGAGTACCCAAAGCACTGTGCAAAGCCACCCAGAATCGAGAAGTGAATCTCGGATCACGATCAGAGATGATGGATAAGGGTACACCATGCAGTCTGACGATCTCAGAGATATACAGTTTAGCCAGCTTCTCCAAAGAATAAGTAACTCGAACAAGAATAAAATGAGCTGACTTAGTGAGTCAGTCGACAATCACCCAAACATAATCCTTTTTAGAATGAGTCAAAGGTAGCCCTGTAAAAAAATCCATCGTGATACGCTCCCACTTCCACTCGGGAATCTTGATGGGTTGCAATAGACCAGAATGATGCTGATGTTCTGCCTTAACCTGCTAGCAAGTCAAACACCGTGACACATAGCTGGAAATGTCATTCTTCATACCAACCCAACGATATCTCTGCCTCAGATTCTGGTACATCTTGTCCCCACCGAGATGCATAGCATAAGGGCTGGTATGAGCCTCGCTGAGGATTAGCCCGTTTCAACTCGCCATCATCTGGAACATAATATCGGCCCTTAAAGCACAAGACCCCATCTTGGTCAAAAGTATAAACAGATGTAGATTCATGCTCAACTTGCTGTATGACAAAAAGTAAGGAACTATCATGGAGCTGCTTGGCCTTAATCTCCTCGACCAATGTCGGTTTAACCTGCAACTCTGCTAATAGACTACCATCATCATAGATACTCATCCTGGAAAACAGAGATCTCAAGTCTGAAATAGCCTTATGGCTCAAAGTATCAGCAACAACATTAGCTTTCCTCGAGTGATACTCAATCACACAATCATAATATTTAAGGAGCTCAACCCAATGACGATGTCTCAGATTAAGCTCTTTCTGTGTAAGAAGGTACTTCAAGCTCTTATGATCTGTATAGATGTAACATTTCTCTCTGTAGAGATAGTGTCTCCAAATCTTCAAGGCAAAGACTACAGCAGCCATCTCCAGATCATGAGTAGGATAGTTACACTTATGTGGCCTCAACTGACGAGACGTATAAGCGATCACTCTTCTATCCTACATCAAAACACAACCAAGTCCAGAGTGCGATACATCATTATAAACTGTGAAATCCTTCCCAGACTCAGGCTGGGTCAAAACTGGAGCTTGCGTTAAAGTTGTCTTCAACTTCTCGAAGCTATCCTACTGAGTATTAGTCCAAATAAATGGAACATTCTTCCTTAACAGCTTCGTTAGAGGGGCAGCACTGATGGAGAAACCATCGATGAAGCGTCTGTAATACCCAGCTAAGCCCAAGAAACTGCGGATCTCAGAAACATTCCTGGGTTGTTTCCAACTTACAATGGCCTCGATCTTGCTCGGATCAACCTAAATACTGAGTCGATACCACATGTCCAAGAAAGGTCACCTCGCTGAGCCAAAATTCATACTTGCTCAACTTGGCGTACAATTTGTGTTCTCTGAGGGTCTGCAGAACAATCCTCAAATGCTCGGCATGTTCTGCCTCAGTCCAGAAGTAGACTAGAATGTCATCAATGAACACCACTACAAACTGGTCCAAGTAGGACTGAAATACCCGGTTCATCAGATCCATAAAGGCGGCATGAGTATTAGTCAGACCAAACGGCATTACTAGAAACTCGTAATGCCCATATCTGGTGCGAATAGTCATTTTCACTACATCAGACCCCTTTATCTTCAACTGATAATACCCGGAATAGAGACCAATCTTCGAGAAAACTGTGGCTCCTCGAAACTGATCGAACAAGTCATCGATCCTGGATAGCGAGTACCTATTCTTGACTATCATTTTATTCAACTTTCGGTAGTCAATGCACAGTCTGAGAGAACCATATTTCTTTTTCACAAAAAAGACATGGGCTCCCCAATACGAAGAACTAGGTCGGATGAATCCTCGGTCTAGGAGCTCTTGCGACTGAATCTTCAGCTCCTTAAGCTCATTAGAAGCCATACGGTAGAGATTCATAAAAACTGGCACAGATCCCGAATAGGTCTCAATCTCGAACTCGACATCCTCATCTGGAGGTAACCCAGGTAACTCATCGGGGAAAATATCAGGAAACTCGCTAACAGTGCGAATCTCCTCAATCTTAGACAAAGAACCTTTGGTATTCAAGAAGCATGCAGTGAAGGTCTGATACCCCTTTCGGATCATCTTGTCAACAGCCAAGGCAGATATGACATTAGACAGATCCATCGGCGTTCACCAACAAGAACCACTGTCCGATCATCAGAAGTCTTCAGAACTGCTCTCTTGGACTCACAATCTAAGTTAACCCAGTGTTCAGTTAACCAATCCATGCCCAAAATCAGATCAAACCCTTCTAATGGTAGCTCAAAAGGTCGGCTGGGAAAATTTCCTCTTAAACTTCAAGGGGACATCGCTAGAAAACCCTATCTACAACCACTGATTGGCCCACCGGACTCATAACTATAATTGCACTCTCTATGGTCTTAACTGGAATCTAGAGGTCTCGGGATACAGACTTTGAAACGTAGAAATGGGTGGAACCATTTCAAGCAATGCAAAGTATGGAACAGAAAATATAATAATTGTACATGTAATAACGCTGGCTCATCTCTATCGCCACGACGTCTAGTAGCATAAACAAGTACAGGCTGTCTAGCCTCAGTCATGATCGGTCCTCCACTTTGATGTGGTCAGCCTCTACTGTCAGATCTAGCAGTAGACCCAGGAGCTCTACTCTGGTAACGCCCCGAACCCAGTGTCTGAATAGATGTCTGCGAACGGGCTAGAGTCTAGGAACGGGCACAGGTCTGAAACGACGATCGGTCTACAGAATGTGGGTGTGGACACTCTTTCTTGAAGTGCTCAGTAGATCCACAACAAAAGCAAGCACCAGACATCTTCCTACACTCTCCTCGGTGTAACTTACCACAATACTCACACAAAGGTATAGGAGTGAACCCAGATGAATCACCTCGACTAACAGTTGGGCCCTGTGGTGCCGGAGGCCTATAACTTGAACCACCCCTCTGATATGCTGTAGTGCGAAACCTCTTATTAGGACGCACGTGAGACTCTCCCTGGCCAGAGGATCTCCAAGATCGATCTCGGTCTCGCCCTCGATCCCTACCTCTATCCCGGTCTTCATCTCTACTACTCTGACTAGCTGCTAAAATCTACATCTATTTTGCAGTCTTGGCCCAGTTCACCAAATCTTCAAATACCTCATCATGGTGTGTAGCCACCCGATTACGTATCCCAATACAAAAGCCCTCTAAGAATTTGTCACATCTATCATTCTCGGTAGAAACTAAAATAGCATCGTATTTTTGCAACTCCAGAAACTGTATCTCATACTCAACCGCTGTCATAGAACCCTGCACCAGGTCCTTGAATGCCTGACGTCTCTCTCTCAAGAATCGCTCACCCAGGTAACGGTTCCTAAATCGTTCCTTGAAGAAATCCCATGTCAACCGATTAGAAGGAACGTTACTCATAATAGACTCCCACCAGGTGCGGGCATTCCCATTCAGCACAGATACAACACCCAAGTATTTCTTGGATGGCTCAAAACCCATCTTATCCATTCATCGCTCGGTGTCATACAACCATTCCTCACCCTCGGTCGGTGCTCCACTAAGAGATCCCAAGAAGGTCCTGATCTTATTAGCAAACAAGGTCTAGTAGATGGGGACTTTTGGGGCGACACCCGATGCTTTGACTACACCCTGAATCAGCTGAAGAAAATGTCTACTTAAAGTCTCATTAGTAACTCCAGTCATAGGCTCGGGCCCAGAAACTGTCGCTCCTCTGACCGGAGTAGTCATATCAATACTAGAAGCAGATGGTGGAACCGTCGAAACTGAGGGACCACAAGGGAATGGAGGCTCTACGGGAGCTGAAGGATCAACATGGGCTGAAGTGTCTGCAGGGGCATCTGGATCGACCACTAGATACTCAATAGGGTCCACAAATCTACTAGTTCGACCTCGCCCACGAGCGTGTCGTCGGCCCCTTCTGTAACATAAAACTTGGTGACATGGCCCGTTTCATAAAACTTTTGTAAAACATTTCAAAGTAATACTTTAAATGGACTCATCCACGGTCTGAGGTTTTAAAACCAAAAGCTCTGATACCAATCACCCCTAGACCGACCTATGCTGAAGGACCGAGTCAAAGGGGCACATCTCAACTTAAATATCTAAATTAAAAATCTGTCAAATATTCAAGTATTTAATTTGAATATATATATATAACTACGTAAACTGATAAAGTCATCTTTATAAACCTGACATATAATGATTTCAAAATAGGCAACATCAAGTAATGTATCAAAAAGATCGTAACAAAATGTCATATATCTCAAAATATAGGCACATGTCACCCTGAAATAACAAAATAGTGGATGGAAACATTACAATCTATATAGAATATGTCGATCCTCCGAGTGTCAGGTACAGGGTAGCCTATCCAAAATATCTAAAAATGGAGAAAGATGGGGTATGAGCTAGAGAGCTCAGTGTGTTCCAACAGTGCAAGTAAAAACATTTATATCAATAGCATAGTAAAACATTTCAGTAAGACATGTCCATACGCATGCAAGTTTCCATAACTTAACTACCCTCCAACCAAACTCTATGATACGGTTCCCCAGAATGGTATCATATACAAGCGTTAACCCGAGCCCATTGGACATGGGTACCATCTTAAGGGAATACCTTAGGTCTGGGCAGAATTACCCTAGCCGAAGCGTAGAAACCGAATACGGGCAGAATTATCCTAGCTGAAGCATATGAACCTCATACGGGTAGAATTACCAGCCGGATCAGGGCTAAACCTTACGATACTACATATCATAACCCAAGTACCCCTATTAATCAGTCCAGGCAGCATCATAGTATGCAGTAGTAAACAGTAAGAACAACCCTCGATGAACTTTATTCTATACTGATAAACGGTAATCATAGAACATACTTGTCATATCGGGTACTAGGGCATATATCAATCATATAGTATAATCATTCTTACTTTAGAAAACATGTTATGTTCGTGTGAAATTAAGTAAATAATCATGTGCACATAATCAGTTTGATAGAACATATAAAGTAGGTATAAAAATTAGAAATCAGTCATATAGCACATAAGGAACACACCTCAAAAGTCAGGCAGGTCCGATAATCTACTAGGCATCGGGATTACGCTCTGTTACGGTACTGGAACCTAAATCGACAAGGATTACGGTTACTAACATATTCACATCTTGATCAAAATAAAATACTAAGTTATGGAACCGTACGAGTGACGATGGGATCATGGGGCAGTACTGATCAGGATGAGCTGGGATAGGCGAAGGCACGATCGGGAGATCCACGAGTACCTTTAATCAAAAGATCAATGTCAGTCCTTTGTTCTACAATATTTCTCAATTAATTTAACTTAAGACAGATGCATGTTCAAGTTCAATGTCCCATTTGGAGGCTCTCATGTTAGAATTTCATGAAACGGGCTTCAAAATCGGACTCAGGACGTCAAAAAACATAGAATATGTCATTTTGGGGAAAATGACTTTTTGGTCAAAGTCAACGCTGACGTCATGCTGACATCACTAGTCAAAGTCAACGCTGACGTCAGCATGACATTACTGGTCCACTGGTGACTCAGTGAGTTAACTCACTGGGTTGACTCACTTGGTTGACTCGGTCAACGGTCAAACTCGGGTCGGGTTTGGGTCAACTTGGGTCAAATTTACCAATAGGCCCAGACCGGTTTGGTCTGGACCGATTCGGGCAGCTCAATCTACGGGTCAGGCTAGGTCTAGGCTGGCCAGCTCAACGGCCGCTGCCTAGGGCAGCCAGAAATCGCCCAGGACGGCGTGTGAAGCCCACGCGCGACCGAAATGGCCGGAAAAAGGCCAAAAAATGCACCGAAAATCGTATAAAACTCCCATAACTCACCCAAAATCTTGAATTTAAGCCAGAAATCGTACCAAAATTACCAAATCAGAAAGGAAAGTGATCAGGTTCGGTGTAACTCCGATGGGGTTTAATACGGCAGTAAACCGGTGATCAAAGGCACGGGTTTTGACTGGTTCAGCATGGCAAAGGCAGCGGTGGTGTTGGACTGTCAAACGACTAGCCACAGTGACCAGAAAAAGAAAAACCCCAAAGGGTTTAACCCTAGGTTCAACGAACCTAAATTCTCGACACGGCGATTGCAATGCAGCCGATCGAGCGCATGTCTTTAGGGGTTTTGGTCGGTGCAAGGTGGCGATCACGAGGGTGATGGCGGTGTGCGTGACATGGCGGCACGGTGGGGGGCAAATCGGGCTATTGACCGATGGAGGAAGTTGAGGGGTCGGGGAATAAAACGGAGGTTGTGGGTCCCTTGTTTAGGGTAGATGATCCTAATTAATGCCCAGAGAGGGTAGGTGAGATATTTGTATTATTTATTATTTTAACTTTTTTCAAGAACCACTTAAAAATAAGTGGGTATAACTTATATCCAAGATCTTTCTTAGCTCAATTGTTAATAATATAGGTCCATGTAGCCAAGGTCACGGGCTTAAAACCCCTTGGCTGCCATCTCAATCAATTTTTTTAACCTTCTAGGGTGTTACAGTAAAGGCAATGGGTATTGGTGGATGTATGTTGCTATTGCAAGCTTGGGCATGGGAACGACTTCCATTTTTTACACCGGTTACTCGAAGTTCGAGAAATTTTCCTCTTGTCAGTAGGTAATTTCTTTACTTTGATTTGGAAGTTTAAGTTTACAAGGTTTTAAAATTATTTTTTATCTACAAAATAATCAAACGACTGTTATTTGGATGTGTATGCAGATGGAATATGAAAAAAATCTCACACAAGGTTAGCACACAACAATGTGAGAGTGTTTAGAGCTTGTATTGATTTATCTTGCAAAAATGAGGTATCGGAGTTAAGTTATTTTCACATGTTATATTTTTAATATAATTAATTTATTTATTTTAAAAGTTAAATTTATTATTTTTTACAGTTTATTTGGAAGCCATACGCTGGCGGACGCGTAATCGTACCAGACATAATGATGATTGATTCT